>VDFB02270651.1:138405503-138642190 GCA_007258455.2 Sequoia sempervirens
TGCTATTGCTGACACATATAAGATCAATGGCTTTCTCGGGATAGGTGGCATTAACACTAGAGGTGTCAGTAAATATTCCTTTATTTTATTGAATGCCTCTTCACATTTTGTATCCCATTTGTATGTTACCCACTTGTGGAGTAGGTGCGAATACGGATTCTTCTTGTCTGCCAGTTGTGCTATGAACCTTCTAATGGATTGGAGCCTTCCTTGGAGGCCTCTCAGTTGTTTTAGATTCCTTGGTGCCTCCATCTCAAGGATTGCTTTGACTTTTGCAGGATCCATCTCAATACCCCTCATGGAGACTATGTATCCTAGTAATTTTCCTGATTGCACGCCAAAGACGCACTTCTTGGGATTTAGTCTAACTTTGTATTCCTCCAGTCTGTCAAAGATAGCACTTAGGGTTGCTAGATGATCTTGTCTTTTTCTTGACTTTGCTAGGATGTCGTCGACATAGTCTTCAACTATTTTGTGAATCATATCATGAAATATTAGTGTCATGGCCCTTTGATAGGTTGCTCCTGCATTCTTTAGGCCGAAAGGCATCATGTTCCAGCAGTAGGTCCCCCATGGACAAGTAAAAGCTGTCTTGTGTTGATCTTCTTTTGCTATCATAATCTGGTTGTATCCTGAAAATCCGTCCATTAGCGATAGCATCTCATGCCCTACTGTCATGTCCACTATCATATCGATATTGGGAAGTGGAAAGTCATCCTTGGGACATGCTTTGTTCAAATCTCTGAAATCCATGCAGATTCTGATAGCTCCATCAAGTTTTGAAATAGGTACCAAGTTTGATACACATTACGGATAATCAATTGGTCGGATGAATCCGACATCTAGTAGCTTTTTGAGCTTTCCGACTAACAAAACTATTTGAGGGATGCATTTTCTTGGCTTAAATGCGATAGGTTTGTCTGGATGCTGCTAGGTGGTGGACCCACCGAGTATTTGGATCAAGTCGGCATATTAGCATAGCGCCATGCAAAGTTTGTTGTCTTTCCCTTAGGAATGTTGCTAGGAGTTTTTGCTCTTCTGATAATAGTGATTCCACATACAATGTGATATGCAGGGTCTCCTCTGTTCCTAGGTTGATTGGGTTGCATTTTTTGGCCAAGACTGTTGACTTCTCTTGATGAATAGCTCTTAGGGGAAGATTGAATCCCTTCATCCTCGTTGCCTCGAGAGGTTTTCACCATTGAATCGTCCTTTATTTTTACTATTTTTGTCGAGAGAGTGCCGCGATTGTGGTTTTCACTCAAGGACTTGGATATGATTCTTAGTTTCTCACTTTTGTGGTAGGATTCAATCGTTTTCCCCATGGTAGGCGTGTGTGTCCAGCCATTATAGAAATCACGCCTTGTGATCTCCATGGAATGTTATCCCTCAACCCCATGAATTAGGGCGCTTCATCATTTTTTGAATATGTCAAGCTGGTGGGGTCCCTCGTTGGTCATAGTCGATCAGTTGAGGGTAGACTAATCCCGGATCTCATGATTTTGAATATCTAGTTCAAGGATATGGTACTAATCATACACAGGGTGGTATCTTCAAATAACCCAGGTAGGTTGGTCAAGTGATCTTCGTCATCGCTACTAATATAGGGCTCAATGATAAAGTTATGCATGTCTATCCCTATGGGTATTGGGGAGTGCACTTGTACTAGGACTGGCTGAGGAGAAACATTAGTGGCTCTAACCAGAGGACTTCGGCCATATATGGTTATTCTCGGAGGGGTACATCCAAGACCAAGATTTGTTATAGGGGTTGCGTCGGGCAGATTGGTATTAAGAGCCGGTGTCATTTTGCCCAGTCTTTGATTTGGGTCATAGCCCATCGCAAGCATCATGTGTAGGCCTCTGCTTCTTTCATCCATTGGTAATTTAGGTGTCATTCTTTCATCTCGATACAACATGTTTGATGGATCTGCTTCTATTACCTCATGGCCAAGGTCTCCCCACCTTGTGAATTCAGGATAATTTTGAGGATAGGTTTGTGATGAGGGAGCTTGATTTTCTTGTGGGCGTCCTCGTGATCTTGGAGATTGTGGTAACTCTCCTATCACAAAAGCATTGTTAGGCAACTTATAACTTCCACAACCATCCTCTTGGATGATGAGCTTGATATCGGATATGGTGGGAATGGCGAGTGTCTCTGTCGCAGAAGTGGATGTGGATATGGTGGGAATGGCGGGTGTCTCTGTCGCAGAAGTGAGAATGGCGGGATCAATGTATGATGTGGATGGGCCCTCATCATTTTTCGGCACTTGGGGGATTTTGTAATATTTGGCTTCAAGGTTCTTGCAGTATGAAAACGGCTCAGGATCTCCATGGATAGTGACCTCTTGTCCATTATGTGTGAATTTCACACATTGGTGGAAGGTTGATGCTACGGCTTTCATTGCATGGATCCATGGGCATCCCAGGAGAATGTTGTATTCTGACAGGTCGGACACAGCAATTGTTCATACAGTATTATTACTTGGATGGGAAAGCTTAATTGCCCTGAGACCTCTTTCTTGGTCATCATATGCTCGGTGTGATGCCCTTCCTTATCAATAGAATCTTGATACCTCGCTGCTGATGAGACTAAAAACAGAGATGTTCAGACCTGCACCTCCATCCACCAAGACCCTTTTGATTTTGCTTTTGTTAACTATAACCTCCAAATGAAGTGCACAATTGTGAGATGGTTGAGCGGGAAAATCTTGGTTAGAAAACGTAAGGAGATTAGGTGTTATGATGTTTCTGACCATAGCTTGGAATTGTTCCGCATCGAGGTCTGCGGGGATGGTAGATGAAGCTAATGCTTCTTCGAGGATCTTTTTATGGGACGATGAGATTTTTAACAACTCCATGATGGAGATGTGTGCTGGCATTCTTTTGAGCTGGTCTACAACATTGTAGCTATATGGAATAGCTCTTGATGTAGGGACTCTATTGGGTTGGGATGACCCTGCAATGGTGACTTTGCCACCTCTTGTGGTGACTCCACAGTCTTCGGCATAGGTGCCTTTGATGGTGACGACCATGCAGTTTTCATTGAGGTTGGAAACAACTGTTTCGTACACATGATTTACACTGCCTTTTCCTTTATCCTTGTTATTCCTTTTGTTTCCATGATTTGGCATCGGATTCGTGTAGATTTTAAGATCTTGATTCCCAGTAGGTGCTTCCACATTTATGATTCTTTTGTCGATGAGATCTTGTATGATGTTCTTGAGTCTCATGCAATTATTTTTTGTGTGGCCTTTGATTTTGTGGAACTCACATAGCTGATTCTCATTGTACCAAGGAGGTTTGACATCAGGTTCTTGATAATTTTCAAATGTAGGAGCTTGAATGAGTTTTTCATCGATTAGCTTTTTCATGATATCTTCAAGTGGTTCCCCCAAAGTAGTGTATTTTCGTTTGGGGTATGTTTTGCATTGAGGCGGTCCTCTTTGGTCGTTGACGTTATTGATGGTGGGATTACTGTTGGGTTGATATGTTGTGTGATGAGTGTTTTGGCGTTATGGTTGGATTTGCGGTGCGGGTGTATTTTGGCGTGGACCACTAATGACCACCTTGGCATCGACGATGCCATCATTAGTGATGTTCTTGTTTCTCGCCCATGTATGAGGTTTATCATTGTAATTTGATGGTGGGAAATTTTTTTGTGATTCGTGATATGATGTTGATTCGATGGGTTGCGTTGCAAGGGCTCTTTCGATGCTAAGCGCCTTGGAGATTAGTTGATCATAGGTGGTGATTCCCTGAACTTTAAGGTGGAATGATAGATGACTTTCAAGATTGGTAATGATTGTGCAGACTTGTTGCTCTTCTAGCATGGTCTATTTGCTCCAATTGGCCTTGGATCGCCATCGTTGAAGAAATGAAGCGAAAGATTCATTATTTCCTTGTTTCAGAGCGTAGAGTTCTTCAAGACTAACATCCATTGTAATGTTACATGCGTAGTTTCTAATGAATGCATCTCTAACTTCTTCAAATGTCCTAATGCCTGAAGGTAAGCGAGAGAACCATTCTATAGCATCTCCTGCTAAGCTCCTAGGGAATAGCCGCATCAGATAAGTATGGTCATATGCAACCTCAGCCTGACGAACTGATTTGATGATCTTAGAACCACATCCTGATATTTGTCAAATTTGGAATAATCCCTTGGGAATGGTTTCATGTCTAGGCTCTATCAAATGGATAGGGACACAAGTTGCTTTGTGTTTTTGGTTTATTACATACGATTGAAGATCAGTACTTGTTGTGAGCAACTTAGAATTCTGCTATCATATATTTCTGAGATCGAGGGGGGTGGAATGATGTGTTTTGAGGGTGTTGCAATCGTGGTTTGGATGGGTGGGTTGGATTTGGTGCGTTGTTCAAGCTGTCGTTATGTTGTGGCGAGCGAAGTAGGCTTCTACTTGCTTTTGGATGAACAACGCTTGTTGTTGCTCTTATTGTTGTTGCGCTAGGATTTTTGCTTGTTGCTGCACTTGTTGCTATTCTAACAACGCTTGTTGTTCTGCTAGCTGTTGCGCTTGTTGTTGTTCTAACAACGCTTGTTGTTCTGCTTGTTCTTGTTCCCACAACGCTTGTTGTTGGGCTGCCAATTCTGCTACTTCTTGCTGCTCTTGGTATTGCTTTAATGCTTGCTGATATGCTTGTATTTGCGCTGCTTGTGCAAGAAGTTGTGCTTGTGCTTGTGCTTGTTGTGCTTGATATTGAGATTGCGCTTGAGCTTGGGCTTGCGCTTGTGCGGTTTGTTGTTGCAATAAAAGTTGTGCTTGAGTGACTCTTTGTGCTTGCAATGCTTGTGCGGCTTGGGTGGCTTGTTGTTGTTGCTATTGCAATAAAGCTTTGGCTTATTGTGCTTGTTGTGCTTGTAATGCAGCTTGTACGGTTTTAGCAGCTTGCGCAGCTTGAGCGGCTTGTTGCACGACTTTTTGTTTTTGCACTTGTTGGTGTCCTCTTTGAAAAGTGGCTTGTAATGTTGTGTTGAAGTGGTTTGATATGGTGAATGTTGGTGGTGGTGGAGGTGGTGGTGGATTTGGAATGGCGTTTGTGGTGGTGGTGAATGATGATGTTGTGTTGATTATTTGGTTGGTGGATGGTGTTGTCATGTTGATTGCATGATTGGTGGATGGTGTTGTTGATGTGGTAAGTGGCGTCATTGATGTGATTGGCCCTTGAGAGACCATGCTTTGCAATGTTTTGGGGGTGTTTGATGATGTTGCCATTACTTGCGTGTTTGTCGTTTGTTGTTGTGATGTCAACAATAAGTTTTGAGCGTTTGGCAAAATGTTTTGATTCATGGTTGGGATAGCGGTTTAATTGATGCTTGGTAGGGGAGGTAACCCTAAGCCAAGGAGTGATGTGGATGATAATGGTAGTGGTGGGAGAGGTGGAAATGTAAGGGGGGGAATCCCTGTGAGAGTGTTGTGGTGTTGAAAATGCCCCCTGCTCTGAATATGTCCCCTTCCTCTTGTGAATTCGTGAGAAGAGGTGTTTGTGGTGCTCCATGAAATGATGTTGATGATAGGTCATAATGTAAAGTGAGAGGAACATTTTGGTGTAATGGATTATGGGGGATGTTATGTTCCAAGGTGGTGTTTGTGTCCAAGTTTTGGTTATTTACAAGGGGATGTGATTGAATTTTATTGAGGAATGTGTTTCCCTTGTTGACATTTGGTTGAGTTGGAGCAATCGATGTCATGATTTTTGGAATGTTTTGCATGATGTTTTGGGATGGAGGTGTAGATGAAATGGGGATGGTGGATGATATTGGTGGAAAAGATGTCTCTACTATAGTGGTCACATCAAAATTCGAAGGCAACTTGGCCCCTTGTTTTGCTAGTTCAAGCATGTACAATGAAGGGTTGAGTCTCATCATGATGTTGATGATTCTATGGTTATCCAGATTTTGGAGCATTTCAGCTATTTCTTTGCGAGACATTCCAAAGGTGAGGTCCTCCCCTTGATTTTCTTCTTGTGGGTTTTGTGATGATGATGGGATCAATGGATTGCTTGATTCTGCAAGATTCATTTGTGCGTTTGTTTGGCTAAGGTCACTTGAAGCGGGAGTTTCTTTATGGGCTTCCATACTCTTCTTGTATTGAGATCTCGTTAGAACCATAACACAAAGATCAATCTTCAGAAATATGGGAGATGAATCTCTTGATTCCTTGGATTTAATCTCTATTTTATGTCCCAAAGTGAAAGTTTTAGGATGCCTTTTAGGATCAAATGTGATGATGATATGATTGTGATGTTCAAAGATGGATGTTATGGATGTTTTTGGCTTTTGATAAATCTTGAATGAAATGCTAGGACTTTGGACTTTTGATTGGTTTGATTTTTTGGATTTTGAGATTTTGTCCTTGATCTTGATTTGGATTTTGATTTTGGATTTTGAACAAAAAGACCCTAAGATGTTTGATAATGATCTAAAGGATAGTTGTGTTCAAAAGATGATGATTTGGATATGTGTGAGGAGAAGGATGCATCTACCCATACCTACCCAAACAAAATGATTGTTTCACTAAGTATATGGAGAAGGATTCATCTACATACACTAAGATGATTTGGATGACTTTGACTAAGGATATGAAAAAGGATGCATTTACACATTCATAGCCAAAGGGTGTTTTGATAAATGTTTTCAAGGACTTGGTCTCAATGATTTTTGTGTTTGCTTGATTTTGTCATAAAGCCTAGCATTTCAAGGATGATTTCAAGGTTTTTCAAAAGATGATTTGTGAGATGGATTTTGATGTTTTGAAAGATGGATGAAAGAGGTTTGATTTGTTTTGATCCCTAGATGAACCTAAAAATACCACTTTGTATTTTCCAAGACCTAGGTATTGAAGAGCATGCATATGCTTCCTAAAGACCTTTGTTAACCAAGGAATGTTTTGAACATTTTGGATTTCCAATCAATGATTTTTGCTTTTGGGATTTGGAGTCTTCAACACACATGAAAGTTCATTTTGCTTAGTCTTTGCTTAATGGATTTATTTGACCAAAAACACTCTCTTTGATTAAAGTTTCAAACTAAGATGTACCAATGTCTTAATTTCTTTAAACCCCACAAGATATTTTATGTGGAAATTCAATGAACTTAAGGCAAGGGTTTTCCTATTGTTTACTCAAGAAGATAAATTGAGATATAATCCAATGCTTAGGAACCTCTAAGGACGTGAATCCCCAGGGAAAGCAGTAACATATGGATTGGGTCAATGATATTTGTCTTCAAGAGGGTTTGAAATTTTGAGAATCATGTTGAATGTTTGTTTGCAAAATGTTTTCGAATACACACTATGTTTTCAAACAAAGAATAATTACAAGCCCTATGGATGTGTAAGACTATATTTGTTGGATTCCCACTTGGACAAGTCCAGCTATGCTTATCCCTAGCGGATGGTTAGATGCTTGACCCCACTGGCTCCCCTCCACGGCTCATTAACGTCAATCGGGGCAGCCAAGCATCAACACCCATGAAACTCCCATGGCATGCTTTCCATCTCTACTAGAAGACCGTAAAAGTGGGTGGCTTGAGCGACGTTCTTGCACCAACAAATAGATTAAGGATTTGGAAAATTCTTACATAGGTTCTAGTAAGGACTTTCTGTTCATGGAATTGACCCAGCAAAATTCACACTGGATCCTCTGCCAGGCCAGCCACGTGATTGTAAGTTTAACCAAACCCTCATTTATATCCGTGAAATACTCTTAGCTTTAGAATTATTGCGGTTGATTCGTTGCTTGGGTGAGTACTTTTCACAAGTGACCCTCTAAATTAAACACTTGATCGATCTTTGATGGCACAAAGAAAGAGAATGTCTGGCAATGCCCCTCTCACACTCGCACTGATGTTCAATTTTTAAGCCAAATTTGAAGTTTTTTAAAGCAATAAAATGTATTTTGAGTGTTTCTCTTGCACCTAGATGCACAAGTGCAAGGGGAGAGGATACGTACTCAAAAGACAATCACACAAATCAAACACTTGTTCGTTTTATACCCTTCAAAGCAATTGTGAATTCGTTTTAAGCACCAAATGAAATATGAAGATTGCTTGTTCAATTTTTAACCCAAAATGAAATCTAGTAAGTTTGTCCTAAGATTCATTTTAAGTCCTTTGCAATGAAAAACAATTTGTTCGTTTTAGCCCCAAATGAAAAGTAGTGTTCTAAAACGAAAAGGAAAACAATTTCGTGAAGTAGTGTTGATCAAACACTAAATTGTTTAAAAACACATTGTGTTTTCAAAAAAGAATTTCCCCTCCTTGGTTTCCATTTGATAGCCTTCTCCTTGTTGACCTTTCGCTTTCCTTTGTTGGCTTTTGGTACCTTTTCACCTTCACCTTTCCTTCGTTTGTACCTATAAACATCACAAATAAAAGTTAGACATGTATTTTGTAAATTGATAGAGCCATATTCAAATACTTATCAATTATCCACGAAAGAAATGTAAAACAAATGTCAACATTATTTTAACAAGATGTTTTTCAAAAGTCTCCTTTAAACCAATGGAGCTAATAGATAATAGATAATGAGGTATAACTAAAAACATATTTCTCAATCGTACCCCATTAACCTTTCATCACATATTAGTCTTTTCGAAAGAAAAACATTTTAAATGCTATTGTCTCTTCGTGCCTTTAATTTTCATATACAATAGGTGGAAGAAGACAGCTCAACAAACAATCTATATGATTAATGAGGTTAGTGATTAAATTCTTGACCATTCTCCCACGTACTTATACAAAACCATTCTGTCACATGAGAAGTATAAAGGACAGCAAAATGCATTACTGCGCAGTGGCTAAAGGAATTCGAACCATTTGAATTAACTTCCCATTGAGCTATCAATATGAACTTTTAAATTAGAATGATTCTGATAGACTTGATGATTATAGAAAACATTCTTTGATAGACAAGGCAGAAACTAGTAGAGATCGAACGTCAGTATTAATGGTGCAATCAAGTCAGATTTGAAAAAGAGTACCTTACTAGATTTTAAATGACTATTTCAACTGTAATCCACTAACCTTAAAGCACGTAAGGGTAAAGAGATTCAAACCAATGCAGACAGTAGTAGTTGTAGTTGGTAGATAAGTTATCTCCAGCCGGCCATATAGATATCTGACTAAACGAACCAGTTGTAGGAATTTATGTGGCACAGAAAAAATGGTAGCTAAGTCAAGGTTAAGGCAGATCTGCAAAATACTCTTCTGACCTGTGCTATCTCCAACACAGCTATTATCAATAGAACACGCCACAGGATAATAGAATAATCTGCTAAATACAGAAAAACCTGGAAACGTATTGTTTTAATCTAACGTGGATATCACTTTTCAGACAAAGTATTTTACTCACATAAAGAGAACTCGCATCTTTAACATATTCAGATATTCAAACTTCTCTCACACGTAATAAGTGGAAAGGATTTATGCAGCCAAATGAAATACACTGACCCTGCAGTCCTGTCAGATATCGAGTGGGACAGTGATTGACAAATATTCACACCATACGATCTACCATAAGGTGGCTAATTCGAACAAGGAAGATGATGGGGACAACATTATCATCAATAACAAATCAACTACCAATCAGTCGACTAGGAAACAACCACTGATTAGATTGAAAAAAACTTGGACAAGTATGCAGCTATGCTGATAAATGCATGCATTTCAGGTCAACGAGCATTTCAGTTTGATATCTTCCTCTCTACGCATGAAGGATTTGAACAGGCCGACTTTGGATTTGGATATAATTGCTGATTGGGGTCAATTTGTCATGGAAGTACGTGAGGCAATGGATCTATATGGTGACTAAACATTCGGGGATGACTTCTGGATTAATGATAGGTAGAATATTTTGGTCTTGAAAATAGTTAACATGATATCTACCATAGGTGAAAAACAATGGACTGCACATTTTGATTTAATACGCAACAACAGAGTAAGCTGGCATTCCATTGTATACCATTTAAAGTCAAAGCCTCGAACTCATCTACCTTCAAAATGTATAGCACAAACGCATTGAAATAACGACATAAATTACATAACGTGATTCTGAATAAGCATGGTGCGTGAAATCTGCAGAGAGCAGCAGCATTTGATCGACAATATTTAATCCTGTCATTCTGCAAAACTCACTGTTAACTGCCTATCCTATGGCAAATCACCAGATTTATGAGTAAGCGCATGAAGAAAAAAACTAAAGAATCCATTTGAATTCCCCCATCTTAGCAAACTTTGACTTATCATTTGAGTGCATGAATACCAAAGAGGAATATCAGAATGAATAAAATAGATCAAAAGAACTGACAAAAAGGAGATTCTTTATATCAGAATAAACAAAATACAGACAACAGGACAAAGATCTGGAATCCAAATAGCCACTATTTAAAAGAGGAAGAGCATTATGAGTGCTTGATTCAATAGATTGTATTGGTTCTGGATTATCAAGACAAACATGGTCATGCCACTGCAATAATATATATATATTTTTTAGCTTAAAATAAACAGTGCAGCCCTCCTTCTAGCGCCAAGATGAAGTACCCAAAATCTGCAATGTAAGACCAACCTTAAAAACTCATTAGAAGGGTTAGTCTAAACACACAAATCTGCAAATACCTCCATGGAATATATTGCAAATGCTTTCAAAAATGCAACAAATGATAATATAAAGACTAAAACATTATGAAAACAAAAGCAAGCTACCTATTCCATGTTGGATTGATGTCACATGTGCTAGTGACCCTTTCCCAATCCTTGATCAAAGATCAAATGATAAAATGCAAATGGAGATGATGGATTGATGATGAACAAGATCAAATCTCAAATGAAGAGAGTAACCTTGCATGAAATTGTGAAGGATTTGCTCAAAGATGAAGCACCTATTTAAAGATTTTCAAAATGCTAAGTGTTGAAGAGGGACCAATGTGGGACTAAAGATTCTCCAATGATAGGAGGACACTTGTCATCATGTGATTAGTTGATGTATGTGCAAGATTTGGGAAGAGTGCCCAAGAGGAAATTTTGAATTCAAATTTGCAATAAATTTTGAGAGGGGGACAAGAAAGAAGAGCAATAAATGCCCTGTTTGACTTGTCATGTTGAGAGAAAATGAGGTTTTAATAAATCAATAAAATTGGTTTATTGTGCAAGTGGCTAGATCTAGATAATGCAAGTGGGATGTGATTAGCATTAGATTAGGATTAGATGATGATTACGCTGATTAATGCTGATTAGATGATTTGACTTTCAAGACTTTGATAATTGATTTATTTAAATTAGAAAATGATGGAATATAATTTAAGATTTGATTTAAATGAAGTCCTGATTTATTTAATTTAAATGGATGATGCAAGATGAAGGTTGAATGATAATGTTTATTTGATAAATGAGATTATTTAATGAATGGATTAAAGTGATGAATGGGCCTAATGCAACATCTAGTTCAGTTGATGAATGAACCTGATCAAATGCAGAATGTTAGTTTTGCATGTCTACAGGTGTTAAGGAAATGTTTGTGCATGTTGGAAGAGGATAAATCCAAAATTTTATTAGTTGATGTTTTATGTAGTTGAAGATAGTGTTGACAGTATATCAGCTCTGGAAATGGAAGAGTTGCAGTGATAGAGTGTATGTTGGAATGCTCCACATTCCATTATAGATGAATATTTTGTTGTGCAGATTTGAGGAAGTTTTTGTGGATTTTAGTAGTGTGTATGTTGCATGTGGGAAGTATTTTGGGGGTTTGTGTGTCAAGGTGTGGATGAACAGTTGGTTCATCTTGGTATTCAACAATATTGCTATCCAGTGTTGACCGAAGTATTTTGGGCTTGTGCAAAGCTAAATTATATATGAAGCAGTATCATATGAGTGATTATGGGTCATTCCAACCTATTTTTATGGTGTACTCTTTTTTTTTTAATTTCTCAAGGCATGTATGTTGATGTTTTGGGTCGACAAGTTATGTGGTGCACATTACATCTAATTAGGCCAACCTAATTGATGTTATAGGTTGTTGTGGTATATATAAGGTTGATTCATTTTGTGAATGTTGTGAATATAGTGTGTGGTCTGTGTGTGTGATATCTTGTGTACATAAGTGTGAATTATAGTTTTGGTTAAGTATGAAGTGTGTTAAGTTAGTTTTTTTAGCCTAATTGGAACTATCTTCAACATGTTGTAGATGTATTGTAATTAGTTCAATATTTGGAAGTGAGCCACCTTCTTTTCTATTTTGGTAGTGAGCCATTTCTTCTATTCTCTAGAGAGTGAGTCCTTTGGATAGTGAGTCCACCTGAAAATGTGTCATTCTGTAATATCTTGTAACCAATTATAATATATCATGAGATAATCCTCATTATGGTTTTTTCCTTTTTGGATTTTCCACATAAAAAATATAGTGCTCTTGTTTCTATCGATGTGATGCATTTTTTTAATGTTTCTTCCATTAATGCACATTGAATGAGATATTGAGAAATAAATTTTCAATTATTTAGGGAATATTGATTCACCCCCCTCTCAGTATTCTGGGTGTTCAAAAATTGGTATCAAAGCTTGGTTCCTTTAATTGGCTTGATCGTTTAGGTAGATCTTGGAGGCTAAACACATGGTTACAAGGAAGTATCATATTCCTTTGAAAGAGATTATCCCTGAAGGGTTTACTAAAGAATATTGTGAAGTTGACATGGAAGGAGAACTCTAGTTAGTTCTCGATGATTTGGATAAAGTAGAAGTAGAGAATAAAGATTTGAAAAAGGATCTTAATGATGCAGATGATTTTATTATTAATTTGGGAGAGAAACTCAAGAAAGATATAGAAAGAATTAAGGAAACAAATGAGCAACTCAAGAAATCAAATGAGACTATCACTAGTTTGAAAATACAAGTTGAAAAAGGAAAAAGAGTTAAATATTCCTTGAATGCCAAATTAAGAGATGAATTTGAAGAATTTTCAAAACTTGAACAAGGGATTGTGACTTTGAGATCAGATCTAGACAAAGCAAAGATTCAAGAAGACAAATTCAAGAAGAGCTCCACAATGCTTGATGAGATGATTTCAAATCATAAGGCTTCTAAAGACAAAGAAGGATTAGGGTTTGAGAAAGGAGAAATTTCAAAGGTAAAATAGACACCAAATAATGTTGAAAAGAAGAATGATAAGAAGAAAAATGTTAAATAGGTCCAAAACTAGAAGAAAGGATTCAAAACCTGCCTCCTATCAAACAACTATTGCACAAAGGTATTAATATTTTAATGGTCACTATTATTCTTGCAATAAACTTGGACATAGAGCTATAGAGTGTAGAAGTGAAATGAATTAGAATGTTAAATCATTTATCGGTCAGAGTTTTACATGCAATATAATTGGTCATAAATCTAGTGAATGCATAAATAAGATGATGAGTGGCTACAATAATGGCATAATGTTTTGATAATGGCTATTATTATACATGCAATGTATTTTGGAATAAGAGTTTTGAATGTAGATCTAGAATGGATAGAAGTAAGCTTGTTCAAAAAGGTGTCATATGCCTCAATTGCAACAAATCAAGGTACATAGAAAAGTTTTGTAAATCTAAGAATGTGAAACCCTCTTTTTCACAAAAGAAGAAGAATGGTCTAGTAGAGAAGAAAGTGGATTTGGTTGAGATGAAAAAGGAAATGAATAAGATTTGGAGGAAGAAAGATGAGAATGAATTAAAAAGTGAGTTTGTGCTAGCTCTTGGTGTAGTTGTTTCCTTTGAAAACTAGATAAAGAGCTTTGTCTTAGGGGAGGTTTTAACAAAAAATTCCTTAAGCCCCCGCCAAGCATGTGGTGTTGATGTGTTCAAAACACTACTACATGTGTAGATTAACATGGTTGATCTATTGGTGATATTTTCAATATGAAATTTCCTATTCCATAGATCTATGGAATGATTGAAGGTGACTGTCAATACAGTGAGGGTTTGCCAACTTTTTGACCAAACTTTATTCACTAGGAAATTAATGCATTTTAGGTATTCAAGAAAGTGTTTATATGTGACTTCACATACGATTAAGTAATTTGCAATAAAGCATTTGAAGAGGGAAGAATAAAGAAAATGTCACTTGAAGCATTTGGTGCATTGTAAGAAACCCTAACTAGCAAAGAATTCCAAAGGTATTTATAGTTTCTTTCTATACCCTAGTTATGTAAAGTTACAAAAATTTTACTACACAACTAGTTGATGTATTTGAATTTCCAAGGCCTAATTTTAAGAAGGATCCTTTCAAATCCATGGAAATGGATATAGAGTGCACATTTTCAGAGGTTCCCTTTGGATTAATGCATATAGAAGATGTAAAAATGTGTACATTCATGTGAAGATGGAAGAATGTGATCACTATAAACTAGGAGAGTTTATAAAAAATCATCTAATTGGAGGCAATTTTGAGCTAAAATCTGAGTATAGTGTTCTAGAAGAGAAAATTTTGGAGGTATGGAATGATTTTCCTAAATTTTGCTATGAGGATGAGTAAGTAAAATATCTACTCAATAGAATTCATGACAAGTTCATATGGTTGGATATGGCCCATATGATTACTAAGGATGCAATTAAGGTTGTAACAAGTTTGTTCCCCAATGGACCCATTCTGACACTAAAATTAATGATAAATGATGTGGTAATGAAACTCATCAGTGCAAAATATGAAAAATGTTCCCTAACGGTGAAGGATATTGAAGATCTGACACTACAATATGCATCCATGATGATTGGATACAAGATCTATTTCACAAATAGAGGGAAATTTGTTTCATACACTGAAATTCACATAGCTTACCAAATGGTAAAGGAAGGTGAAGATATACACTTGTGTGAACTCCCAAGATAACGAATAATGGAGAATTTGAATAAAAAAAAAAGTCCAAATATCCATTATGGTATGGAACTCTTACCATTTGTTTGATGTTCTATTTTCTCAAAGAAATTCTTGGGTTAAAGAATGTGGTTTGGTTGGATAATGTACCTATCACTATAAAAATTAGAGATCATTTGAGAATTTTCTTAGATTCCAAGTCATTGAAATAAGCCTTGTGGTGATATTTCAAGAAAAGATTCAAAGCAAAGAAATCATTTCAAAAAATTTATGTGGTAGCTAAATACATGGACACTACATTCATGGTTAGCAGAGATTATTGCTATATGGAAGTAGTGGAACTTAGAACAGTCTAGATTTCAGAAATAGGATATAAAATAGTAGAGGATGTAGTCACTAGACTTGTAGACCTTATGTTAAGGAAACTTGGAGATCCTACAGTAGATAGGTTTGTAACATATGAAGAGAAATTTGATGTAGTGCACTTGAAATAGAAAGAAAAGGAGAGAAAGAAAAAAGTTGAAAAGTTGAAGGCATAGATGGAAGAGATTTTTGGTTTACCAAAGAGCCCCAAAGAGAAATTCAAAAGCATACCTACTCCAATGAAGGCTACTCCAAGAACAAGAAGGTCAATTAGGGCCTCAACCTCCTCTCCCTTTGTTTCAATGTCCTCTGAAACCTTTCCTACAATAAATCCAAATAAGAAAGCTACACCTAGTGCTTTTATACAACAATAGACTCCTAAACAAAGAATATTGAAGGAAAAGGCCATAAGGGATAAATATATTAGTTGTGAGGATGAAGACGAAATAGAAGAAGAAAAATTCTCAAGCCTCTATGAAAGAGACTAATGCAAAGAAAGAAAAAATTGACATTGTGGACATAGATAGTGTGGAAGAAGTAGAAAAGAAAAATAAAGATTTTGTTATTAAGAAAAGAGAAAATAGTTTAGGAGTATAATTGGTTAAAAGTGAGGGAAAAGGTAAAGGAAAGAAGATAAATACCCTTGGAAAGTAAGGGAGCATAGTCCCTTGAAGCTATATCCTTTATTTGATCTAGTATTGCAAATTTTGGTCTCTTGGAAGAGACTGCACAAATGTACCCTGAGCCAAATGATGACAAGATAACTATAGAAGAGGCTATTATAAAATACATGGTAACATTTCATACTAGCCTTGAAAAAATTGAGAAACAACTATCTAATGACATTAAAGGTGTTCTAAGAGCTAGAAGACATGAATATTTTGATGAAGATGCAAAAAATAGAACATTTCCCTTGGAGAAGATTGGTTCTTCTCTCATAGATGAAGATAAAGCTAAATTGGCTCAAGTATATAACAAGGAATTTAGGACAAAATAGAGAGTAAGCACTTTGATGAGTAGGGGAAAGGAAGAAATAGAAAGACTAAAGAATGATACACTACAAAAGGTTGCAGGTCTAGCAAAGGAATTAGGTGTGTCCCCTAATAATGAAGCAAAAATACATGGGTGATCCCACAATAGTGGGTTACACTTTTTGGAAAAACTTGACATTGAACTAAATTTTTTTAACTAAATATTCACTTTTAGACACTTATAGTTGGTAAAACATGAGGAGTTTGAATATGATGCAAACTAGTGATTTGTAAAATTTTGTTTATAGATTCTAAATATATATATTTTAAAAATTTTGGAATCAAATTGTATTTCTTTCCCATCTCCTTCGATAACTAGTTTTTAATAGTAAACACTATTTTTAAAGAGTGATGTTTTCTGTACAACAAAAAAAAAAATTATGAACCTAATAAAATTATATTTTTTTCAAATTTAGATTTGTAACTATGATATCTAGCTCCTTAATTTCGTTTCATAGTGATTTATTGAATATTTTTTTCTTAATTAAGTTTTGAAGTCAAACCAATTATAATTTAGACATAGGTTTACTATATGTTGATGGTGTTTTTTTGCACAGCAACAACTCAGACAAAATATGATATCCTATCTCTCTTGAAAGGTAAATCTCTATCAGCAAGCCTCAAGAGATAACCCTAAGGTCTCTAATGTTAGATCTTGACAATGCAACAAAAAACTCAGTGATAAATGTGAAAATGTTGGTAATCACAAGCGGCCTTACAAAACAAAATGTTGAAGCTTCAATATTCATCAAATATGGAAATAAGGGTGATGCTTTATGATTTTATCTATAATTTATTGACTTGATAGAAACATAGAAAGATAAGGGTTTGAGAGAGAATTATCCAATATAAAACCTAAGATCAGCTATGAAAACAATATAATGTTCAAGATGGACCAATCCTCACAAAACCAATCTTTTCTTAACCAAGATGAATCTGCAGTATCACAAAGATAGTGCAATCTCGAAAGGAATCTGATAACATTCACAATTGAACTTAAGTGCAAAATAGAATAGGCCCATGCTAACTTTACACAACAATCCACAAACAATAGATCACTAAAAGTATGGACTTGAAGATTCCTCAACACCTCAAACACTTTATCATGAACATAAATGAACTGCAACTAGTTCTAATATTAACTATTAACTAACTTACTCAAAATGAAGTAGATAAGAGTCACAAGAACCACGTATAGATGAATAACACATAGAAGAACACCAAAGATCAATGTCTTCAACTATATTAACTTCATCAAAATTTGCAACAATTCAAGTTCCTCAGGATGTAACAGCTCAATAACTATCAACTATCCACTTGCTCACTATTCACCATCAACTATTAGCCTTACAAATGAAGAGGAGACCTCCATTTATATAAATATCAAGTTAGGTCAGCCTAAATTAGGGTTTACAATTAGGTCATCCATATAGGTCGGCCTTGACATTTTTAAAATTCCCCTAATTCAAATTTACAATAAAATATTAGGAGGTTAGCCCCCAAAGTCAATTTTAAGATTAAATAAAATATGGGCACAAAATTCAAGGAGCAACTAACTTGTATATTTGCCTAGCTTGATGTAGATGACACACTTTTCAAGATTTTCTAGCCTAGTTAGCCACTTTATCCTTTTCCCTTTCCTTTCTTCTAGAAATTTCTATAAAATTTTCAAGCACTGGGTCTAGGTTGGCCTGAGTTGGGATGTATATCAAATTAATTCTTGATTTAATTGAATTTAATTCACCCCCATACTTAGTTAAATTTTTCTCCCATTCACCATAGAGGCCCTGATATTTATCCAAATTGGCAATATAAATGGAAACATCCTCAAGATGGTCTTTTGCAATAGGCCCATTGTCACATGGAGAATAAACTTCATGCCACCATTTTTGTAGCTTCTTAACATTCAAATTATTCTTCCCAAACTTCATCCTTACATTGACAATTTTTGAAAATGCATTGCAACTATCAAAAACCTCCTTCACTTTGCTCTGAGCCTTGAACATTTTCTTTGGTGCCTTCAGTTTGAGCTCATTTTTGAAGTTAAAGGCCTTTATCCATTCCATAGCTTGATGTGTATTTTCCATCGTGAGGATACCTTCCTAGACCAATATATCAGTAGAAACCTCAAATATCTTTTCTAATTCTTTAACAAGGGTATCATTTGGATTCTTCCAATCAAGAAGAAATTGTGCCATATCCTCAGAGAGGAAAGATTCCCTTTCATACATTTGCAACACTTTCTCAACCATGGAATTGCCTCTTTCACTTACACTTTGTAGCCACTCTTGTGTATCCCTCACATAAGAATTTAGTCTCTCAATCTCTGACACTGACTCCTTTAATAGAAGCCCCTCTAAAAATGAGGATATTTCACTACTTTGTGCTTGTAGTGGTTTGACCAAGTGTTGGACATATTTTTATACTTCTTTCAATTGCTTATGTATTTTCTCATTCTCTTCAGTTTCCTTGTCTAACCTCCTCAAGATGGCCTGGGATGACTCCTGAAACTCTTCCTTCTCCTGCTTTTTCGTGGTGCGACCCAAATTAATGGTTTTCACTTTGTAATCAATGGGTGTCACCTCATCTTTGTATTTTTTCTTTGTAGGAGTAGCAACATGGATAAATCTATTATTGAATTCATTCCTAGAGAACTTTGAAATTATTCTTGCTCTTTTCCTCTCCTTGGGCTATCCCCAACTTTCTAGAAAATTTCAATCTCTTTTCCAACCATTTTGGGGCAGTCGGTTGTTCTGTTTCTACATCTTTCCAAGGAATATCTTGCTCTAATCAATCATGGGAAGGACTATCTCCAAAATTTTATACATTCACATCATCTTTCCCCTAATTTTTTTGTCCGTCATCTTCATCATGCTAGTCTTCATTTTCATCTTATGTATGTGGCATATTAGTGTGTTCACTTATTAAAACTTGGGAAGGCATCTATACTATAACTTCTGAAGTGGCCCCATTGTTTTGTGCATCCTCCTCTTCCAATTGATTCTCAAAATCACTCAATTGTCCTCCCTTTGGTGTAGGGACCTCTTCATCTGGAATTTCTTCTTTAGGATTAGTAGGAATATTCTCCTTTTCTTCATGATGTTGTCTAAGATCACTACAGATATTGACTTCTTAATTGAATTGTACATTAGGAGCCAAAGATGTAATAGGAGAATTATCTCCTGCAACTACCTTCACCATATTTTTCATAAGATCATCAATAGGTGCCTCTTTTGTGGCCACCCTTTGCTCTTTATTCACTTCCTCCTCTAGATTTTATTTCTGTTTAGGATAAATTCTCCTTACATATACTTTTGTTTTCTCTCCATAACTTTCAATATCAACCACCTTATGTTGAGTGGTCCCTTCTTTAATGACCTTGGCCTTCCTGGATTTAGCCATCCTTTGTGCCTCAGTGATTTTCTCTCTCTTTTTAGATGGTTGGGCCTCTTCAATACCTTCTTCAACAGTCTCCTATGAAGGATTCCTTTCTTTTTCCACCATCTTCATTTTCTCTTTTCCCTTAGCTTGAATTCTTGTTCTCCTTTTTATAATAAACTAATATTTATCCCCTTTCTCCTTTGAAGGGAGCCCAATTGTATCATCTTCAACAACTTCTTATTCTTCTTCTGAATGAGACTCAAGGCCTCTCATCAAGTCATAGGTGAATTTTGTTCCATCTACTTCCAACTCTAGGATCTTATGCTTTACCCATAACTTGGAATATCTCAGAACATGAGCATTAATCACATTAAGATCAACAACCTACTCCTCAGACCAATTGATAGGGGGAAGGGGCTTATCCTTGTATTGTTTGTAGTCATGGTGCTATAGGAGATCATCATCATCATCCACTTGGTCAAGGACATTGGAAATTTTATGTAATCTGATCATTCTCAAGGATAACCTTGAGAATTTTATCCTTATTACCTCAAATTCATCTCAATAGTTAGCCCAATAGTCTTCTATGTGAATTTTATACCTATACTCCCTATTTTCTTATTTTTGGGAAACTCCATAGGGGTCAAAATTATCCCTGTTTGTATGGGAATACAATTTAAAATGCACCATTTCTTTCTTAGAGTAATGAGCACTTTGGATAGATGGGAAGACCTCCAATACTTCAATCCTTAAAGGGAATTTAGTTCTAAGTCCTGGATTGTGCATATCCTTGATCACTACATCAAAGGACACCAATTGCCTTGTCACCTGGGTATGTGCAGGATCATCATGGAAAAAATAGGCCCTTAAGTGGCAAAAAATTTAGAAAAATCAGAGTTAGGAAACTTGACATAAAAATTTGAATAAGTTATCTATATTATTTCAAAAATATGTAAGAATAGAATCTGTAGCAAATTGAATGTAGTTTCTAAACTACTAGGTTTGTTTAAAAAAAAAAAACTATTTGGTGAAATTTTGAAATTTCAATGTAGTGGTACTTATATTTCAAGGAAAAATAAGAAGTAGGTGTTTGTCTAACCACCCTAACCACAATAAAATGATAATATTTGTTTATAAGATTTTAGATATAAGTAGAGGACTCATGCCCCAATGTGATGCATATTTTTTTGTAATTTTTTTCCCAAGTAAATAATTAATTATGAATTTTTTATTACAACTTTTAAAAAATATAAAAACTTTTATGTCTGACCACCTTAACTTGGTCAAAACTTCATGAAATTCATTTTTTCTTTTTTTAATCCTATAGTATGCAAAACATAGAATATGATGCATGTTTTGGATTTAAAAAATGTGAAACCATTTGAAAGTTATACATGTTTTTCAATCAACCTATCAATCAGGACTTTAGTTGTAATTTGAATAGAAAATGAATAATAATTACTTATTAAATTGAAAGTAAGAATAATTTATATAGGTGGAAATCTAAGAATCTCCTTTAAAAACCCTTTTCATTTCATCAATTTTGGCTAAAAAAATAGTCGTCAGCCACATACCCATCATATTGCCACTTTTTGGCCCATCATGATCCTGCACATACCTACCTCCAGTAGAATGAGTTTGTTTGTAGGGTACCTTGGTAATCTTAATGGTACTATTGGTGATCTTGTATCCTGACATAAGAGAACTTTTTAAATTGAATAAACCACTAGCCATATTTTCTTATCAACTCCATGGCCTCTGCTGAAATTATGACATGAAGTGCATCTTGCAACAAGCTTGTGGTGTACACAAAAAATGCATCATTTACCCTCCTACAGTTGGAAGTATTAAAATGAAGCTGAGGGAAAACATCAAAAAAAAATTCTTGGTCAATCGTTCCTCTACAATTTAAACCTTATACTTATTCTTCCTAGCTAGCATGTACACCAAATAAGAGGTCATGGTGAATTGCTTAGTGTCTTGCACATTCCTAAGTTGCAAGTCTAGGTTGTCACTTATAACTCATTCCTAGTGATAATGTGTTCCTTTCACAATTTGAGAAATGAAAAAAAAACATCCAACTTCTAAAAATGAAGGCATCCTCTAGCTCCATTACTCTGCCCAGGAGGGTAATTATATCATTGTATTCCAACTTAAATTCACTCTTGTGCAGCTATTTGGGAAAATTTGAATAATGCGATTTAGGCTTCAAAATCCAATTTTTTTTATCATTAACAAAGCCTTATTAGGATCCTTGGAATAAAATTCTCTGGCCTCCTTCATGTTGATCTTCACTAGCTTGTGATGTGACTCAATGTTAATGGTCTCTGCAATGGAATCCTCTATCAAGTTGGCCATGATTCTACCTTGAGGTCCAACAATCACTCTTTTACTTGAATCATAGTGCTTAGCACATTCTAGTACTAGCTCTGGATATTGCAAGATGGGTTGTGTTAGAACCTGAATTTTCATGAAAATTCCAAAGCTTTTATAATTGGAGATCAAAAATTTCATACCATCATTTTCATAAAAAAAAACTTCATAGCCATCCATAGAGCCAAAATACGCCTTTACCGCCATACCACTACCTCATTAAACACTCTTCATAGTCTTCACCTCATACTGCCTTACCACAGCCTCTTGCAAGATAGCTTGCGGTAGCACGGTGAAGGAAGCCAAAATTATACCCTTTTATCGCTATACCATGAGGGGATAAAACTTAGCTTGCGGTAGAGTAGTATAGTGATCAATACTAGTAGAAGGAGACTACTATACTATGGAAGGATGAAATACAACCTGCGATGGAGAAGTGTGAAGAAGAATAGTGATCAAAGGGAACCACTATACTGCAGTAGGCAGGAACAAATCCTTCGATAAAGAGGTATACTAATGAATGATAAGTAGAGGAAACTGCTATACTGTGAAGGGTTAGAACAAGGCCCACGATAGAGTGGTACACTTGTGAATATTAGTAAAGGGAGGCACAACCATATCATGGAAGGTCTAAACAAAGCCTGTGGTAAAGTGGTATACAAAGGAAAGCAATGGGAGGACACCACGGTACCGCAGGAAGGAGAAAGGTAATCCGTGGTAGAGCAGTGTAGTATGAATTAATGGTACATCATGGCACCACAATGAAGACAAAGAGGGTGTGTGGTAGTGCGGTATACTAAAGAAAGGTAACAATGAGTAGCATGGTACCATAGGAAGATGAAAAGTACTGTAAGGTAACGTAGTAAGCAACCATTGAAAGATTTAAAGCGGGCTAGTCACATCAATCAACTTTGAAATATAAAATTGAGCTCAATGTGAAAGATTTGAATGATGAGAAATTAAAATTTGAGAATTAATGCAGCTTGGTGTGAAATAAACAAATAATATTGAGATTTCTCATTCATAGTAGCAAATTCTAAGTGCAAACAAGCTTATGGTGCAGAAGTAAAAGGGAATCCTTAAGAAGTAAACATTATTTCGGGTAAGCTCGATTCATCACTCTTTGATTTTTTTAGCAATGGCACCAAGGAAATCAGAAGTAGGAACTAAAATCGATGAACCCAAACCAAGTAAACCATATTTATAGTCTCTATTGCTCAATTTGTTACCCAGGTTAGTAGATAAAGGTCCAAAGAAAGTATTTAGAGATTTGGCTCAGGGATGTAGGAAACCAATTGCTCGTCAGTGTGGGTGGAACTTGTACTGGTATTTCTATAGGAATGAAAATGACAATGTCCCAACATCAAACCCACAGACACTTGACCTAGCCAAGCTGATAGTTGCTAATTTTTTTGTTGACATTGAGTTGATTAGAGTTTTGGCTGATAGATAACATGCCCCAACAAAGATTTTTAGGCTCGCAGATGGTGGGTGTTTGGTAGATGTTTTGAGGGAGGCCATAATTAAGTGTTTTAACCTAAACAAAAAAGCAATTACAAAAGTAAATTTGGGGAAGCAAGAACAAGCAAACAAGAGATTAAGAAGAACTTATAGGAGTGATGAGCTCCCCTTGCACATGAAAAGGGGTGATAACAACAGGATACTTCCCATCCCCTCTTCAAAAGTAGAGCCTTTTCTAGTGTCTTATTTCTAGGTCTACTTCAAAAATACATACCATGCATTGTGTTAGGTTCTTGGGATAGATGTAGAGGATAACATGTTAGTAGGGTTGATGAGGATGGATATGATCATTTAGCATTCAAAGTCAAATGTCGAGTTTGATTTTTCTTCTGTAATTGAAGAACAAATTCATGAGGGATTGTTGCAAGTGAGGGAAGCTAAGGCTCCCATGTCTTTTAGAAAATATTATTTGCTATTTCATTTGGTTTTGTATCAAAATGAAACAAAGTGGACTAAGAGGATGAAATTGTGCACACAAGAGAACAAAGTCAAACTCCCTATACAAAATTGGTGCTACATATGGGACAGTCGGTGCAATGAATGTGATTTTTTGTGTTTAGAGATTATTTTGTTGTCAGAATAATTGTTGCCCTAGGTCTCCCCACACCATGGTTGCCACAATATTTGATGGATGTAATGAGGCTAATGCAATACAAGCTAGATTAGGGCTTTACACATAATTATGTTGATTGGTTCATAATGCCACAACATACTATCATCAAGGTGTATGGTTGTGACTAGGCACCTCATTTTTTGCCAAAGTTAGTGCCTGCTAAAATATGTTTTCTGGAGTTCATGTGGCAGATGCTCTAGATGGAGTATGATCTTATGAGGAATTAGAGAAAAGGCACATTTTTTCCTAATTTGAAAGTGTTTTAGGAGTTGTCTATTGGATCAACCATGTTGGAAGAAATACAAAGATTCATGAGGGTCAATTATTCCCTCAAGTCTAGAAAATAAAGAGTATGTCACCCAAAGGGTTACATTAATATGATTAGGACTTTGCTAACAAAAAGGGCCATATCTCATGCATTTGACCCAGAGGAGGATTTAATAAGGAATTTGGTATATTTTGATGATGTATTTCAAACTAGAAAGAGATGGATAATGATGATGAGGTGGGAAGTTAGAAGAAGGAGAAGAATAATAATTTCAAGGGGTTCTTTGCTGATGAACCCGATCATCTCAAACGGATGCAAATGATCCTAGGGAAATTTGATGAATTTTATAAAAGGGCTCAAGATGAAGGGTTAATCCCACTTCCTACACCCCGACAACCATCACATGAAGCAACCACATCCCATACATCACCTCCATTTCCAATACATGCATCCCCTCCATCTCCCACACATGAATCCCTAGCCAAAAAATAGAAAATTGAGTCATTAGTTGACTATGACTCAAGTGATGAGGAATAGAAAGCAGTACTAACTTTGTTAGAAATTAAAGAGTATCAGGAATAGGGTATAACCCCACCACTCAAACTCTTTCCCTATGGAAAAAGCAGAAGAGTACAAGGAATTCTAGACTATTGGATGTGGTACAAGAGATGAGAGGGTCATCCATGGTGAGGACGATGAAGGATACAACTCGAATAGAGGTTGCTACGATAACTATGCACTCAACAATGTTCACCAAAGATGTGGTGGAAAACATGGAGAAGAAAATCATTGAGTATGAGAAAATATTGAAACTGTCAAATGATGAATTTAATAAATTGTTTATTGAAAATGTCAAATTGAAACAAAAATTGTAGCAAGCAACAATAGTAATGGGAGATGAGATAGTTGTTTATCATCTACCTATTTAAGATGAGGACCCATAGATTCAATAGATGAAAAATGAAATTAATTAGTTGAAAAAGCACATTATGGAAGATGTCAAGCACCACATCTTGGGTACCCTAAGGAAAATATTGGAGCACAAAATTGAGATATTAAAGAAAAAGATAGGTGGGGTACATGAGAGCTTTAGCAACCTGGTTAAGGCTTTGGAGCAGATCAATGCTAATTCCCTTGTTCTAGAAGAACTCCAGAAAAGGTGGCAACCCACTTATCATATTTTAACTAATCTATGTAAACAAACACAAAGGGATCCAAATGCTCCTCCCAGGCTAAAACCAACTCAGGAAATGGTGAATGGAGTGATTGGGGAACAAAAGTATTTAATTGATATGAAGAAGAAAGTGGAAAGTAGGAGAAATGCATTTGACTCTATAAAGCACACTTTCAGCCCTTCATTCATCAAAGATGGTAATCAAATAAAAGGTGTGGATGAATGGAAGAATGAATTTGATCAAATGGTTTCTCAGTGCCTGACACACATACAGAGTGATGGAGATATCAACCTTGACATGTTTCATACTTTGCTGGATGTAATTACAATATTAGATAATGGATACACAAAATTTGTGGTAGATGTCAGGAACTTGCTTGATAATAGATGGAGAAGTCATATCACCAATCTTACTGTTTCTCAAGAATTCAAGTGGCCAAATGATTTGAAAATAAGAAAATGGAAGGAGAATTATTTGGGCTCAGATGAGGATTAATTATCAGCATAACAAAGGAGAATAATCATAAACTAAGAGCTTTACACATGTCTTAGATGACCACGAGCTTCTTACTCAAAGACTAATGGATTGGAGCATTCGTTGTTTTAGTTATTTTCAGTTATGTTTAATTTCATAAGTTATGTTTTATTACCAAAAGACACAACCTTTGGTCTAAAGCTTGTTGCCTCTCATATAAATATGAGAGACCAAGACCAAAAGGATTATTTTACATTAGATATAAGAAAATAGGCGAACAAGGATATATATAATGTCTACATTTCAAAAGACCATGATGCATGTATAAAATTTTGGAGGAATTAATAAAAGAACTCTGATTTTGTGGCATCATTCTGGTATTAGTTGTATGTTGAATTAATTGAAAATATTATCAAGTTGTCTCCAAGGCTGATATTTCTTTGTTATTTAAATTGATATATCAAGTATATACTCAATTTATCGATGTACATTTGTTGTACTCGCATGGTATGATTAATTGGCTCTTTCAAGTAAAGATTAAATCCTTCTAGTCATTCACAGTAATTTGGAATTATCATTTGGATCACTAAGAAGAACTTGGTAATTACATTCTTGCATGTTTATACAAGTTATAAACTAATATTTGTATGCCAAACAATTAGAATTTCTTCCAAATAGAAACCACTCATCATAGACTTTCATCTAAATCCATTTTACCCAACAAGGCATTGGTCTCACCCATTTTATATATTTAGCTTTATTAAATTCATTTCAAAACTTCACATCTGTTAGCTGAACATATTGAATTTTACCTTGATATTGCTTATACAATTCATACCAAATAGGTCTACATCTCTCCACTTCCAATTGCCATTGTGGAAAGATTGCTTGAATAGGAAGCACATTGTTTAAGTCTACTTTACTTGCATAGGTATACCTATCTAGTTTTGGTAGAGCCTGAAGAGAAGAAGGTTCAAATTCATCATTTGCACTTGTACGTTAGCCAAAAACATTGTGAGATCTTGGCAACCTCTTGTGGTTCAAACCTACATTTTTGAAACCTAACAATTTGGCCACTCTACTAGAGAGTCAAACCTGAGTCTAAGCCTTCATCATAGAATCAACCCCTTACATAAGACTCCGCTGGGAAAACTTTTTCACTTCCATATAAGTGAGTGGTGACTCTAATAAAATAAGGTATACATCATAATATCACAATCATTCACAACATGCAAGGTAGAAGATCCCTGTATAAAGGAGGTCCTAGTGACAACATCAAATGGACACATAAGAATGATAAGGGTAAGAAGGCATTTGATGACATGTGCGTGAAAATAAAGATAAAGCATCAAAACCACATCTTGAAACATATAACTATTATGATACACTGAAAAATGAAAATAGCTCAACAGGAGAACCACATACTCCTGAAGAAAAAGGAAATCCCTTCTATTAGCCTTATCTTAAGAAAGATGAAGAATTCATGGCTTAACTTGAAGCTGAAAGAGTCAGGAATCAATAGGAATATGATCATAGAATGGAAGGGAATCAAAATGAGCCCAGTAATAATGTAGCCCCTCAAGAAAATTATGAATTTGTCACCCAACAGGAATTAGATGCACACTTGGAGTATGAAAGAAAAGAAGTGGAAAGAGAAAAATAAAAAAATGAACAGATGAGGCTCCAATCAATAAGGGAGCTCCAAGATTTAAAGTTGTAGAAAGCCCAAATCAATGCTTAGATGGCTAACCTCCCTAAATATGTGCTAGCTCATAGGCAAGGGAATAATAATTCAGGACCTTCAAATACACCAAAAGAAAAACAAAATCAATTAGGGAATCAATACAGCAAACCAAATGTTCCACCTAAAAATCCATCACAACATCCAAATACTCATCCACCATCTCATTCACCATACAATAACCCATTATACCAATATCAGTAGCCTCAAAATCCACCTCCACCGTACTATACAACCATGATTAGACAATTTGACCTTGCAGGATTCCAAATATATTCTTACCCTATGGATAGCAGTTGGAGGGGTCTTGTCCAAAATTTATAGGAAGTAGTGTAGTCATAGTTGAGGAACACCTAAGGAGATTTAATGCCTTCATTCAAGATTTGGATATGTAATATGATGATGTAAAAATGAGGATGTTTATGATGTCATTAGCTGAAGAAGCTAGAGATTGGTTTAACAGTTTGCCAACAACTTCTATTGCTTCTATTCAAGAGTTTCATGATCAATTCCTTGAGCAGTATGGGAACTAGTGTACACCAAAGTTTGTATTGCATGAGTTGGTTAGTATCCAAAATATCAGAATGAGTTAGACTATGATTTTAACCAAATATTTTCTAAATTTCATAATAAAATACCTCCTAGATCTAAGTTAGTAGACCTTGCTGCATTGATCATTTACTTAAAAGCATTTGATCCAAAAATAGGATATGAGCTTAGGAATAGATGTCCTATAAATCTAGTTGAAGCTCAAAAAGTAACATTGACTATTGAAAATAATAGCAAGGATGTTAGCATGATCAATAAGAGAGAAAATCCTAGGGTTCCCCAAAATATCAATAACCCTCTGAATATACAAGAAAATACATAAAGAAATGAGAGGTCGAGGTTACATGACATGCCTTACAATACAAATTGGAAGGATGGAAAGCCTATAATGGATAGACCTAAGATTAAATATACTCTTGATCCTTTAAAGAAGAGAGGAGCATACATGGTGAATAATAATCTATGGTGCCAAGTTTGTGACTTGCCACATTCCCCTGATCATTGCATTGTTGCTCAATCAATACAAGAGGAAGAGATGCCCTTAGAGCATGAAGAAAGGGGCGATAAAATTTATTTAACTTCACACACCCTTCATCCCATTGAATAGAAATATTCATCTTCAGAGGAAGAAGGCTGTGAATATGATGTTGTTAACCAGAAATACAATATACATATGGAAAAACAACAAGTATTTTATGATTTTGAAGAAAGAAATGATGAACAATACTCCCTTAGTGCACCACCTCAATGCAATATAAGAAGACTGACTAAAGAATAGATTAATAAGTTAACTATTGCTGCAGTGGAACAGGCAAGAATAAAATATTGGTTGAGGAAAAAAATAGTAAATGAAGGTGATGGTGTTCCAAGAGGAATATTTGTGAAGGATAAAACACAAGGAGCATTGAAGAAAATAGAAAATAAGCAGCCTAATAAAAATGAACAAAAGAAAGTTCATAAGGAGGAAAATAAGGAGTTGCATAAGGACAAGCAAAAGTTTGATCAAACAAGCAAACAAAAAGGAGGAAACTAAAGGAGAGTCATTGGAGCAGAAGAAAATAATCAAAACAAAAGATGATTCTTTTGACTTCTCACAAGCTCTATCCCAAGTAAAAATGTATGTCCCACTACTTGAAATGATGAGAATTAAGGAGTATAGGGATAGTTCCATACAATTAATATCTAGTGGGAATGACAAGAACACAAACTCTAAAAATAAGGGAACCACTAAGATCAACAAGAAGTAGGAAAATATAAATGTCCTAGAGGTTTGTCTAGGTGATGCATTAATAAATCCTCCACAAGTTGAGCCATTCTTTACTACATTACTCATAAATAACAACTTGGTAAGGAATTGTATGATAGAATTAGGTGCTTCCATTAGCATAATGCTATTTGGAGTCATGAAACAACTGGGCGTGTGGATGGATACTAACTGTGGCAAGTGATATGCTATGGATAACAAACCTATCCCAATGGTGAGAGTTATGAAGGATGTTGAAGTGAAATTGGCTACTTATCCACAAGAAACCTATAATATAGATATAACTATGATTGATACTCCTCATTTTGGAATGCTTTTGTCAAGGTAGTGGACTGCAATGGTGGGAGGAAATGTGCAATTTGACCTATCTTATGCTACAATACTAGTGAATGGTCAAGAGGTTAAGTTATACAGGGAACCAACGATGAATCAAATTGTGGACTATGTGCCTCAAGATCAAATTAATTGTTTTTGTGATGTTGATTTAGGGAGTTTTAGAATAGAACCATCCCAACCTGAACTAGTCGATACTAATCCAATTGACAAACATGTTTCCAAGAATCATGATGGTGTGTGGAAGATGTATTTCGATGGAGCATGTAGCCAAGAATCCAATGGAGCAGGGATAGTCTTTATTTCACCTAAAGGGATTACATTCAAATATTCATTTTTACTAGCATTTGAATGTATAAACAATATAGTAGAATATGAAGCCTTTCTAATTGGTTTGAATATGGTTGTTAAACATAAGATTAAATTGTTGACTATTTTGGGAGATTCTAAATTAATTATTTCACAAGTCAAGTCAAGAAATGCTGCAAAACATAAAAGGTTGAAACAATATAGGAATTTTGTATGGGATATGATTGAATTATTTGATGCTTTCTCCATTGAATGGATAGACAGATCAAAAAACATAATGGCATACTTTTTGGCTAATGTAGCCCTAAGAAGAGATGATATCATCTTGGTTGGGGTATCTCTAGTTGAATTTAAAACAAGGCCAGACATCCCTAACAATATATATAGCTGGAAAGTCTTCAATGATGATATTGACCTCATAAAGTTTCTTCATTGCATAGATAAGTATGAAGCATAGGAGATTTCCTTCAATTATTTTGTGGAGGAAGTAGATGGAAAACAAATTGTATTTGGAAAAGAATTTGTGCAGTTAAAAACTAACAAACTTCCTAAAGGGCTTGTAGCATTGGAAGTATTATTTGATGTAAATGACTGAGCTCTCATGAAGAAAACACCAGTTAAAAAAGATGTAGAAGAAGTCAATTTTGGGACTGAATTAGCACCCAAAATGGTATATATTGGAAAGAAAATCAGCCCCACCATCAAGAAAATGTTGATTACGTTGTTGAGGAAGTACATGAATGTCTTTGCTTGGTCCTATGAGGATCTTAAAGCATACAGGGAAGACTTATTCCAACATGAGATTCCTTTAAAGCCAGATGCAAAACCATTCAGGTAGAAGTAGAGGCCCATCAACCCAACCTTGGAGCCCAAAATGCAAGAAGAATTGGAAAAACTCATAGATAGGGGAATTATCAAGCCCATTAGACATTCAACATGGGTCTCAAACTTGGTCCCAATAAGAAATAAAAATGGGGATATTAGATTGTGTGTAGATTTCAAAAACTTAAATGTTGCTTCCCTAAAAGATAATTACCCTCTCGCAAATATGAAAGCCATACTATAGAGAGTGATAGGGTGTGAGTTGTCAATGATGGATGAATTTTCTAGTTACAATCATGTCAAAGTTAAAGAGTCTAAGCAATACAAGACATCTTTTACTACTCCATGGGGAATGTATGTCTATAAGAATGCCCTTCGGCCTCACAAATGTAGGGGCAACTTTCCAAAGGGCCATGGATGCGGCATTTGTAGATTTAATCAATGCTATAATGGTAGTTTACCAAGATGACCTCATCACTTATTTCAAAACGTAGAAGATCATGTGGAACACTTGGAGAAGATATTCATCAGAGCTATGAATATGGTATCAAACTTAATCCTAAAAAATGTCATTTTGTTGTCACAGAAGGTAAAATTTTAGGGCATATTGTGTCAAAAGAAGGAATTAGAATAGACCTTGAAAGAGTAGAAGCCATAGATAAAATCACCATCCCCAAAACTGTCAAAGCCATTCAATCATTTTTTGGGAAAATTAATTTTGTTAGGAGATTTGTGTCAAACTTTTTTGAGAATGTTAAACCCATATCCAAAATGCTGAAAAAGGGGAGAAAAAATAGATTGGACTGTAGAAGCCCTAGAAGCCTTTATATCTATCAAAAAGGCCATCAAAGAAGCCCTTATTTTAAAATCTCCTAATTTTAACAAACCTTTTCAAATATTCTCTTTTGCCTCATTTCACACCATAGCAACTATTATGTTACAAAAGAATGATGAAGGCCATGAATAGCTAGTATCTTTCTTTAGCAAGTCACTGTAGGATGTAGAATTGTAGTATGATATTATGGAAAAACAAGCTTATGCATTGGTAAAAGAAATAAAGGCTTTCAAGCCATATCTAGTTGGAGCTAAAGTAATAGCATATGTACCACATGCAGCTGTGAAAGATATCTTGGTACAAACAAAGGTGACAGGGAAAAGATGCAGATGGATCAATAAGATCCAGGAATTCAATATGGAAATTCAGATCACCACGTTAGTAAGGGGATAGGGTTTGGCAAAGTTGATGGCCGAAACAAACATTGAAGCTAACCAAATTTGTAATGTAGAGAATAGGGATGGTGCAGTTGCAAGCATTGAACATACTTCTTGGTATACAAACATAGTGTACTATCTTAGGCACATGAAGTGCCCTAAAGGATTGGATGATAATCAGAGGAGAACATTGAAACTACAAGCATCTAAATATGTTTTCTTAGAGGGTGAATTTTTTTGGAAAAATAGAGATGGAGTGCTATTGTTGTGTCTAGATGAATCACAGGAAAAACACGTCTTGAGAGAGATGCATGAGGGAGTGTGTGGAGGCCATTATTCTTCTAAAACAACAACACATAAATTCTCAGGGCAGGCTATTACTGGGCTAAGGTTTTCAATGATTCTTTTACATATGTGAGGAAGTGTGAAGCTTGCCAAAAATTATCAGGAAAGATGAAATATCAAGGAGCCTTACCACTCAGACCTTTACAAGTAGAAGCTCCTTTTCACCAATGGGGAATTGATTTTATAGGAGAGATACAAGAAAAGTCAAGTGAGGGACATAAATGGATACTTGTAGCTACTGATTATTTCACTAAATGGGTAGATGAAATCTCAACAAAGCAAGCAACAAGTAGGGTGGTAATAAATTTCCTGATGGAGCATATCATAACTAGATTTGGTACACCAGTTAGATTGATCATAGATAATGGGATGTGTTTCAGGTCTAATGAATTTAAGAGTTCCTACAACACATATGGTATTACTATTTCTTATGTTGTCCCCTACCACCCATAAGCAAATGGCTAGGAAAAATCCAACAATAAAAGTCTCTTGAAAATCATAAGGAGAAAGTTAGATGGAAACAAGAAGGCTTAGGACTCAAAGTTAAGGATGGTTGTGTGGGTGAATAGAATAACTATAAAAAATGCAATTGGGAAATATCCATTTGAGTTGGTATATGGGACACAGGCCAGGATGCCACTTCAAAATCTTTTACTAGTTTATAATTTCATTCTTCAAGAAGATTTAGATATTCCAAAACCAATGGAGGAAAGAATGGAGCAACTTGCAGAACTTGATGAAATAAGGAGGATGGATCAAAAGAAAAATGAGAAGATGCAATCTCAAATGAAATATCTTTTTGATAATAAGGCTAAAAATAGAAAGTTTGAGGTGAGTGATTTGGTATTGATGTCGAATTCTAGGTGTCAGGAGAAGGGAAAGCATGAAATTTTGAAGCCTTGTGGTTAGGGCCCTTTGTCATCTTTGGCAAGGGAGGAGAAGATTCTTATTATTTGCATAACATGTCTGGTGAAGAATAGGAGTTTCTAGCACATGGGAAATTTTTGAAGCATTTCTTTCTTTGAGGAGTATCATGGGATTAAGGATTACCAGTGCATGGAAAATACTTAACAAGCCTCTTAAAATAATCTCTTTCCATGCACAATAATTTAGGGGAAAAAAAGGGGGGGGACTAGGACTTGCTTGTACATGGACAATCCTAGATTTCCCTTATAAAATAATAATAAAAAAGAAAAAAATTCTTTCCATGTATAGAAGTATAGGTCCATCATTTTCCATCTCCATATCCTTATTCATTCCATCCACTCCACCCTCCATCTTTCATATTTTTTGAAATCTTGGCTTGCAACCAGAGATTTTGGATTCTTGCAGTGATTGGTAAATCACTCCTCCCTAACTCAAGCCACTATTAGAACCATAATTTTCATGAAAATTCCAAATCTTTTATCATTGGAGATCAAAAATTTCATACCATCATTTTCATAAAAAAACACTTCATAGCCATCTACAAAGCTAAAATACCTCTTTACCATCATACCACTACCTCATTAAACACTCTTCATAGTCTTCACCTCATACCACCTTACTAGAACCTCTTGCAAGATAGCTTGTGGTAGCATGGTGAAGGAAGCCATACTTATACCCTTTTACCACTATACCGTGAGGGGATAAAACTTAGCCCGCATTACAACAGTATAGTGATCAATACTAGCAGAAGGATGAGATACAGCCTGTGGCAGAGTGATGTGAAGAATAATAGTGATCAAAGGGAACTGCTATACCGTAGTGGGAAGGAACAAAGCCTACGATAAAGAGGTATATTAATGAATGATAAGTAGAGGAAACCGCTATACTGTGGGAGGTTAGAACAAGGCCCACGGTAGAGTGGTACACTTGTGAATAGTAGTAAAGGGAGGCACCGCCATACTGCGGAAGGTCTAAACAAATCCTACGGTAAAGCGGTATACAAAGGAAAGTAGTGGGAGGACACTGCAGTACCACAGGAAGGAGAAAGGTAATCCGCAATAGAGTGGTGTAGTATGACTTAATGGTACACAACAAAACCACAATGAAGACAAATAGGGTGTGTGGTAGTGCAGTATACTAAAGTAAGGCAATAATGAGTATCGTGGTATCGCAAGGAGATGAAAAGTAATGTGAGGTAACATGATAAGCAACCGTTGAAACATTTAAAGTGGGCCAGCCACATCAGTCAACTTTGAAATATAAAATTGAGCTTAGTGGGAAAGATTTGAATGATGAGAAATTAAGATTTGAGAATTAATGCGGCTTGGCATGAAATAAACAAAGAATATTGAGATTTCTCATTCATAGCAATAAAATCTAAGTGCAGACAAGCTTACGGTGTAGAAGTAAAAGGGAATCCTCAAGAAGTGAACATTATTTTGGGTAAGCTCAATTCATCACTCTTTGATTTTTATAGCAATGGTGCCAAATAAATCAAAAGTAGGAACTAAAAAGGATGAACCCAAACCAAGTAAACCATCTTTACAGTCTCCATTACTCAATTTGTTACCTGGGTCAGTAGATAAAGGGCCAAAGAAAGTGTTCAGAGATTCAACTCAGGGATGTAGGGACCCAATTGCTCCTCAGTCTGGGTGGAACTTGTACTGGTATTTCTATAGGAACAAAAATGACAAGGTCCTGACATCAAACCCATGGACACTTGACCTATCCAAGTTGATAGTTCCTAATGTTTTCATTGACATTCAGTTGATTAGAGCTCTAGCCAATAAATACCATGCTCAACAAAGATTGTTAGGCTCCTAGATGGTGGGTGTTTGGTAGATGTTTCGAGGGAGGCCATAATTAAGTGTTTTAACCTGAACAAACAAGCAGTTATAGAAGTAAATTTGGGGAAGCTGGAATAAGAATACAAGAGATTAAGAAATTATAGGAGTGATGAGCTCCCCTTGCACATGAAAAGGGGTGATAACAACAGGATACTTCTCATCCCCTCTTCAAAAGTAGAGCCTTTTCTAGTGTCTAATTTCGAGGTCTACTTCAAAAATACATACCACACATTGTGTCAAGTTCTTGGGATTGATGTTGAGGATAACATGTCAGTAGGGTTGATGAGGATGGATATGTTCATTCAACATCCATAGTCAAATGTCGAGTCTGATTTTTCTTCTGTAATTGAAGAACAAATTCACAAGGGATTGTTGCAAGTGAGGGAGGCTGAGGATCCCATGTCTTTTAGAAAGTGTTCTTTGCTGTCATTTGATTTTGTATCAAAATGAAACAAAGTGGAATAAGAGGATGAAATTGTGCGCAGAAGAGAATGGAGTTAGACTCCCTGCAGAAAATTGGTTCTACATGTGGGACAATAGGTGCAATGAATGTGATTTTTTTGTGTTTAGAGATGATTTTGTTGTTAGAATAAGTGTTTCCCTAAGTTTCCCCACACCAAGGCTACTGCAATTTTTGATGGATGTAATGAGGCCAATTCAATACAAGCATGATTAGGGAATTACACATAATTATATGTTGATTGGTTCCTAATGCCACAAGATACTATCATTAGAGTGTATGGTTGTGACCAGGCACCTCATATTTTGCCAAAGTTTGTGCCTGCTAGAATATGTTTTTTGGAGTTCATGTGGCAGATGCTCTAGATGGAGTATAATCTCATGAGGAATCAAAGAAAAGGAACATTTTTTCCTGATTTGACAGTGTTTGAGGAGTTGTCTATTGGATTAGACGTGTTGGAAGAATTATAGAGATTCATGAGGGTCAATTATCCCCTCAAGTCTAGAAAATAATGAGTATTTGACCCAGAGGGTTACATTAATATGATCAGAAGGAATTTGTTGAAAAAAGGGGCCATTTATCATGCATTTGACCCAGAGGAGGATTTAATAAGGAATTTGGTATATTTTGATGATGTATTTCAAACTAGAAAGAGATGGATAATGATGATGAGGTGGGAAGATCAGAAGAAGGAGAAGAATAAAAATTTCAAGGGGTTCTTTGCCGATGAACTTGATGCTCTCAAAAGGATGCAAATTATCCTAGGGAAATTTGATGAATTTTATAAAAGGGCTCAAGATGAAGGGTTAATCCCACTTCCTACACCCCCACAACCATCACATGAAACATCCACATCCCATACATCACCTCTCTCACTAGTACATCCATCCCCTCCATCTCCCACACATGAACCCCTGGCCAAAAAATAGAAAATTGAGTCATTAGTTGACCATGGCTCAAGTGATGGGGAATAGGAAGCAGTACTAAATTTGTCAAAAATGAAAGAGGTAGCAAAGTAGTAGAAAACTCAAGAGCCCCATGATCCTAATATTAGGATATTAGAAGAATTTCCAGATGAAATTCGGGATGATGAGTGAGTGGTTGCCTCTCTAAGATTTATCGAGGAAGATAATTTCATTCATACTAATGAGTTCAAATATTTTTGGATCAAAATAAAAAATGAAGTAGTTTTATGAAAGGTTAAAGATCAATCTCATAGGAGCCGATGATTCAAAATAGGCTAAGATTCAGGCCCAAACATTGGCAGAACTAAACATTGATAATATTAATTTTACTCCTTAGGAAGCAAGGGAATTAGTTCTGAAAATAGATTCATTGATCATACCAGGAATGGAGTTTTCCAAGGTGTTTTTGTTGGACCAAATCAAATCACAAGATGACCGAATGTTGGTTGCAGAATTTGACTCAGAAGGAGTATCAGGAATAGGTATAACCCTACCACTCAAACTCTTGCCCTATGGAAAAAGTAGAAGAGTACAAGGAAGCCCACACTCTTGGATGTGGTACAAGAGATGAGAGGGTCATCCATGGTGAGGATGATGAAGGATACAACTCCAACGAAGGTTGCTACCATAACTATGCACTCAACAATGTTCACCAAAGATGTGGAAAACATGGAGAAGAAAATCACTGAGTATGAGAAAAGATTGAAATTGTCAAATGATGAAGTTAATAAATTGTTTATTGAAAATGTCAAGTTGAACCAACAATTGCAGCAAGAAAAAATAGTAAGGGGAGATGAGATAGTTGTCTATCATCCACCTGTTCAAGTTGAGGACCCATAGATTCAACAGATGAAAAAATAAATTGATCAATTGAAAAAGCACAATATGGAAGATGTCAAGCACCACATTTTGGGTACCCTAAGGAAAATATTGGAGAAAAAAATTGAGATATTGAAGGAAAAGATAGGTGGGGTACATGAGAGCTCTAGTAACCTGGTTAAAGCTTTGGAGTAGATCAATGCTAATTCCCCAGTTCTAGAAGAACTCTAGATAAGGTGGCAGCCCACTTATCACATTTTAACTACTCTGTGTAAAGCAACATAAAGGGATCTAGATGCCCCTACTAGGCTAAAACCAACTCAGGAAATTGTGAAGGGAGCAATTGAGGAACACACGTATTTGATTGATATGAAGAAGAAAGTGGAAAGTAGGAGAAATGTATTTGAATCTATAAATCACACTTTCAGCCCTTCTATCATCAAAGATGGTAATCAAATAAAAGGTGTGGATGAATGGAAGAATGAATTTGATCAAATGGTTTCTCAGTGCCTGACACACATACAGAGGGATGGAGATATCAACCTTGATAGGTTTCATACTTTGCTGGATGAAATTATGATATTAGACAATGGATACACAAAATTTGTGGTAGATGTCAAGAAATTGCTCGATAACAAATGTAGAATTCATCTCACCAATCTTATTGTTGCTCAATAATTCAAGTGGCCAAATGATTTGACAATAAGCAAATGGAAGGAGAAGTATCTGGGCTTAGATGAGGATTGATCATCAGCATCACAAAGGAGAATAATCATAAAGTAAGAGCTTTTCACATGTCTTAGATGACCACATGATTCTTACTCAAAGACTAATGAATTGGAGCATTTGTTGTTTTAGTTATTTTTTAGTTATGCTTAATTTCATAAGTTATGTTTTATTACCAAAAGATGCAACCTTTGGTCTCAAGCTTGTTTCCTCTCATATAAATATGAGAGACAAAGACCAAAAGGATGATATTAGATTAGATACAAGAAATTAGGTGAATAGGGATAGATATAATAACTACATTTCAAAAGACCATGATGCATGTATAAAATTTTGGAGGAATCAATGAAAGAACTCTGATTTGTTGGCATCATTCTGGTATCAGTTGTTTGATGAATTAATTGAAAATATTATCAAGTTGTCTCCAAGGCTGATGTTTCTTTGTTATTTAAATTGATATATCAAGTATATACTCAATTTATCAATGCACATTTGTTGTACTCATGTGGTATGATTAATTAGTTCTTTCAAGTAAAGATTAAATCCTTCTAGTCATTCACAATAATTTGGAAGTATCATTTGGATCACTAAGAAGAACTTGGTAATTACATTTTTGCATTTTTATACAAGTTATAAACTAATATTCGTATGTCAAACAATTAGAATTTCTTCCAAATAGAAGCCACTCATCATAGACTTTCATTTGACTCCGTTTTACCCAACAAGGCATTGGTCTCACCCATTTTATTTATTTATTTTCATTAAATTCATTTCAAAAAATCACATATGTTAGCTGAACATATTGAATTTTACCTTGATATTGCTTATACAATTCATGCCAAAGAGGTCTACATCTCTCCACTTCCAATTGCCATTGTGGAAATATTGCTTGAGTAGGAAACACACTGTTTAAGTCTACTTTACTTGCATAGGTATACCCACCTAGGTTTGGCAGAGCCTAAAGAGAAGAAGGTTCAAATTCATCATTTGGCCTTGTACGTTAGCCAAAAATGTTGTGAGAGCTTGGAAACCTCTTGTGATTCAAACCTGTGTTTTTGAGACCTAACAGGTTGAAATATTGCTACTTGGGCCAACCCCATATTAGTGATGATCTGTGCTAGCTAGGAAGGTGCATCCCTAAAAATCTTCTACTTGAAATCATCATAATCAAAATATCCCATATTTGTGTCATTTATCTTTCTCCATGTTGAAAGTATATTGGACTTCGGCCAGATGCCTGGAAGTCATACTTCATCTTTTCAGCTCTAGTATGGGGTTCATTAGGACCAACTTCTAATGTTTTTTCCTTACAGACCTGCATCTATAAGAAAGAGGTAATCATTATGATTATGCAAATCATAATCGAACCAAAAACATCATGAGAGTGAAGAAAAATCAATCATACATCATTCTCATCATATAAGCTTTAGAATTCAACTACAAGCCTCTTTTAACATGATTAATCCAATAGAGTTTAGAGATTTGAGGCCTAGGAGGATTTTTACGCAATCCACCTCTAGGTTGATTCTCCAAAAGGAATAAGACAAAAAATTCTCTAGGGGGTAGGATTTTTGAAGGATCACATTTAATGCACATTCAAGTTATCAATTTCTACTTAATGATGTATGATTACTTCATGTTAAACAATAACATCATACCTAAGCACACCTTCAATATTGGCAAGACTTTGGGATTTGTGCACTCAGACAGATTCAGGGAATCTGCCAGTAGGTAGATTTTCTAAAGAATGGGGGATCGACTTAAATATAACTTCAAATTCTTTATTCATGCGAGGAGACCACCCCCTAGATCAACTTTGAATACCTCATAATGCATCACTCCTGCTTATAACATTTTCAGAAATTTGGAAGGTTGGTGAACTTGGAGAATCCATAGGGGTGGGAATTTTTTGAAGGAATTGTCCTTTGGAAAATCCACCTAAGGGAAGATTTTTTGAAGGAACTAAATTTTAGAGAATCTACCAAGGGTGGATTTTCTAAAGTTTTTTATTGGCCCTTGTTTCTTTAGTCTTCAAAAAACACATATCTTAAAGTACTTTCTCATGTCGGAATTCAAACACAAATTCATAATGCAAAGTGATTTCTCCTTCAAAACTCATCATGCAAACTCAATCATCAAATCATCACAAACCCAGATTAGGGAAAATGAACATAATTATGGTTTTACAATGTGTACATCAAATCAAGGGTATGTGCAGGATCATGATGGGCCAAAAAGTGGCGATATTATGGATATTTGTAGGGTATGTGGCTGACGACCTTTTTTTAACCCAAAATTGGTGAAATGAAAAGGGTATTTAAAGGAGATTCTCAGCTTTCCACCAATATAGATTATGCTTTACTTTGAATTTAATAAATAATTATTATTAATTTTCTATTTGAAATATGACTAAAGTCCTAATTGAAATTTTTTTATAACTTTCAAACGGTATCACATTTTTGAATCCAAAACATGCATCACATTATATGCTTTGCATACTATAGGATTAAAAAAAAAATTGAATCTCATGAAGTTTTGACCAAGTTAAGGTGGTTAGACATACGAGTTTTTATATTTTTTAAAAGTTGTAATAAAAAATTCATAATTAAAATTATTTACTTGGAAAAAATTACGAAAAAATATGCATTACATTGGGACATGAGTCCTCTACTTATATCTAAAATATTATAAAAAAAAATATTATCATTTTATTATGGTCAGGGTGGTTAGACAGACACCTACTTGTTTTTTTTCCTTGAAATTTAAGTACTACTGCATTGAAATTTCAAATTTTCACCAAATAGATTTTTTTTAATTTTAAATAAACCTAGTAGTTTATAAACTACATTCAATTTGCTGTAGATTCTATTCTTACATATTTTTTAAATAATATAGGTAACTTATTCATTTTTTTACGTCAAGTTGCCTAACTCTCATTTTTCTAATTTTTTTTCCACTTAAGGGCCTATTTTTTCCATGATGATCCTGCACATACCCTCAACCATCATGAATTAATTCAAAAATTAGACACAATCACCATCGAAGATCAGAATTTAAACCCTAGTTTCATAAAGAACGACGTGCCCTAGCAATAGAAAACCCAAAAAATGGAACCCTAATGGGAGAATGATGCCCTAGCTCATGTAAATTCAAATAATCACATAGAAAACTAAAAAGGAAGCATAAAAAATCACTAAAATCTTTCATCACCAAAACACAAGCAACCTGAATGCGATAAGTAAATCAATGCAAATGATACTCAAAGATCAATCTGATGATGAGAAGATAATCAATAAATTCATGCATCATCGGGTCAATGGAACCTTTACAAAATCACATTGAAATCATAAAGAATTCAAAGTTCTTACCTTTTAACCGAGGAGGACAAACCTAGAGGGCCAAATTTGGTTGATAAATTGATGTAGCAACCCTATAATGTAGACGCCCGAATCACCAATACCATATGTTGAGGAATAGCGAAGGTCTCTGAATCAAAGCTCAATGCATAATGAGAAATGAAGGGAGAAATAATAACTTAAAACCCCCAAAATGACAACAAATTCACCTCAAGTATGATGACCATCGAGCAATAAATGCAGTGACAAGACCCCTCAGAGTTTGAAAATGCGACTGGGCAATGGATTTAGAATATCTGGCAAGGGTCAGATTCTCCGAATGGAGAGTCCATTGGGGAATCCACTTGATGGTGGATTCTCCGAATGGATAGACTTTCAAGGAATTTGGTTGGTGGCTAATTCATCCAAGGTGAAGAAAAATCAAAATGTACAGGAACTTATCCCTTAAGGGGAAAAGTTCAAAGCTAAAGCAAAATAGGAAACAAAAGCAAACAAAAAAGGTCCCTACCTCTTGTGGGGTGTGTGTGCAAAAAGTGCACAACACTATATAACACATAAATTTTTTGTATGTATCAAAATTCCATTTCCTTTTGTCTTATTGGATCAAGGACATCAATACCAAGAGCATAGATATTTTTTCAATTTTTTTTTGTAATCTTCTACTTTTCAACATGTGCATAATAAAGAGCTTGATTTTTAATGAAAAAAATACATTCAAAAAAATACTATATAATAATCAAATTAAATATATTTAAAAATATACTTTTTGGGAAGCTTATAATAAGGGATACACAATTACAAAACATAAATTTTAAATGAATTCATTTGATCCCCCAAAAGGTAAATCAAATATGTTTTGTTATCAACATTTTGATAGGTGTAAAGGAAAACATATTAGATGCAACTTTAAAGGAAAAGATCAATCAACTACCAAAATGCTAGAATTTGTTCATACAAACCTATGTGGTCCCACAAGAATAAGAACTATTAATGGTGATAGGTATTTCATGCTTTTGATTGATTATTTTTCTACAATGACATGGGTTACATTTCTTAGGGAGAAAGTTCAAGCTATGGATAGATTCAAAGTGTTCAAGGCTAGGGTAGAGAATTAAGTAAACCTAAGAATCAAATGTTTAAGGTCTGATAGAGGTGGAGAATTCACTTCTAGTGAGTTTAATACATTTTTTGAAGAGCATGGTATAAAGAGACATTTTTTTGCTCCTAGAACTCCTTAGCATAATGGAGTTGTAGAGAGGAATAATCAAATTGTTCAAGAGGCTACAAGAACTATGATGAAAGAAGAAAATGTACCTGATGTATATTGGAGAGAAGAAATACACACTGTTGTTTATATTATTAACAAAGTTCAGATCAGAGGTAACAACACAAAGAATCCTTATGAGTTATAGATTGGAAAGATTCCCAGTATGAATTACTTTAAGGTGTTTGGAAGAAAATGTTATATTAAAATAGATGATGAGAACTTTGGAAAGTTTGATGCTAGATGTGATGAAGGTATTTTCCTTGGATTTTCAACTAGTAGCAAAGCTTATAGATGCTTCAATAATAGGTTGAGGAATATTTTTGAGAGTGCAAATGTAAAAGTTGATGAAGATATGCATAGACCAGTTGAAATAAGTGAATTTGAACCGAATGAACCTATATATGGACAAGTACAAGAAGAGAATAAGGAAGAAGAAGATAAAATTGAAGAAGAAGAAGCTCCAGAACCTGCTCCTAAGACTCCTAAATATGTACAAAAGAATCATCTAGAAGAACAAATAATTGGAGACAAGAGTGAAGGTGTAAATACAAGAAGCGAAGTGGTAGCAGCTAAGGTAAACTTGTGTTTTATGTCCAAAATAGAACCTAAATAAGTTTTTTAAGCATGTAAAGATGAGAATTAGGTTTGAGAAATGAAAGAGGAATTGTAGTAGGTAGAGAAGAATCAAAAATTTAAATTAGTTCCTAGCCCTGTAAAAAAGAATGTAATTGGTACAATGTAGGTGTTTGGGAATAAGTTGAATGATAATGGTGAAGTTGTGAGAAACAAAGAAAGACTTGTATGCAAAGGTTATTCATAGGTTGAAGGAATAGAATTTGAGGAGACATTTTCCACAGTGGTAAGAATGGAGGCTATTTGGATGTTCTTGGAATTTTCTACTCACAAATATTTTAAGGTATATGAGATGGATGTCAAGTTTGCATTCCTGAATGGAGAATTGGAAGAAAAGGTGTACATGGAAGAACTAGAGGGATTTCAATTATTAGATAAACCAGATATGGTCTGTAAGTTGAAAAAGGAACTGTATGGACTTAAACAAGATCCTAGAGCATGGTATGTAAGATTGGATAGATATTTGACACAACAAAGGTTCAACAAAGGCTCCAAAAATAGTAATCTCTATTTCAAAATTGAAGGAAATAAAATGTTGATAATGTTTGTATATGTTGATGATATCATCTTTGGAGGAAATGAAGGTATGTGCAAGAAATTTGTAGAGGAAATGCAAAAAGGGTTTTAAATGTCTATGATTGGTGAGTTGAATTTCTTCCTTGTACTTCAAGTGAATCAAATTGATAAGGGAATATTCATCTCACAATCAACGTATGTCAAAGAGTTGTTGAAGAAGTTTGGAATGGATGATTCCAAACTGGTCTATAAAAATGATGAATCTCCTAAAGTTGATCATAGCATGTACAGATCTATGATTGGTGGACTATTATATCTTACTACAACTAGACCGGATATCATGCATGTAGTATGTTTGGTTGTCATATTTCAAGCAGAACCTAAAGAAGCACATGTTATAGCTATGAACAAGATATTCAAATATCTAAAAGGAACTCTAGATTATAGGTTGTGGTATCCTAAGGATACTGATTTCACTTTGAGTGCTGACACTGATGCAGATTGGGATGGTTGTGGAGATGACCGGAAGAGTACAAGTGGTGGTGCATTCTTTCTTGGAGGAGGATTGGTTTCATGGCTAAGCAATAAAAAAATTTCAATTTCCTTATCCCTATCTTTTATTATAGTACAAGTGCTTTAAACATTTCAAAGAATCTAGTAATGCATTCAAGGACAAATCATATATCTATCAGATATCATTTCTTGAGAGAGAAGGTATTGGAGAAGGAAGTCAGACTGGAGTATGTGCCTAGATAGGATCAAATTGCTAATATATTTACAAAGTCTCTTCTGAAGGATACTTTTGAGTATCTCAGGTAGAAATTGGAGGTTACTCCCCCTCTTTCTTTGAACTAGGTGCACATGGAGGTGCATTAGTCTAGTGGATTTACAGATTCTTCATTTGTCTAGACTGACGAATAGGTCTACTCCTTAGGGGGAGTAGGAAGTATCATTTTTGTAGTATGAAATGGGTGCACTCCTAAGGGGGAGTGATTAGAGCTACATATGGCTAAATAATTATGCAAACCATTTGTTATTTTCCATTGATGTCAAAGGGGGGGAGAGAGTCATATGAAAAAGAAGAAACTAAAAGTAGGAGAGAAAAGGAGAGAGAGTATTAAGAGTGCAGGAATGTTGTGTAGATTGTGTAATCTAAAAAATAAAGAAGAGCGTGTATTATGTCTTTATTTTTTCTTCACATCATGTGTTGCCATTAATGACAAAGGGGGAGATTGTTGTAAGTATGAATGAGTATGGCGGTGTTGTCAATAATGTTGTCATTGATGTCAACATAGTATAGGATGTTGTAGAAAATGGAATCAAGTGATTGTAGGTTGCACATTTATATTTTACATACATTGAGATGTTGTGACTACATGGAGCTATCTTTATGATGTTGCAGGTGTGCTGATATGATGAGTTACCAAGTGCTTTTGAGAAATAGTGAAGACATAATTATGAGTGTGTTCAGAATGTGCTCTAGTTTGTGTTTCACATTTCTTATGTGTTGATCCTATGCTTGTGCAGATTTGAAGTGTTGTTTATGGGCATCCTTGGGTGATATATCCTAGATTGTAGCTTCTAGTTTGATGAAGAGTGAAAGTTGTGTTCACCAGTTGGTGAACTAGTCTGAGAGATTTGTTTGTCTATGGAATGGGAGAAATGTTTCTACTTTGCAATCCTTCATTGGTTTTTTTTAGGTCTTGTGGATCTGGAATATGTCTTGTAATGATGTTATCTTTATTCTAGAAAAGGTGCTCATGATTTGGTGCTCTAAAAGAAAAGTCTTAAAGTTGCTATGTGTGGCTATACAATCAAGATGGACTGATGGAAAGAATTTTGTGTATAAAGGTTGTTGCATTTGCTATGAATGGATCTAAAGGCATCTAAGATGTGTTCCAGTGTTTGGTGTAGTTTTTTATGTGGTTTGCATGTTATCTTCTCATTGCAAAAGCATGTACTTCAAAGTTCATTTGTGTTTTCATTAGGTTTGGCCAACTTGATGTCTACACATCATGTAGAGGATATGTTCCAATTGAAGAAGTGTGTGATTGATACAAGGTGTTGTTTTGAGTCTTGGTTAAGTGTTGGTTTGGTCTACTCTCATTCTCTTCCACCAGAAGAATGTTGAGTTGCCAACCTAATTTGAATTTGTAAAATGAAGTGTGTGTAGTCGACCTTGGACAAAGTTTCTAAGGTTGAAGATGGTATAAATACAAGTTGAGCTATTATAGATTGATGTATGCAACATGCCACAAGTGTGAGAAGCAAGAGTGTGCGAAAGTGAATTAAGGAAGTAGTACTTTAATGTGTTAGACTTCTGAAAGCAATAAGCTGATGGTGTCTACAATCTTCTGATCAAGGCTGTGGATGTGTGGAATTTGTTATGGTATATTTTTTTGTTATATTTTTTATCTATAGGTAGTGAGCCTCCTTGTTAGGTAGTGAGTCCTATTTTTAGGAAGTGAGCCTTGTATCCTAACAATGAGTCCTCTTTGGCAGTGATCCCTTTGGCAATGAGCCTCTTTGTAATCGGTTTTGGAATTACTTTATATTCTGAATTAATCCTCACCATGGTTTTTCCCTTATTGGGTTTTCCACATAAATATAGCTCTTCTATTGATATTGGTTTCTATTATTTGCATTTCATGTTCATACTTATTAATATAATAAAGTGGATGTGAAGATAATTGTTTGATATTTGTGTTTTAGATTGATGGTCCAACTGATTCACCCCCCTCTAAGTTTTCTTGCACCTTTCAACAATCGGTATTAGAGCTTTGGTTCCTTAGAGAAGAGCTTAACCACTTGAGGTAGATCTGATGGTGCACAAATTGTCAATCCCTATGTTTGATGGATCTAACTACAGTGAGTGGAAAGTGTAGATGAGAGGTTACTTGATCTCTCTTGGTTACAAGACTTGGAAAGTTGTTGAGACAAAATATGTTGCACTAACAAGTGGTCCTTCTTCTGTAGATGAGATTTCTTCCTATGAAGAAAATGAAAAATCAAGGTATGCAATCTATAGTGCTTTATCTAAGACTGAACGAACAAAAGTTATTTCTTTGGACACTGCTTATGAAGTTTAGAAAAAAATGGAAGATATCTATGAAGGAAATGATAGAATGAAATTTTCAAAGAAGCTAACAACTACGTGTAGATATGAGAACTTGAAAATGGAATAAGGTGAAGATATTGCAAGCTATTTTTAGAGGGATGATATTGCAATGAATGAAGTTAAAAATCAAGGTTGTACTCTGATAGATGAAGATGTAATGGAGAAGATTTTGATGAACCTACTAGAGAGTTATAGTGACAAGGTTTTAGCCATTGAGGAAGTGTATGATCCGAAGAAGTTCACTAAAGAAAAACTATTTTGCACCTTGACTACATTTGAAATGATGGAATTTGGAAAGGAAAAGGAGAAGATAGAAACAACCTTTAAAGCTACTAAGATAGAACATGATCCTAATAGTGATAATTCAAAAGAGTTGGAAGAAAATTTTACAAGGAAGTTGAAGAAAGCTAGTACTGGTAAGTACAAAGGTATGTTACCTTTTAAATGTTTCAGTTGTGGAAATATTGGTCACTATGCTTGAAGATGTCCAAAGAGAGTTGTATATAAGAAGAATAGAGACAATAAAGACAAAAATGATAAGAAGTTCAAGAAGTTGTACTATGTTAGAGAAGATGCTGGAATTTGTGAGGATGAATCTGATTTTAAGGGAGTTAATGATGAATGCTTGTTTCTAGCCTTAGAGAATAAATCATTGTCTACTAACTCTAGAAGATGTGCAAGGGAAAGTGGTCTGAAAAGCAAGAAAGAAGAGATGGAAGGTACTATGTTTACTGCCTTTCATGCTAGACAAGATGAATACTATCGGGTGATTGACAATGGTTACTCAAATGACATGATCAGAGACAAAAAATACATTTACTAAACTTGAAAAGTATGATGGTGGATTAGTAATGTTTGGAGATGATTCTAGTTCAAATATTGTTGGAAAAGGAACAATTAGTTTTGATGGAAAATATAGTACTGATGATGTCTATTATGTTAAGGGCTTAAGGCATAATATTTTGAGTTTTGGAAAAATTTGTACTAAAGGATTTAAGCTTGTGTTTCAGGATAATACTTGTGAGATTAGAAAAAGGGTTTGAAACTGTGGTAGCTACAGGAAGAAGAAAATATGGAAACATTTATCAGCTTAAGGGTGTTGATGGTCAGTTCCTTGTATCTCAAGTTAATGAAAGTTGGCTATGGCACTAGAGGATGGGACATGTAAACTTTGACAATGTGATCAAGATTAGTTCAAGAGAGGTTGTTTGGGATCTGCCTAAAATCACAAAGCCTACCAATACTGTTTGCAGAAGTTGTTAGTTGGGAAAAACAACTAGATGCAGCTTTAAAGGAAAAGATCAATCAACTAATAGAATGATGGAATTGGTTCATACAAACCTCTTTGGTCCCACAACAACAGGAAGTCTTAATGGTGATAGGTATTTCATGTTTCTAATTGATTATTATTCTAGAATGACATGGATTGCATTTCTTAGGGAGAAAGCTCAAGCTTTGGATAGATTCAAAGTGTTCAAGGCTATGGTAGAGGATGAAGTAAACATGAGAATCAAATGTTTAAGGTCTGATAGAGGTGGAGAATTCACTTTTAGTGAGTTTAATACATTTTGTGAAGAGCATGGTATAAAGAGACATTTTTCTGCTCCTAGAACTCCTCAGCAGAATGGAGTTGTAGAGAGGAAGAATTAGCTTGTTCAAGAAGCTGCAAGAACTATGATGAAATAAGAAAATTTACCTAATGTATATTGGAGAGAAGCAATACACACTTCTTTTTATATTCTTAACAAAGTTCCGATCAGAGGTAACTGCACAAAGACTCCTTATGAATTATAGACTGGAAAGATTCCCACTGTGAAGTACTTTAAGGTGTTTGGAAGTAGATGTTATATTAAAAGAGATTATGAGAACCATGGAAAGTTTGATGCTAGATGTGATTAAGGTATTTTCCTTGGATATTTAACTAGTAGCAAAGCTTATAGATGCTTCAATGAAACATTGACGAAGATTGTTGAGAGTGAAAATGTAAAAGTTGATGAAGATATAGGTAGACAAATTGCAATAAGTGAAGTTGAACCAGATGAACCTATTTGCAGAAAAGTACAAGAAGAGAATAAGGAAGAAGATGAATAGATTGAAAAAGAAGAAGTAGCTCCATAACTTGCTCCTAAGACTCCAAAATATGTACAGAAGAATCGTCTGGAAGAACAGATAATTGGAGACAAGAGTGAAGGTGTAAAGACAAGAAGCAAAGTAGTAGCAGGGTATGTGTAGGATCATCATGGAAAAAATAGGCCCTTAAGTGGCAAAAAATTTAGAAAAATCAGAGTTAGGAAAATTGACGTAAAAATTTGAATAAGTTATTTATATTATTTCAAAAATATGTAAGAATAGAATCTGTAGCAAATTGAATGTATTTTCTAAACTACAAGGTTTATTTAAAAAAAACATATATATATTTGGTGAAAATTTGAAATTTCAATGCAATAGTACTTAAATTTCAGGGAAAAAATAAGTAGGTGTCTGTCTGACCGCCCTAACCATAATAAAATGGTAATATTTTGTTATAAGATTTTAGATATAAGTAGAGGACTCATGTCCTGATGTGATGCATATTTTTTTGAATTTTTTTTCCAAGTAAATAATTAATTATGAATTTTTTATTACAAATTTTAAAAAATATAAAACTCATATGTTTGCCTTAACTTGGTCAAAATTTCATGAAATTCAATTTTGTTTTTTTAATCCAATAGTATGTGAAGCATAGAATGTGACACATGTTTCAGATTTAAAAAATGTGATACTATTTGTAAGCTATAGATGTTTTTCAATCAGCCTATCAATTAGGACTTTAGTCATAATTCAAATAGAAAATGAATAATAATTATTTACTAAATTCAAAGTAAAGAATAATTTACATTGGTGGAAATCTGAGAATCTCCTTTAAAAATCCTTTTTGTTTTATCAATTTTGGGAAAATAAAAGTCGTCAGCCACATACCCTACACATACCCATCATATAGCCATTTTTTGGCCCATCATGATCCTACATACCCAATAGCTAAGTTAAAAAAAAATTTACAATCTAAAATAGAACCTCAATCGGTGTGTGAAGCATACAAAGATGAGAATTAGGTTAGAGCAATGAAAGAGGAATTGCAATAGATAGAGAAGAATCAGACATGGGAACTAGTTGCTAGACCCGTAAACAAGAATGTAATTGGTACAAAGTGGGTGTTAAGGAATAAGATCAATGAGAATGGTGAAGTTGTGAGAAAAAATAAATACTTGTATGCAAAAGTTATTCATAGGTTGAAGGAATAGAATTTGAGGAGACATTTTTCCCAGTGGCAAGAATGGAGGCTATTCTGATGTTCTTGGATATTTTTGCTCACAAAGATTTTAAGGTATACTAGATGGATGTCAAGTCTACATTCCTGAATGGAGAATTGGAAGAAGAGGTGCACACGGAACAACCAGAGGGATTTCAATTATTAGATAAACTAAATATGGTCTATAAGTTGAAAAAGGAACTATATGGAATTAAACAAGCTCCTAGAGCATGGTATGTAAGATTGGACAAATATTTGACACAACAAAGGTTCAACAAAGGCTCCACAGACAATAATCTCTATTTCAAAGTTGAAGGAAACCAAATGTTGATAGTGGTTGTGTATGTTGATGATATCATCTTTGGAGGAAATGAAGGTATGTGAAATAAATTTGTAGAGGAAATACAAAAAGAGTTTGAAATATCTATGATTAGTGAGTTGAATTTCTTCCTTGGACTTCAAGTGAATCAAACTAATAAGGGAATATTCATTTCACAATCAAAGTATGTCAAAGATTTGTTGAAGAATTTTGGAATGGATGATCCAAATCGGTCTATATCCCTACGGTGACTAGGTGCAAACTAAGTAAAGATGATGAATGTCCTAAAGTTGATCGGAGCATGTACACATCTATGATTGGTGGACTGTTATATCTTACTGCCTCTAGACTGGATATCATGCATGCAGTATGTTTGGTTGCAAAATTTCAAGAACCTAAAGAAGCACATGTTACAGCTGTGAAAAGGATATTTAGATATCTAAAAGGCACTCCAGATTATGGCTTGTGGTATGCTAAGGATATTGATTTCACTTTGAGTGCTTACACTAATGCAGTTTGGTTTGGTTGTGTAGATGATCGAAAGAGTACAAGTGGTCATGCGTTATTTCTTGGAGGAAGATTGGTTTCATGGCTAAGCAAGAAAAATGATTCAATTTCCTTATCCACTGCAAAAGTTGAGTACATTGTTGCAACATCTTTCTACACACAAGTTTTATGGATGAAGCAAATATTAAAGGATATAGGAGTGATGTGTGATGAGACTATTCCTATCTTCTATGATAATACAAGTGCTATAAACATTTCAAAGAATTTGGTAGTGCATTCAAGGAAAAATCATATATCTATCAAATATCATTTCTTGAGAGAGAAGGTATTGGAGAATGAAGTTAGACTGGAGTATGTTCCTACAAAGGATCAGATTGTTGATATATTTACTAAGGCTCTTCCGAAGGATACTTTTGAGTATTTTAGGGAGAATGTGGGGGTTACCACCCCTCCTTTGAACTAGGTGCACATTGAGGTGCATCAGTCCAGTGGGTCTACAAATTCTTCATTTGTTTGGACTAATGAATGGGTCTACTCCTTAGGGGGAGTAGGAAGTATAATTTTTGCAGTATGAAATGGGTGGACTCCTAAGGGGGAGTGATCAAAGCTATATATGGATGAATAATTATGCAAATATTTTTTTCTTTTCCATTGATGTTAAAGGGGGAGGGAGAGCCATGTGAAAAAGAAGAAGTTGAAAGGAGGAGAGAAGGGAGAGAGAGTATAGAGAGTGCATGAATGTTGTGTAGGCTATCTAATCTAAAAAATAAAGAAGAGTGTGTATTGTTTCTTTGGTAGTTTTTCACATCATGTGTTTCTATCAATGACAAAGGGGGAGATTGTTGCAAGTATGAATGAGTATGGTGGTGTTGTCATTAATATTGTCATTGGTGTGAACACAATATAAGATGTTGTAGAGAATGGAATCAAGTGATTGCAAGTTATTCATGTATAAATGAGATACTATTGAGTTTTTGTGAGTACATGGAGCTATCTATGTGATGTTGCAAGTGCACAAATATGATGAGTTACCAAGTGCTTTTGAGAAATGGTGAAGACAAAATTTTGAGTGTGTTCAAAATGTGCTTTGATTTTTGCTCCACATTTCTTTTGTGTTGATCCTATGCTTTTGTGAATCTAAAGTGTTGTTTATGGGCATCCTTGGGTGATACATCCTAGATTGTAGCTTCTGGCTTGATGAAGAGTGCATTTTTTTTTTCACCAATTGGTGAACTAGTCTAGTAGATTTTTTTTCTATGGACTAGGAGAAATGTTTCTACTCCACAGTCCTCTGCTAGTTTGTTTCAGGTCTTGTGGATATAGAAGATGTCTTGTAATGATGCTATCTATGTTCTGGAAAAGGTTTTGTGGCTAAGTAGTCTAAAAGATGAATCTTAGAGTTGTTGTGTGTGGTTGTACAGTCCAGATGGACTGATGGAAAGTATTCTATGTATGAAGGTTGTTGCATTTTATGTAGATAGATTTGAAGGCATCTGAGACATGTTCCAGTGTCTAGTGAAGCATGTTATCTTCTCATTGTGGAAGGATGTACTTCAAAGTTCATTTGTGTTTTCATTAGGTTTGGTTGACCTAGTGTCTACATGTCATGCAAAGGACATGTATCAATTGACGAAGCATGTTATTGATCCGACATGTTTTGGTTCTTGGTTCAGTGTTGTTTTTGTTCAATCTCATTCTCTTCCACCATGGGAATGCTTCTAAGTTGCTGACCTAATTTGAATTTATAAAATGAAGTGTGTTTAGCCAACCTTAGAGAAAGTTTCTAAGGTTGAAGATGGTATAAATACAAGTAGATATGTTATGGATTGATGCATGTGACATGCCACAAGTGTGTGAAAGTGAATTAAGGTGACAAAAATTTAATGTGTTAGACTCCTAAAAGTAGTGAGCTGATGGTGTCTACAATCTTTTGATCAGGGCTATGAATGTATGTAATTTGTTGTTGCAGATTTTTGTGTTATCTTTTGTATCTATAGGCAGTGAGATTCCTTGTTAGACAATGAGTCCTATCTATAAATAGTGAGTCTTGTATTTGGAAAGTGAGTCCTCTTGGGTAGTGAGCCTCTTTGTAATCGATTTTGGAATTACTTTATTATGAGTTAATCCTCACCTTGATTTTTCCCTTATTGGGTTTTCCACGTAAATATAGTGTCTCTTGTGGATATTTATTTCTGTTATTTGTATTTCATGTTCATACTTAATAATAGAATAAAGTGGATGTGAAGTCGATAATTGTTTGAGATTTATGTTTGAGATTGGTTACAATTGATTCACCCCCACCTTAGTTGTCTTGCACCTTTGAACAAATTATTGGAGAATTGTTGAGTATATTCAGTAAAGCAATAAGGGGGAGCTATTCTCATGTATATATATACATAAAGATATATATATATATATATAAATACATATATATATGTAAATACATACATATATATATGTAAATACATACATATATATATATGTAAATATATATATATACACACACACACTTACATACATATATATATATATATGTAAATATATATATATTTATATTTGCAAAGAGAAAAATAGTTGGATTAGTTTGTGTATTATGAGAAGTTTGATACTTTGAATGCTTTTTCCTTGATGTGAAAGAGGGAGAAGTTTGAATATTTTAAGAGGTTTTGAGAGTGTGTTACAATCAATGACAAAGGGGGAGATTTTGGGAAGTTTGTTTATCATTGTGGAGATTGTTGGAGAATTGAATTGAAAAAATTAGCATGATGTACATTCATTGGGGAGATTGATGATGAAAATTATAGTATATAGTGTTTCCATTGATAGCAACCCATGGAAGAGATCCAAAAGTGTTGGTCTAGAGAAGACCAAATGGTTTGGATAATTTCCTAAGTCCCAAAGTATAGTTTTTAGTGTTCAATGAACCAATTTTGAGATTCACATTTCTTTGCTATGAAGAATATAGTTATGCAGCGTTAAGGTAATGTTGGTACATGGTGGAAGAGATTAAATCCAAATTTTCATGCCTTGATGTCCTCTACGCTCAATGATAGTGTTGACAGAGTATCAGTTCTAAAAATGGCAGAGTTGTAGTGACAAAGTGTAGGTTGGAATTCTCTGGATTCCATCGTAGATGAATATTTTATTTTGCAGATTTGAGGGAGTTTTTTTTTATGTCAGTAGTTTGTATGTTCCAAGTGGCAGGTGTTTTGGTGGTCCATGTATCAAGGTGTTGATGAACTATTGGTTCATTCTATTATTACTTCACCAATTTTGATATCCAATGTTGACCTATGTATTTTGGGGTCATGTAGAGTTAAATTATGTATGGATTGGTATCATAGAAGTTATTATGGATCATGTTGATCTATCTTTATGGCATACTTGTTTTTTTTTATTTCTCAATTCATGTGTGTTGATGTTTTGGGTTGATAGGCTATGTGTTGCACGGTATATCTAATTAGGCTAGCCTAATTGATGTTTTGGGTTGTTATGGTGTAGTGACAAAAAATGTATCCCTTTACATTTTCTCACTTGTTTGGGTCCTCCTAGTTAAAATGGACTTAATTGTGCCTTAATTTAGTGTTGTAAGGTGTATCCCTTTACACTTTCGCACTTATTTAGGGCTTCCTTAATTAATTGAGCTTAATTTTTCATTAATTTTCCCTTTAATTCATTTTCCAAGCCTATTTAATTATATTTTCCAAAGAGGAAACCCAATGCTCACTAATTCCTTAACATAACACTTCACATTGAGCAATGTGTGTGCTAGGTTTATGGACTTCAGACCCATTCACCCATGGGAAAATGCGTCCTCCCTTGAACTTAGGACATAAATTTAAATTATGTTTTTGGAAGTATTTTAATGATTTCAAATCTATAATTCAATGCTAGATTGTGATACTTACATTTTTGGAATTTAAGGATACATATCTATAAATACAAGGTCATTTCACTATGTTTCACGTAGAAGATTTTCAAGAGAGCGACCTATCAAGTTTATGAGATTTCAAGAGAACTTTCAAGAGTAATTAAAGACATTCAAGTGGAGATTTATTAGAGTTTTATTGTAGAAATAAAGATGCAATCATCATGTAAAAGTCTTCTTGCATCATGCATGTTTTTGGAGCTAACATTGTCATGTAGGTTTCATGATCAAATCAAGCATTCAAAAAACTATTTCAAGAAATATTCCAGTGTCAATATCCACATCCATTGAATCCATTTAATTCAAGTTGTATACTTTTATTACAAGGTTTATCCAAGGGTTTTTTGAGTGGTCACATAGATTTGTCCATTATTCATTCCCTCCTTTATGTTTTTATGCATTTCAAGTTTTGATTACCAAAATGGGGTTTGATGAAGGAAAAACACCATTCACCAAAAACAAACAATTTTTACCTCTCATGTTGTGTTTGCAAATCTAGGTGGAAGAAAGCTTGAAAATCTCTTCAAGAGAAAATTTGAAGAAGTTGAAAAAGTTCTCATCTCATAGAAACTCAACTACAAAAATTATTTCTGACATTCTGACACTACCACTTGGACAAATTGGAAGATTCAAATCTATATTAGAGGCTCCTGAAAGTTGCAAAAATTCCCTAAAAGTGGGCCCATTCACCCCTAGGTGAATGAGTTCCAATTAGCCATTGAAAACTCACTTTTGGTGACTAGTAAACACAGTTCTACCCTTCTCAGACCTATAATTTAATTTCTAGTTCCACTAATTTTGAGTTTAATATTACTATTTCAAGTTTAATTTGGCATAATTAGGTTAGTTTAATATTTTTATTTTTTCTCCCAAAAGTGCCTGATGAACCTAACCCCCATCCTTTAGTCAAGGAAATTGGTAGATTCACACCTTGAGTTGACTCACCTAAGGGTTGTAAGTTGATTCTTTGTGTGGATATCATTTACTAATGAAATGTGGAAGATAGGTTTATCATACCCCTATTTTGATTCCCCATTTTAACATCCATCCCTATTTTTCTTTATTTCATATGGTACATATATAGGGTTGATTCATTGTGTAAATGTGGAAAATAGAGCATGTGGTGTGTGAGAGAGAGATTAGGTGTAAAGAAGTGTGGATTATAGTTGTAGTGAAGTATGAAGTGTGTTAAGTCAATTTTTGGAGCCTAATTGGAACTATCTTCAACATTTTGTAGATGTATTGTAATCAGTTCAATCTCTAGTAGTGGGAGTTTCCTATTCTTTAGACAACGAGTCCACTTGATAGTGTGCCATTCTGTAATATATTTTAATTGGTTATAATATATTGTGAGCTAATCCTCATCATGATTTTTCCATTTTTGGGTTTTCCACGTAAATAAACTAGTGCTCAAGATGCGTCTATTGATTTGAGGCATGCTTTTAATGTTTCTTTCATTACTGCACATTGAATGAGATATTGAAAAATGCATTTTAATTTATTCAGGGAATACCGATTCACCCCCCTTTAGTATTCCAAGTGTTTAATGAATGAATCCCTCATGTTACATGCAAATGAGGAAGAGGAGGAAAATAACCTATAAAATATTGAAAGGTGAAAGGAAAAGAGAAATCAATAAGTGAAGATTTGAAGGGAATCTTGGTTAGATACTAAGTGTGAAGTAGGAAAAGAGATCCTCAATCCAACAAATAGATTAACTAGAATCAAATTATTTTCTTGCCTCCAAATTCAAACACAAACCAACTATGATTTGATGATTGGATAGATGCCAAAAGGGAGAACCAATCTCCTAGGCTTTGGCTCCTTTTAATTGCAAAGAGGAAAAATTTGATGTGTTTTCTAACAATCCTATTTGACATAAACCCTAGATCTAAAAATGTAATTTATTGCATAGAAAAAATAAAAATTGATGGAACAATCATAGATATGGAAAATTAAGATAGAGAGGAACCTATGATTGAAAATTGTGCCTAAATTTGAGGCTCAAGGGTAGTGGAACCCTTGACTAGATATGCTACTTTCTAGAATCTACAAACTTTAGATGGTAGGTTATAGTCTACTCTATTTTTTCTATAGTTGTCTATTGAAAAAACGTTTTGATTTGACATGCACACATGAAAAGAGGGGAAAAAATTGTGTTATATAGGGGATTTCCTAAGTCAAATACCATTTTTGTGTTTCCACCTCCACATACAAAAAATTATGATGGTAGAGAGGGATTACCCTATGTTGGGAAATGGCCAAATAAAGAATAATTGAATGAAATAATAAGTGATAAATACTAATGTTACCATGGTATGAAATCTCTATCGAAGTGATGTCCAAACCATAAATTTACACCAAATTTTTTTCATGGATGCTTAAATTTCTTAAATACATGCAATAGGTTAGTCCAAAAAACATAATAGATTGTTGTAGCTAACATGAAGAGAATAACTCAATACATCTTCATATAATAGAATGATTGATCATAGTAGATCCTTATTCATAATTTTTTCCTTCCTAATGTTTAAATGGGAAGTGTTGACATTTCATGCTCCCCTTTGATGTCCTATCATGGATAACCAATCTAAGAAATCCCCCATGTGCCATCTTGCATGATTTATCCTCAAAGTTTCTTAAATTTTGCTAAGCCCTAGAATTTTGGGTTTTCAAGCCATCTCTTACCTACTTCCTTCATGCCTTCTCCATCTATCCTTCTATTTTCCCTTCTTTCCTATAAGTGTTTTAGGTGTTGGCCTTTGTCCTTACCTTTTAACCCTTACCAATCCCTCTCCTCTCCCATTTTTTCCTTTCTCCTACCGCGTTTTAGCCTTCGTCCTTCATTCTTCCCTCTTACCTCTTACCGCTTTCATTTCACAAGGTGTAATTTGTCCTTCTAACCTCTGACCTTTGACAATCTAAGGTCCAACCTCCGAAGAATCATCCTCTTTGACCTTCTTCTTCCATTTTCATTCTCACCAATACCTTGATTCCAAAATTTTTCTAAGTGTTAATTTTTTAGGTTTCAACCTTCGACCTTCCTCTTTACCTCCTACCCTTCTTTGGTAAGAGGTGCCTCATCTCCCTTACCTCCAATTTTAAGAGGTAAGATTTCCCTCTTACCACTAATGTTTCCTTTCTTCTTCATGGTTCCTTCCTCCTCTCTTATTTCCTTTGGTATGAGGTAAGTTGCAAGGTTGACACCCAACTTGCGACTACCTAGTTGCCGACATTTGATAGACACATTTTTGAGGTTCCAAGCCATTTAATCCATTCTTCAAAGGCTTCCTTTCAGGACTGAGGCCTTGACCTTTCAACATTTTTAATGCCTGATTTGAATTTTGAGTGGCTTATCTTTGTTCTTATGCTTCAAGGATGACATTAATTGCATTCCATGCCTCCTACAAGTGGATTTAATGGGCACCCCATTTATTGCTATTTGTTGCCTTGGTAGATCTATACCCTAATCACTATTTTCATGAGATGGCTCAGATCTTTCATGCACAGTCTTTTTTGCTAACCTTAGTTAGAGTTAGGGTTCAATTTGTGCTTCTAAGTTATGCCTGGTCTATAAATGCAAGAAAGGTATTCATTTTGAAGGTTGTTGGTTCTTCCTTTGGCTCCTCTAAGGTTTTTGTTTTGCAGTCTATATTGTACACTCTACCATTATAAAGATTGGATTTTTCCTCTCCATTAATTAAATCGATCAAGCTTTCCTCTTCTCAGCTCTTTTGTGCTTGAGTAAGTTATTTCCTTCATATATCTAAGTTTTTATTGTATTTTCATGCTTAAATATTTGTGTTAAATCATTTGAAATTGTTTTGTTGAGAAAATCTCTTTTCTTATAGCACTTTTTCAAACCCTAACCTCCATGTTTATGTATGAAATTAACCAAACAAAGAACTATGTGAGTCTTTTGGTCCTTCTTGAACAATGTATTGTGTAATATAAATCAAGAAGAAATCACCTTTCCATCTTGGCGTATCACCTCCATTTTTCCCTTCACACATTATTTCTAACCCTTTTCCCCTATCAACTATTAGAGTAGGGTTGTGGTAGGTTTTCATGTGTTGGGTTGGACTAGCTCATTGCACTAGGATTGAAAAAGGAAGTCAACCTTCTCTGGATATTCGACCTCACACATGCAAAGGTCCCACACCTTGAGGTTGGTTCCATTGTGTCATTGGAATTTTGGGCTTCTTGCTCAGTAGGGTGCAATTTCATGTGACAATAGTTTCTAGCATGCCCGGTGGCACTACTTTTCTCCATTGAATAATTTGGTGTTTCCTTCAATGCATCTTGCCTTTTGAGGCTTATCTTCAAACACCATGGTAAATCCATTCAAAATCTGTTAGTTCAAGTAACCAAGTTTCATTTCATGTTGTTGAGGAAGTTGTCCCTGGGTATGTGCAGGATCATCATGGAAAAAACAAGCCCTTAAGTGGCAAAAAATTCAAAAAAATCAGAGTTAGGCAACTTGACATAAAAATTTGAATAAGTTATCTATATTATTTCAAAATTATGTAAGAATAGAATCTGTAGAAAATTGAATGTAGTTTCTAAACTACTAGGTTTGCTTAAAAGAAAAATCTAATTGGTGAAAATTTGAAATTTCAATGCAGTAGTACTTAAATTTTAGGGAAAAAATAAGAAGTAGGTGTCTGTCTGACCACCCTAACCACAATAAAAAAATAATATTTTTTATAATATTTTAGATATAAGTAGAGGACTCATGTCCCGATGTGATGCATATTTTTTTGTAATTTTTTTCCAAGTAAATAATTCATTATGAGATTTTTTATTACAAATTTTAAAATATAAAACTCATTACATGTTTGGCCACCTTAACTTGGTCAAAACTTCATGAAATTCAATTTTCTTTTTTTTTTAATACTATAGTATCACGAAGCATAGAATGTGATACATGTTTTGGATTCAAAATGTGTGATATCTTTTGAAAGCTATAGATGTTTTCAATCAACCTATCAATCAGGACTTTAATCATAATTCAAATAGAAAATGAATAATAATTACTTATTAAATTCAAAGTAAAGCATAATTTATATTGGTGGAAAGCTGAGAATCTCCTTTAAAAACCCTTTTTGTTTTATCAATTTTGGGTAAAAAAAGGTCGCCAGCCACATACCCATCATATTGAAACTTTTTGGCTCATCATGATCCTGCACATACCCACCTTCTTCAAAGTTTCATCCTTTGGAAGTTAGAAAGGAGGTTAGAAAGCATAAGTTTGTAGGTTTTAGGAACCCTATGAAACCTCTTGAAACTTCTATTAGTCCTCCTTTTGTTACAAAATAATCTATTGTGCAAGAGGTTTACAAGCACATAGTATTTAGTTTCAAGAATTACAATCAGCCCCTTCAAACTCCCATTCAACCTCTTGTGCAATCAAGCGGATCTCCTATGTTGGAGATCCCAAGTTTTGAGAGCCTCCATTCCTCACAAGAACACATCCTTGAGGATTTTACTATTGTGGATCCTTCACGTGCTCTTGAAAATGAGTGTCTTACTCTGCTACAAGAAAATATTGAAGATGAAACAGTGTTGCAACAACAAGGCATTAGAAAAATAGAAAAAATTGATATAGTAGAGGAATTAGTCCACTCATTTGATTCCCTCCCTTATTTTGTTGAAGATGAGGAGGATAGATTATCTATACCTACATCGGTTGAAGCCTTCAAAAATGAAGTAGAGCATGAACCTAAAATACCATTTCCCAGAGCCTTTTGATGAAACTCTTACTTTTATTATTACCAACAAAAAGGAAATGGAAAAAAATATCGTAAGCATCTTAAACATCTTGTGCAAGACCTTATTGAAAATAATCAACATCACATCAAAGGTGTGAATTATCAAGGTAATAAGTTTGTAGCCACTCCTAACCAAAATTTACAAATCTTTACCAATCCCATGCTGAAGCACACTATTTCATTTGTCAAAGCTAGTGAAATGAAGAATGATGTGATGAATGTTGACACAGATGATGAAAACATGGACCATACTATTGAACAAAATCCTATGGATACTATGGTAGCATTTATTGAAGCTAGACCTCATAAGGGACCAACTAAAAATCCTCTTGATATTTCTTTCTCACAAAATGGCATACATAAACATGCACCTGATGGTCCTCTTTATATGGTTAGCTGAATCAATGAAGAGCCCACTAATAGGATATTAATTGATCCTATTTGTGGAGAGAATGTGATCACTAAAGAATTTTTATTTGTGCATGAACTCTATCAAGATACATATCATAAACCAAAATAATGGATCAATATGCATAATGTTTTTTCTTATCCTATGATTGGCTTGATAGATCTCCCTTTAAAAGTTGGACCAAAAACATTAAATGTCTCATTCACCATCATCTTGTACAATTAGACCAATTTTGTGTTAAGTTAGGCTATCCATGGCTTCGATCCATGAATGTCATCCTTTTGGTTGTGCATAAATGGCTAAAGTTTTTATTTGGAAATGATATCTTTAATATGCATCATAGTGGGTTTGATCGTACATCATCATGAGGGAACTTTTCATTAGATTTCTTTTGGCCCGAGCCTATGGAACCTATTAAACCTCCTAAGGAATTCTTTTTCAAATCATATCAAGATTTCAAGACAAAGCATATAGTATAATTATCCCTCCAAAATATGCCTCAACCTATGACTGGAACACCTATCCTTGATGAAGCAATGATTGAACCAAAAACCATCCAAGAGCAACCTATATTACATCCTCCTGCAATTTCTTATAAAAGACCATGAGATAACATGAAATTAATCCTATTTTCCCTCCTAAAATCAAAAAAGAAAGTGGTTGAACAACCTCCTATTGTTTCTTCCATTCCTCCCAATGAAGAGAAGAAACCTATGATTGACAAACCCACTCTTACACAAACAAAAAATGATAATAGATTGAAACATAATTAAAATGCTATAGAGCATAGGCATAGACATCATGTTATTGCTCATATGTTATAGACTAAAGAAGACAAGAAAAACTTAGACAATCAAAATCCAAACTTACCTACAAAAATACATGATGACTCCATACCCTTGCCACAACATAAACAAGAACTGTACATGGACATTGTCATTAGACATCCCATTGTAATTAATCTAGATGATGACATTGATATTACAAGGATTCATGAACAAGTGAATAATGAATTGAATACATTTTTTTCCTCTTCTATGAACTTAAATGACAAATCTCCTAAAAAGAGTGTTGAACTTGGTGCTTCCCCTAGTTTGACACTTGTTGTTGTCCATTTGGCTAGTTGTTCACCTTCCATTTATACAGACCAAGATATGGATATGGATGACATTCTCTAGGTTGAATCACATGTTCCTTACTAGTCTTTTTATTTTTCATGTTTCTTTATGTGAATGCATGAGCGTAATGTGATTCCCTATGATGTTTCATTTGGTCTCTCTCTCTTTGACATTCCTCTATATGTACCTACTTTCTTCTCTATGTCGTAAGCATTTTATCATTTTCATTTGTCTTTTGTTTTCCTTTTGGGGATGACGCAAGGGATTGAGACATTTAGGTATCTTCCATGTTGACCCAAAATCTTTCCTTTATATTTTTCATTTTTCTTGTGTTTTATTTTCGGGGATAACACAAGGCGTTAAGAAATTTAGGTCTCTTCCAAGTTGACATGAAAGGATTTTTCTTTGTTTTCACTCTCTTTATGTCATTCTTCTAGATCTATGAGTATTTGGGGAATGATGATAGTTTCAAGATCTAAAAACAACATTGTAGCAAAGACATACTAACCCCGAATCCATAGATCCCTTATGTATTTTTGGGGGAAACCTCTTCCTTCCTATTTCATGGTGTAGCTCTATTTCTGAAACATATGACTTGGCATAGGGTTTTCTGAGGAAATCTCTCATGTATTAAGAGAAAATAATGGCTACTTTAAAGCAGTTGCTTGCAGTAATGGTGTTAGCAACCACTTTAAAGTGGGGGCATACATTGATGACATCTTTTCGCATATTTCATGGTGCAATTTTATTTTTTCTTGTGAAATGTCCTTTCCTTAGTGTTTTCATTGGATTTGATGCCCTCCAAGAGTGCGATATTTCTAAGCATATGATCTCCCTTAGTGGCATGATGTGAACTGAGAGGCATCCCATAAGTGGTGATCATATATTCTTTGACTTGTCCTCTCTTGGAGACACTAGGCATGATGTTCCCTAAGAAGAATACCTTACATGAACAAAGAAAAATTCCCTTTAACAAAAACTTATAGACATAACATTAAAAATAATTCACAAAAGCATTACATTTTGGTGCCTCATCAAAGTTTTCAGGAAGATAACTTCGGTATGGTATGGGAGGCTAATATGATTCACTCATTTGCTAACTCATTGGGATAGCTCACCTAGTGGAAGGACTAAGGTTCCACTACCCCAGAGTGAGCATGCATGTTCGGGACAAACAACCTAGACCTAGTTTGCATAGTGTTGGACAAACTATCAAAGCTTGATCCTTTTTCTTGGACAAAAAACCCTGTTCCACATTATGGTAGAATTGTTGTGCTTGATCCTTTGTTTTTCTTGGATTTTTATAGGGTATGAGCATGTATCTTTGTTATTGAACATACATAATTTTCTCGAATGTCTACTTTAGTGTGAATTTTTCATGGGAGAAAACTATCACTAAAGTTGGGGGGAAAATCATGTATTAACAAAAAAGTATCCCTTTTTCCTACATTTGGAAATAATTGAAAACAAATGAACCTAAGGTTGCTTTGATTTAGTGTTGTAATGTGTTTTACACATTCACATTGAGTCTAGGGCCCTTTTTAGTAAAATGAACTTAATTGTGCCTCATTTAGGGTGTTGTAAAGTGTTTTATTATGCTTTCACACTAATCTAGGGTTTCATTAATTAATTGTGGTTAATTAGAGCTTAATTCACCCCTTTAATTCAAATCTAAGCCTTATTAATTGCATTTTTCAAGGATCTATCTCAACACCCATTAATGATATTGCATGAAATTTAACTTGGAAAAATTGGTGTCCTAGAAATATGCGTTAGGACTCATTCACCTTTACTAGAGAATGAGTCCTCCTCACATAGGACACCCATTTTTGAATTTATTTGTGGTAGGATTTTAATGATTTAAAATCCTAGATTTGATGCCAGCTTGGATTATTTGAATGTTGGGGCTAATCCTTAGATTTAGTACAAATATAAGGTTAATTTACATAGTTTCACCTAGAATTTTCAAGTAAGAAAATCCTAAAACTTCATATGTAAGTGAAATAATATAAAATGTGAGATTGCTTTTGTATGGTTTAGAAAAAAGAGCAAAAACCACTTTCACAATTATCTCATTGAAGGGAAACCCTTAAGATCTCAATCCAAAGTATGCCAAGGAGAAAGAGACCTTGCAATAGGGTTCCGCTAGAGTTTGATTGTAAACTAATGAGGGGTTCACCACCAAGCTAGGTCTTGGAAAGAAAAATGCAATTCAAATCAAAATGCTTAAACCTAGTGTGATGCAATCTTTCACTAAATGACCTAAAAATGCATGTAAAACATAACAGAAAGATGCAAGATAAAATGTGTGCACCTAGAACCTAAAGATGATTGGATGAAGGCTTGAAATGCAAAAAACATTGATTTTAATGTTGACTAGGACTCATACACCATATTGGGAAATTTAGTACTAGATCTGGGTTTCTGTGTAGAAACTGAAATCTAGAAAAAGGGTGTCTGAAATTGCAAAAACCTAAAAAATGACCTAAACTGGGACTAATACACAAGAACTAGCATATCAGTCTAGTTAGGGTTTTCTAGAAATTCCAACTCTGAATATGGTCTTCAATGTATGCTCTGTATTTCTCAATTATTTTTCATGTATGAAACCTTGATTTACAACCTATAGAAGTCTTCCAAGTATCTCCAATGCAAGGTGGCGATTTTAAAAAATTTGAATACTTTGACAAATTTCTCCAAACTTTCTCTTCAATATTTCCTCAACCTAAACCTAGAAATCACACAAAAAATCTATCAATGAAGTGTTATAAACATGTATGAAGTGGATCCAATGGATGTAGATCTTGACTCTTGCTTGAATGGGATGAATCTTGAATTGAATACTAGCTTGAACCATGAAACCCTACATCACAATTGTTAGGTAAAAAATAAACATGATGCATGAAGACTTTGACATGATGTTGAATGATTGAATAATTCTCTAAAACACTTGATAATCTACCCTTGAATGCTCTTGTGAACTCAAAATTTCTATTATGGATGCTGTCACAAAAGTCTTAGATGAAAATGAGTGAAAGAACCTTGTATTTATACTTAATTATGCAAAATTTCTTGAAATTGCAACACTACAATCCAACATTAGATCTAGGAGGATTAAATCCTACCAAGAATTTGAATTAATTTTAATTTTTGCACCACATGAGACTCATACACACAAGGTGGCGTATGTTTCCCATTAGGCATAATTTATGGGACTATTTTCAAAAATTCTTAGAAAGGTGTAAAATCCAGATCGAAATCCAGAACCATAGGTGGGACTCATATTCCCAAGGTGGTGTATGAGTACCAGATCACTAAATATTTTCCACACAACCTAAAAACACCTGAATTATGATTGGATGTTTATTTGTATCAAGATTATCCTCAAAAAGATGAAGTAAATGGGGCTTGTTGATGCAAAATAAGGCCAATTAATGCATAAAGAAGCCTAATTATTTATGAAAACCCTAGAAAAGTGTGAAAGTGTGTTACAATACTTCACAACACCTTAAATAAGGTTTAATTAATTCCATTTAGCTTAAAAGGTCCCAAGACCTAATGTGAATGTGTCAAACACATTACAACACTAAATCAAGGAAACATTATGTTCAATTTAACAAGAAGGGCCAAAACAAGCAAGGAAAAGTAAAGGGATACTTTTTTCATTGCCACATTTATCCCCTTCTTTAGTGAGAGGATGAACTTGCTTCAAAATTATACTAAAGTAGACAAACATGCATCAAGAGGGGTCCAAGTGCACCAATGTTAGTAAGATGGAATGCCAATAATCAAGAAGGGTGATCAAGCCCCTAGAATCAAGATTCTATGAAAAACAAACATAGGTACAAAAGGACACACATGAAAATGATATAATGAGGAATAACAAGGTACAAGCATACACTACGAAAGACAATAGAAAAGAGGAATAAAGGAAAAATAGGGGGATCAAGCTTCGACCATTTTTCCAACGTGATGTGCATAAGATCTAGGTTGTTTGTCTGAAAAACACATGCTCACTCTAAGGCAATGGAACTTCAGGTTGTCTATTGGGTGAGTAATCCAAGAAGGTGAGACACATACACACATGATCAATATGAACTCACACACACATGAGTGGCTAAGGGAAAGTCATTCCTTAGTGAGGCTTCCCATCAAACCAAACCAAAATTATACCTCTTGATAACTTTTATAAGGTGTGACACAAAAATGAACTTCAAGAAAATATTTGTATGCTTGGAACTCATGAACAAACAAGATGGCTCCACAGGAATGCAAAGTATGTTATGCAAGCTATCAATATAATTGAAAATGAAAATGCAACAATAAGTAGCATTCAAAGGAGTCTTGCTTAATTCATATGAGGTCTTAACTTAGGGAACATTGTACCTAATGTCTCTAGGAGTGGACCAATCGAAGAATAGAAGGTTCACAACTTAGGGGATGTTGTGTGTCACATCAAGCCACTAAGAGGAATATAATGTTCTAGGAGAGATCATGCTTTTGAAGGACATCACACCCAATATCATCCACAAAGTAAAAGACTACACCATGAACATGAAAAAGAGTAATGCCACTATATGCCCCTAGTTTAAAGTGGTTGCCACACAATTACTGTGAGCAATTGTTTTAAAGTAGCCAAATGATAAATGATAAAAATAAAGAAGAAATGAGAGCTAAGTTGAAAATCCCTATGTCAGGTCATATTTTTCCAAGTAAAGCTATGTCATGCAAAAGAAAAGGGAGGGGTTTCCCCCAAAATGAAAATCCAAACACATGAAGGATCTATGGATTTGGGGTAAGTATGTTCTTGCTACAATGTTTTCTAGAGAGCTCAGAATTGTCATCATTCCCCAAATACTCATAGAACTACAAGAATGACACAAAGAGAGTGAATAAAAAGAAAAAAAAATTCAGGTCAACATGGAAGAGACATGAATGTCTTGATGCCTTGCATCATACCCAAAAGGAAAACAAAAGAAAAAGAAAAGAAACAAAGAAAATATTTTGGGTCAACATGGAAGAGACATGGATGTCTCAATGCCTTTCATCATGCCCAAAAGGAAAACACAAGACAAAGAAAATAAATAAAGGAGAGATTTTGGGTCAACATGGAAGAGACATGAATGTATTGATTCCTTACATCATCCCCAAAAGGAAAACACAAGACAAAGAAAAGAGATAAAGGAAAGCTTTTGGGTCAACATGGAAGAGACATGAATGTATCGATGCCTTGCATCATCCCCAAAAGGAAAACACAAGACAACGAAAAAAGATAAATGAAAAATATGTACAACATAGAGAATAATGAAGGTACAAGTAGAGGAATTCCACAAAGAGAGAGAGAACATCAAACATAACCTAGTATGGGGGATCACATTACACACATACAATCACACAAAAGAAAAAGAAATAATGCAAATGACTAGTAAGGAATATGTGAGTTAACCTAAAGTAGGTCATCTACATCCCAATTGTGTTCATTGAATACCAAAGGTGGACAACTAGCCAAAGGGACAATAGAAAGTGCCGAACTAGGGTCATTACCAAGTTCAACACTCTTCTTAGGAGAATTGTCGTTTAATCTCATAAAAGAGGAAAACAATGTTTTTAATTCATTATGCACCTCCTCATCAATTTTACCAATCTCCTCATCATAATCTAAATTAATGATAATAGGAGGTCGAATGATAATGTCTAAAGAAGGGTCTAACTCTTGTTATGGTTGCATTATGGGATCTTTTTGTTTCAAGGAGGGGGTAGACCCATCATGCATTGCTTCAATCAAGTTTTGATCTTTATTTTCTTTGTTTATTTCTTCATTTAAGCTACAAGCAAGGGCACGATGTCTATGCCTACGTTCTCTATCACCTATGTTTCTTTTAATTCTATTTTCAAGTTGCTTTTGTGTAGGAGCATGTTGATCAACCATAGCTTTCTTTTCTTCCCCAAGGGGAGGAACGAAAGGAAACACGGGAGGTTGTTTAACCATTTTCTCTTTGAATTTGTAAATTTGTTTTATTCTAGGAGGAATGATAGGAGTGTTTTTGTTGTATCTTGGGCTTTTGTAGGAAGTAGGTGAAGGTTTTTTCTTAGGTAGGTATTGGCTATTTGGACTTTCTTTAGGTTCAATCATTGTTTCATTAATGATGGTATGCTCAATTGTAGGTTGAGGAATGTTTCAGAGGGATAATTCTACTATTTTCTTTGCCTTGAACTTTTGATAGGATTTGAAAAAGAGGTCTTCTCATGGTTTGATAGGTTCTATAGTTTTGGGCCAAAAGAAATCTAAGGAAAAGTTTCCACGGGAAGACAAAGGGTTAAAGCCACTATGATGGACAATGAAAATTTCGTTGTTAGAGGGGAACTTTATCATTTATGTACAACCAAAGGGACTACATTCATAGAGCAAAGCCATAGATAGCCTAGCTTCACAAAAAATTGGTCTAACTACAGGATGATGGAGAATACGATATCTAATGTTTTCAGTCCTATTTGTAAAGGAAGAGTGATCGATCCCATCATATGGAAAGAAAAACCATTATGTGTCTTGATACATGCTTTTTTTTATCATATATATCATGATAGAGTTCATGCAGAAGTAAGAATTCCTCGATGATCACATTCTCCCCGTAGATGAGATCTATTAATATCCCATTAGTGGGATTGTCATAGATGCAACCAACTATGTAAATAGGACCATTAGGTGCATGTTTAAGTATATCTTTAGAGGAGAAAACAATCTCAAGAGGATTTTTAGTTTGTCCCTTATGAGGAATGATGTCTATCACTCCTAACATATCATTCATAGGATCATTATCTATAGGATCATGTTGAATAGTATCATTGCTATCATCATATGTATCAACATTCATCACATCATTCTTTACATAGTTTCGCTAGCTTTGAAAAATGAAATTTTATGATTAGGCATAGGGTTGGTAAAAATTTACAAATTTTGGTTAGGAGGTGCAATAGACTTATTTCCTTGATCACTAACACCTCCAATAGTAAGACAATCAAAATCAATGAGGTCTTGCACAAGATGTTTAAGGTGCTTGGAATATTTTGTATTGTGTCCATTTTGTTTGTGATAATGAAAATAAGAATTTGGTTTGTAGTTTAAAGGAAATTCTTTATAAGGATCAGGAGTTTTAATGGCAGGAAAGGTAATCATCTTTTGTTCTAAGAGTTGTGAAATTGTGTTGTGAAGGGTATCGGGTAAGGAACTGAATTTCCTTTTCGGGTCCCCATAGCTAAAGGGTATTGCTGCTTTAACAACAATTACTTTTTTATTGAAATTTTGAGTTGTTTGTTGAGGGGGATTGAATTGAAAGAAGCCTTTATTCAGTTTTCTAAAAGGTTGAGAATTGTTTTGGTTTGTGAACTTAGATTTCTTAGTACGACTAGAAGTGGACTTTGTATCTTGACTACTAACCAAATTTTGATAATCATGGAGGGTAGTATATAAGTGCATGAAGGAGGGGAATTTCATCATTGTAAGCTTATCTTGTATCTTTTCAAAATTTCTATGAACATCTTTTGAAGGTGAGGGTCAAGAACCTTGAGATCGATGGGAATAAAGTGATTGATATCACAATATATAGTTGGTAATCTTTTCTTCTTCTTTTTTCTTACATCTCATCAAATTGGCCAAGGTCATCTTAGGATTCATATGCACTTGGAAATGGAATTCCTCAACAAGTTCATTGAATTAATGAATTGAGTTTTTCAGTAACAAAGAGAACCATTCTAAGGCAGTATCCTTCAAGGGCCTAGGGAAAAGCTTAGCCAAGTGTTTATCATCAAGGAAAATGTCACTACACAAGGTAGTATAGGTAGAAATATGATTAGAAGGATCTCCCTTCCCTCCATATTTATCGAATCTAGGCACCTCTACATCTTGTGGCATTGGTGTTCGTAATATCTCCAAGGAAAATGGACTTCTTTTGACATAGTATGTAGGTGGGTGATTTTGATTTTGGTTTATGGTGAAGACTTGTTTTTGAAGGGATGAAATGGTTTGCAAAAGTCATTTTATGAGAGGGTCATTGCTTGCATTATGAGATGGAGGTGAGAAAGGTGAAGGGGTGTATGTGTTTGAGGGACAAGTGAATGGAAATCTTATAGGGGGTAAGGTGGTAGGAGATATGACATGCAATGCCACAATGGTACTAGGGATGCTAGCTCAAATACCTAAGGAATCACATTACTAGTTGGTTGCATTGTTGTTCTAATTTGAGGGTTGGTATAGGTAGGAATAGAGGCAATTTTTGTGGGAGGAGGAGTTTGAATTCCCCCTTGGATTGTGAAATTGTTCATAGGTAAAGGACAAGTAGTTGTTGAGGCAAGGTGTTTTCCAAAGATCTAAACTATGTTATGCACATGGTCAAGTTCATCTTCACTTTCAATCATGTGGTAAATGTTATCTATAGTAGGGATGGGAGTGGATGAAATGTTGTCATTTTGCACTTGATGCTGTAGGTTTGTTAAATCTTCATGAATTTGAATTATGTTTTCTGTAGAACACTATTAATCCTTGTTTCAACATGCATCACACTACTTGAAGGTAAAGAGTTGTTAAGGGTATGGTCCATACCTAGTCTACTAGTGTCAATACTTGAAATTTGAAAGAGCTATACAACCCAAGATCCATGAAAACTATGCTATCATAGGATGACATGAATCTTGAACTTTATCTCACTATAGTATTAGCAATATGACACCAAATAATCATGCAAGAGATACTAAATGAAAGATAAAGGAAAGTGCAATATAAGCTAAGTGTAATGAAACAAATATAGCATAAGCTCTATAAATTGAAACAAAAAGTTGTCCATAGCAAATAAGAGCACAAAAATAGAGTTTTAAATTCTAGAAAATGTAGTTTAGAATTAGCATTGGGACTAAATTTCGTAGAGGGGCGTATGAGTCCTAGTGAGGGTTTTCATCACAATTTTAAAAAAAGTCAAGTGATTTTTATACTTTTTTATATTGAATGATTTTTAACCTATGTGCAAATGTAGATTGTATATGAATCTCAATGATTTGAGATGCACAAATGCAACCTCTGTGCACTTTCACTAATGCAAAAATTAGAAACCCTATAGTGCCAATTAACTAATGCAAACCCTAATGTAATGTTAATGCAAGCAAGATATAGGATGATGATGGAATCCAAATAAGAATTATGATGTTTTGAATGCAGGTTCACCAAAATGAAATGAAAAAAATGGGAGATTTCTTTCGTATGGTTTATAACATAGAGAAAATCCCACTTTCACAATTATCTCATTAAAGGGAAACCCTAAATATCTCAATCCAAAGTGTGTAAAGGAGAAAGAGACCTTGAAATAGGGATATCATAGATTCTAATTGTAAAATAATGAGGGCTTCACCATCAGGCTAGGGATTGGAAAGATAAATACAATGCAAATCAAAATGCTTAAACTAGGTAGTATGATGTGATCTTTCACTAAATGACCTAAAAATGATGTAAAACAAAACAAAAGTTGCAAGATAAATGTGTGCACTTGGAAACTTGAAGATGACTGGATGAAGTCCTAAAATGCTAAAAAAAATTGATTTTAATGTTGACTAGGACTCATATGCCAGAACTGGAGTATTAGTCCAGTTAGGGTTTTCTAGACATTTCAGGTCTGAATCTAGTCTTCAATGTCTTCTCTATACTTCTCAATTGTTTTTCAGGTCTGAAACCCCAATTTGAAACTTGTAGAAGTCTTCCAAGTATCTCCAATGCAAGGTGACAACTTTGACAACTTTGAACACTTTGACAATTTTCTCCAAACTTTCTCTTCAATGTTTCTTCAATGTAAACCTATAAATCACACACAAACCCTAGCAATGAAGTTCTGCAAACATATATGAAGTGGTTCCAATGGATGTAGATCTTGAATCTTACTTGAATGGGATAAATCTTGAATTGAATGCTAGCTTGAACCATGAAACCCTACATCACAATTGTTAGCTCAAAAATAAACATGATGCATGAAGACTTTGACATGATGTTTAATGCTTGAATAATGCTCTAAAACACTTGATAATCTTACCTTGAATTCTCTTTAATGCTCTTGTAAACACTTGAGTGCTCTTGTGAACTCAAAATTTCTATTATGGATGCTCTCACAAAATTCTTAGGTGAAAATGAGTGAAAGAACCATGTATTTATACTTAATTATGCCAAATTTCTTGAAATTGCAACACTACATGCCTACATTAGATCTAGGAGGATAAAATCCTGCCATGAATTTGAATTAATTTTAATTTTTGGCCACACATGACTCATACACCCAAGGTGGCGTATTATTCCCATTAGGAATAATTTATGGGACCATTTTAAAAAATTCTTAGAAAGGTGTAAAATCCAGATCGGGACTCAAAACCATAGGTGGGACTCATATGCTGAAGGTGGCATATGAGTCCCAGATCACTAAATCTAGGCCACACAACCTAAAAATACCTAAATTATGATTGGATGCTTATTTTTGTCAATATTATCCTTGAAAAGATGCATTAAATGAGGCTAGTGGATACAAAATAAGGCCAATTAAAGCATAATGAAACCCAATTATTTATGAAAATCCTAGAAAAGTGTGAAAGTGTGTTAGACCACTTTACAACACCTTAAATAAGGTTTAATTAAGTTCATTTAGCTCATAAGGTCCCAAGACCTAATGTGAATGTGTCAAACACATTACAACACTAAATCAAGGCAACATTAAGTTTAGTTTAACAAGGAGGGCTCAAACAAGGAAGGAAAAGTAAAGGGATACTTTTTCCATTGCCACAGTAAGCAATCAAGATCACTTACACAAGAGTTCACAAGAGGATCATATATTATTTCCAAGGCATTTAAAGGTAGATTATCAAGGTTTTATTACAACAATTCAAGATTATATCAACATGTTAAAGGCATAGTGCAACAAGCATGCAGTTGAGTTAATGTTGTTGATGTAGCATTGAAGATATATTTACAAGCATTATTTCACATCTAATTCAAGAGAAAGATCTACATTCTACATGGCCACTTCATGTTAATTTGCATATTTATATTCCAAGACAACTTCCAAGGTATCATTGTTGCATGTTTGATGTTTCATATTTCTATTTTATTTTTCCATCATAAGATTTAATTTCCTCAAAGGAGTTTGACTAAGGAAAACCCCTATCCTCTAACAATCAACAATTTTTTCTCCTCTTGAATGTGTGTTTGTAGACTTTTAGGTTGAAGATCAAGTGGAGAACAATATTGAATCAAAATTGTCAAAGTTCTCAAGTTGCAAAGTTCTCAACTACAGTGCAAGAACACAAAAAAATGGGTACAAAATTTATTTCAAGTTTTTGAGAGTTGATCACTGAGGAGGTAACAGAGTAGATCTTGAATAAAAAAACCTAGATCTCAATTTTCCAAAACCCTAATAGGGACCCATTTGCTAGTAAAGGATAATGAGTCCTCTGTGACCTAAAAACAACCTTCTTGCAACAAGGTACACACCATTCTAGCCTCTCAAAAATTCCCTGATTGTTCCTATATAATAGTTATGATTAATTTCTTTTTGTTATTTGCATCATATCATAAACATAATTGCATGTTTTATGGTGAGAACTAGTGGTTCATCATCTTGATAATTTTATTTTGATGCAAACCCTATTTTTACCATAAAAAGTATGATACCCCTAAGGTTTGACCTTCCATATATTGAGTAGTGTCCTTTGGCACATGCACTCTTTGTGGTGGTGTTATTAATAATTCCCCCTTAGGTGTTTCCTTTTGATTGTTTGTCCCCAATGATGTAAACTTTTTGTACACCCCCTGAGGTGATGTACATCCCTTTCAATGTTAAAATCTATACACCTCCTAAGGTGATTTTTGTCCCTTGTGACGTCAAATGAGCCCCCACAATGTTAAACTTTATGCACTCCCTAAAACATGATTTTTAGGATATTCTATGGATTTAGCATAATAATTCTTGCTAATTCATTAGCTTGAGCACATTTGAACATGGTGACCTAGCATAAGATATTTTTTTGCTAATGGAGCCATGCATTTCATGAGATACCTAGCATAATGCAACTTGCTAGCCTTGTGAAACCTAGGATATTACATAGAATCATAGCATAACACAAATTTCTAGTCAGTGGATCTATGTAGCTCATGAGTGACTTGGCATAACATATCTTGCTCTAGTCCTTGTGAGTATCTAACATCAATTTTGAGAGATGATGTCTGATATTCTAGAAAAAATTAAGACTGGGGTCTCTTTTCCTTACTAACTAAAAACTATTAGTACTAACCTTGTTTTTTTTGGTGATTATTGTGTATTTTTGTGTTTGGATTGTGTTATATGTATATTGTTTTATTTTAGCATTATGTTATGTTATGTGGCATGTATTTTTCATGCATTCTTTATGTTTTCATGATGGATTTCACATCACATGGTTGTTCCTTTATCGTTATGTTGTCCTACCATAGGATGTTGAATCCTTTGGGGCTAGTGTATCCCCTAGTTTCAAAGTCTTACTATCTCTTCAATAGTTGGATAATTGAACCCCTCTTGACATAATCTTACTTTAGTGTGAGTTTGATCATAAATTCATACTCCCAATAAAATGGGGGCTAAACGTAGCATAAAAAATTGTCATGCCCTTGATAAGTTCACATTAGGTTTAGCTCCTTCTATGTGCTTGGACCTAATTATGCATTAATTACCAATTTTATAAATATTCTTATAAAATCAAACAAGGGTAATAAAATTATGCATTTAACATTTTCCCCTAACAATTTTGATTCTAAAAAAGCAAGAACATAGTCTAGGGTGCACTACACCCTAGACCTACATTTTTAGCTCCGAATTTGAATATGTCAATGTCAACAAATTATTATTTGAATTTCTAATTTCAATTGTCAGTTGTCAACATTTTATTTTTGGGAAATTAAAATAATTGCATATAAATACAAAATATTTTCACTATTTTAATCTTAGCAATTTGGAGAATCATAGTTGAGAAGTCTATTAAAAAAATTGATCATTTTAGAGTGGTCAAGAAAAAAATTGTCAAGATTATTGCAATATTTCATCATTCAAGCATCATGTTGTATGTTATGTGAATTTGTGTTCATGTTTACATTCATTATGTTGATGTGTACTAACCCATGTAGGTGATCAGATTAGCTATAGCTAAGAAATAATTGGTCCTTGGAGGTGATGAGTGTGACTTCAGTCCATTAAGGAGATCATATATGAGTGGTGAGTTACAAGAAGGTTCTCAATTCATTACTTTTTTAGCAATTAGCCTCTATTCAACCAAGGATACACTCTTTTTCATCATAATTTTCCATTGTGGAGGTAGAAATACCAACACATGGTTTGACTTCGGCAAGCCCCTATATGGCACAACCCTTTCTCCCCTATTATGTGAAATTGTAGATCTAAAGTGAGTTGGAAGAAGATTGAAGACTATTTGTTCATTCATGCATCAAAACCTTGCAATCTGGCAAGTCACACAATCTACATTTTCTTCTTAATATACAAAGTTTCAACAACACTCGAAATGTAAAACGATACAAATTGGTGTTCAAAGGCCTATAATTTCATATCTGAGAAAAAGGGGGATATTCTAGGGTGTAGGGTACCCTAGACCTAAAATATCAAGCTCAAATTTACATCTCAAGTTCTTCTATGTCTACCCTTTTCATTTCTTGAATTCAATTTTGTTTTTCTACATCTAGTTTCTTAGTAATCATAACAGACTATTGCATCTTCATAATTTTCATAATTATTTCAATTTTATTTATTAAATTTAGTTAAATAACAATCATTAATCAACAATCTATCACATCCATCCCACACATAAGGATTAGAACCCTGATTTTCCATTTTGACTCTTCCTATTAGCATTTTTATTCAAGTGGATTTGAGATCATTTCTAACCCTCCATTAATTGGTAAAGGTGTGATTTAGGACCTAGATCCCTTTTCCCAATTAAAAAACCAACACCATCTTCTATCGTTCTTGAGATATATCATTCTCACATCAATAATGCTATCACCGTCATCATCAATCAATAATTGTTTTTTAGCTTGTCAATGGTGTGCCGTAGAAAAATGGCCCCTTGTCATTTTCATTGTCTTTTAGGTCTTTCTTCATTATGCTTGGTCCTTTTTTCTTTGATTTAATGTTGTAATGTGGCTTAAACATTCATATTAGGTCCTTAAAATTCAAATAATGGCATCTTGTGTAGCTATTGTGAAGTGTTGTAAAAAATTTCTACACTTGTCTAAACTTTATTCATTACAATTCACCTAAAAATCACCTTTTCATCACTTAAAAAGTCCTATTTTGAAGTGTTGTAGATTCTTGATGTCATGCTTTTCTAGGCACAATTTTACTATTTACACCTTTCTTGTGCTTTATTTAATCCCTTTATGCCCTTATAAGGCTTTATTAAGTGTATTTTTGAATGTAAACCCAACAAACAACATAAAATGTGACCTAATTCCCAACACCCACTTTCAAATCCAAGGTGGCACACATACGCCATGGGTGGCGAATGAGTCCCTCTTGGCTCCAAATTCAAAAAAATTCAAATTTTCTTTTAGGTTTTTATTAAAAATTACTTGCTGTCGGCCTGTGATGAGGTATCATTGGGTTACTAAGGCACAAGTTTGTATAAATAAGTGTTTTTCACCTCATTTTACATCTCCTAACACATTCAAGCAATATTCTCATTCACTAAGCATTCAAATCACATTTGAGCACTTTGCATCATTTAATCAAGTATCAATCAAGTATTTTGGAGCAGCCATTGACATATCTTTAGATTTCTTCAACAAGGGTTTGGTAAATTGATAGCATTTGCATGTTATTTGTTTATCACTCTTCCATTTCATTATTTCATTAATGATTTGATTACCAAAGTGGGGTTTGACCAAGGAAAACCCCTATTCTCTAACCCTCAACCATTTTCCCCCTCTTGCATGTGTATTTGTAGACTTTTGTATGAAATTTTTTCAAGAAATTAGGTGTTGAAAGGTGGTAAACAAGTCAACAAAGTGCTTCAAGTCAAATCAAACCTATTTCAAGTTTGGAGAAGATATTCTATCCATTTTCTATAGATTTAACTTTGTCAACCTGACAAGCAGACAACCTCAGATCTAGTGCTACAAAATTGGTTCCTGATTTCTCATAATTTTGGGAGAGGACTAATTCACCATCAGTGGTGAATGAGTCCCACCTTAAGGCTATAAATTTGAATTTTTTCATATTCTAAATCCCGACACTGAGAAACTAGTTTCCAAAAGTTTTCATTAGAAGCAGGATTGATTCACCATCAATGGCGAATGAGTCCCACTGGTGATTTTCAGTGATCTCTGTCAGCATTCAAAATATTCCAAAATCTTCATCAAACCTCTAGGTGCCCTTTGATTCAACCTTTTTCCTTTCTATTTTGCATTTGTTCATACTTAGTTCATGTTTGCATATCACATTGTGTTATCCAACATTGCATAATTCTTAGGTTTTGCATTCATAATCAGCCAATTACTTAGTTCAATTGCACTTAAATAATTCCATTTAGTCTTAATTTCATTATACATTTCATAATTTGAGTGAACCACATTGATTTTGCATGAGTTTTATCTCTCTCCTTTTAGGTGAAACATCCTAAGAGTGCAAGGGTAGTCTATAAGCGTCATGCCCAAAAATATATGGTTCATTTTGGTGAACCTACATATTGAACACTTTATCTTTCTGGTTTCAATTGCACCTTGCACTAGTGAAAGAATCATTTAGATTTCATTTTTGCATAACACATCATTGAACAAACTGAAAATTTGCATTTGTATCCTTAGTTTGCATCTAAAAGCATTAAAATCACTTTAAACTTTTTGAAAAACATAAAAAAATCTCATAGTTGGACTCATTCACCACCCTGGGTGAATCAGTCCACCTGCACATCCAAAACAACACTTTTAGGCATTTTTTGGTATTTCCTACATTATAGTTTGATGTAGTTACTTTCTGTTTTACTTTCCATATTCTCTATTTTCAGCTCTTTCTTGCATCTTAGTTTACTTGCATTCATTCTCATCATGGCATTTTCTTTTAATATGTTTTGGAATTCATTAAAATCCTTGGTAGACATGTCCAATTTTGCCTTTGGCTATGACCCTAATGACCTTGAGCTTCCTCATGTTCCTTGAACTCCTCGTGATTGTCCTCCTCATGATGTAGATATCATTGGAGAAGATGATGTTAGCATGAAAAAAAAATGCCTTAACAACCTTGAAGCAATGCATCCTTTTACCCAACGATGAAGCCACAAGATCTTCCTACTGTTGCACCTTCTAATCATTTTGCATACTTACATCCCAAAATCAATGAAGGACCTAAAGTTCTTCCATCAAGTGGACCTAGTTCCTCTCAACCATTTTATGATAAAAAAGTCACAAATACTCCCATCAACCTTGAAGAAACATATGGAAAATCCTTTACTATCCTAAGTAAAAAAGCTTGTGACACAACATGTTGAACATGACATTCACCAACTTCTTGAACAAAAACCACAAGAAGAAACAAACACAACAGGATTAGTATATCAAGATCCTCCTCATATCGACAAGCCTCCTTTTGAATATTGGAGACTTCACGACGATGGTACAGTGATATTTGATTCTCCTCCTGACTTGACTACCCTTCTTCCTCATCAACAATCTTTGCCTAATCACAATGAGCAAGAGAAAGACATCACCCTTGGTCCTACTTCCCCACATTCCATCTCCCCTAATGATAAACCTTTTTAATTATTTTGTCCTCAATCTGATAATTAAGAATCCTTACAAATACTCCTTCATCATGGTCTCATCACTCTTCCACCCCCTATAAGAACCAAACTTGTCAAAGACAACACAAAGTATTGTGATTATCACCACACTCTTGGACATCATACTAATAAATGTAAAGCTTTACAACATATATTGGAACAAGATAAGGCTTCTGAACCTACTGAATTTATCGAATAGCAAACACACTTCACCCAATCCTCTCTTCATGCCATAGTTATAGTAGAGGGTATGTGCATGATCATGATGGGCCAAAAAGTGGCAATATGATTGGTATGTGTAGGGTATGTGGCTGATGACTTTTTTTTACTCAAAATTGATGAAATGAACAGTATTTTTAAAGGAGATTCTCAACTTTCCACCAATACAAATCATGCTTTACTTTTAATTTAATAAATAACTATTATTCATTTTCTATTTGAATTATGACTAAAGTCTTGATTAATAGGCTGATTGAAAAATATCTATAACTTTCAAATGGTATAATTTTTTTTGAGTCTGAAACATGCATCACATTCTATACTTCACATAGTATAGAATTAAAAAAAAATGAATTTCATGAAATTTTTCCCAAGTTAAGGTGGTCAAACATACAAGTTTTTATATTTTTTAAAAATTGTAATAAAAAAATCATAATTAATTATTTACTTGGAAAAAAATTACAAAAATATGCATCACATTGGGACATGAGTCCTCTACTTATATCTAAAATCTTATAAAAAATATTATCATTTTATTGTGGTTAGGGTCGACAAACACCTACTTATTTTTTTCTTGAAATTTAAGTACTATTGCATTGAAATTTCAAATTTTCACCAAATAGATTTAAAAAAAAACCTAGTAGTTTAGAAACTACATTCAATTTTCTACAGATTCTATTTTACATATTTTGGAAATAATATAGATAACTTATGCAATTTTTTATGTCAAGTTGCCTAACTCTGATTTTTCTGAATTTTTCGCCACTTAAGGGCCTATTTTTTCCATTATGATCCTGTGAATACCCTTTAATTTTCTATTCTTAATATTGATGATCCTTTCACATCACCCACCTCAGCTCATTCTTTCCCTACACTTTGTGGGGGGCAAGAAGTTGTTAGCCTTGTCCTTATAATGCATGTGTCTTTGTTCATTTTCCACTTAACTACTTAAGATTGAGAAACCAATAACTTGGTTAATGGTTGACTTACATTTGAATTACTAGCTCCTTTCCATTTTTCTTGTATGTGTGTATCATGTTCCCTTGTATCATGCGTTTGATGTTCTCTCTCTTTGTACACTTCCTTTATTTGTACCTATATTCTTCTATATGTCGCGCATTTCCCTTTTTGCTTTTGTTTTGTGTTTTCCTTTAGGGGATGATGCAAAGTGTAGAGACACCCTATGTCTCTTCCATGTTGACCCAAAAGGTCCTTTTCTTTTGTTCGCTTTTTTTGTGTTTTCCTTTTGGGGATGACACAAAGCATAAAGATGCCCTATGTCTCTTCCATGTTGACTCAATCAATCCCTTTTTCATTTTTACTTTGTCTTTTTCTTGTGTTTTCATTTTGGGGTGACACAAGGCATCAAGACCGAAATGTATCCTTCATACTGACTGAAAAGGTCCTTTTCTTTTGTTCACTTTTGTTTTGTGTTTTCCTTTTGGGGACGACGCAAAGCGTAGAGACGCCCTATGTCTCTTCCATGTTGACCCAATGGGTCCCTTTTTCATTTTTACTTTGTCTTTTTCTTGTGTTTTCCTTTTCGGGATGATGCAAGGCATTGAGACCAAAATTTCTCCTTCATGTTGACCCAAAAGCTTTTCCTTTGATTTTTTCCTTTTCGTTAGCTTTTGTTTTCCTTTTGGGGAATGATGCAAAGTTTTGAGACCGCAATGTCTCTTCCATTTTGACCCAAAATGGACTTTGTTTTTCTTTTGTTTTCACTCTCTTTGTGTCATTCCTCTAGTTCTATGTGTATTTGGGGAATGATGCCAATTATGAGCTCTTTAATCAAAAATATTGCAGCAACGAACATATTGACCCCAAATCCATAGATCCCTTATGTGTTTGGTGTGTTCCTTTTTGGGGTAAACCTCCTTTTCTTTTCTTTTCTTTTTTGTTTACATGACGTAGCCTAATTTAGAAACATATGACTTGGCATAGGGCTTTCTAAGTTGTCTCTCATATCTTGTTTTCCTTTTTTCCTTTTCTTTTCTTTGCTACTTTAAAGTAATTGCTCACATAATGGTGTGTAGTAATTCCTTTAAAGTGGGGGCATACATTGGCATAATTTCATTTTCATTCTTGGTTCTTAGTGCAAACTTGTTTCATATGATGCATTTGTCACTTTGTGGATGACATTAGGTGTGATATCCTTCATAAGTGGGATCTATCTTAGCATATTACATTCCTCTTGGTGGTTCGATGTGACACACTGCATCCCCTAAGTTGTGAATATATTATTATTTGATTGGCCCTCTCTTGGAGACATTAGACACAATGTTCCCTAAGTGACAGACCGTGCATGAACTTAACAAGAATCCTTTGAACATCTTTTCCATTTCTCTTTTACATTTTATATTTTGGCATTTTAACATTCAACATTTTGCATCTTTTCCACCTTGCATAGCGCAACTTGCATGCCTGTGGTACGTTCCTATTTGTTCATGAGTTCTAAGCATATGAAGCTTTGCTTGTCTCATGAAGCACGAAATGACATTTTCCTTTATGGTGCCTTGTTAAAGTTATCAGGAGGTATAACTTTGATATGGTTGAGCAGGAAGCCCATTCAACAACATGACTTTCCCCATAGCCACCTATGTGTTTGTGGCTGCATACCAACTAGCGTATGTACTTCACCTTTTGGGCCTTCTCACTCGGTGGACCGCGATGAGTTCTATCACCCCAAAGTGAGTATGCATTCTCTTTTTCTCACAAATAGCCTAGATCTAATTCACAACTAGTTGGACAGTCAATCAAAGCTTCATCCACTTCTCTCTTTTCTTCAACATGTGTGTTCCTTTGTTCTTATGTTTAGTTTACCATGGCATCTTCATCCTGGGGGCTTGATCATCCCTCTTGATCATTTTCATTCCATCTTGCTAACATAAGTGCATTAGGATCCCTCTTGATATGCATGGCTACTTTAGTTTGAGTTTGAAGCAAGTTCATCCTCTCACTAAAGTGGGGGCTAAATGTGCCATAGAAAAATGGCCCCTTGTCATTTTCATGGTCTTTTATGTCTTTCTTCATGATGCTTGGTCCATTTTTCTTTGATTTAATGTTGTAATGTGGCTTAAACATTCATATTAGGTCCTTAAAATTCAAATAATGGCATCTTGTGAAGGTGTTCTGAAGTGTTGTAAAACATTTCTACACTTTTCTAGACTCTATTCATTACAATTCACCTAAAATTCACCTTTTCATCACTTAACAAGTTCTATTTTGAAGTGTCGTAAAGTCTTGTAACAAGATTTCATGCTTTTCTAGGCATAATTTCACTATTTACACTTTTCCTATGCTTTATTTGACCCCTTTATGCCCTTATAGGGCTTAATTAAATGTATTTTTTTAATGTAAACCTGACAAAGAACATTAAATGTCAATTAATTCCTGACACCCACTTTCAAATCCAAGGTGGGACCCATTCACCATGGGTGATGAATGAGTCCCTCTTGGCTCCAAATTTAAATTTTTTGAAATTCTCTTTTGGGTTTTTATTCAAAATTACTTAATGTTAGTTTGTGATGAGGTATCATTGGGTTATTAAGGAACAAGTGTGTATAAATAAGTGTTTTTCTCCTTATTTTACATCTCCTAACACATTCAAATAATCTTCTCATTCACTAAGCATTCAAATCACATTTGAGCACTTTGCATCATTTAATCAAGCATTAATCAAGTATTTTGGAGCAACCATTGACATATCTTCAGATTTCTTTAACAAGGGTTTGGTAAGTTGACAACATTTGCATGTTATTTGTTTATCATTCTCTTCCATTTTATTATTTCATTAAGGTTTTGATTACCAAAGTGGGCTTTGACCAAGGCAAACCCCTATTCTCTTAGCCTCAACCATTTTTCCCCTTTTGCATGTGTATTTGCAGACTTGTGTATGAAATTTTTTCAAGCAATTAGGTGTTGAAAGGTGGTCAAGAAGTTAACAATGTGCTTCAAGTTAAATCAAATCTATTTCAAGTTTGGAGAAGACATTCTATCCGTTTTCTATAGATTTGACTCTGTCAACGCGACAAGCAGACAACCTTAGATCTAACTCAACAAAATTGGTTCCTAATTTCTTAGAATTTTGGGAGAGGATTGATTTTCCATCAGTGGCCAATGAGTCCCACCTAAAGGTTGGAAATCTGGATTTTGTCAAATTTTGGATCCCGACATTCAGAAACTAGTTTCCAGATTTTGCCATCAGTTGTGAATGAGTCCCACTGGTGATTTTCAGTGATCTCTGTCAACATTCAAAATATTCTAGAATCTTCATCAAACATCTAGGTTCACTCTGATTTATCCTTTTTCCTTTTTGTTTTGCATTTGTTCATACTTTGTTCATGTTTGCATATCACATTGTGTTTTCTAACATTGCATAATTCTTAGGTTTTGCACTCATAATAAGTAAATTACTTAGTTCAATTGCACTTAAAACATTCCATTTAGTCTTAATTGCATCATACATTTCATAATTTGAGTGAACCACATTGATTTTGCATGAGGTTTATCTCTCTCCTTTTAGGTGAAACACCCTAAGAGTGTAAGGGTAGTCTATAAGTCTCAATCCCAAAAATCTATGGTTTAGATGGGAAATGTCATATTTGTTGTTGTATCATTTTATTTATTCTTTCTTTCTTTTATTGTGTGCATGTTATTATTTTTTCTTACATCTACATTAGTCTTTGCAACATACCTACCACACTGACATCATAGTCTTTCATATCATGTTCCATCAACATATGTTTGATTATGATCTTCATTCCTTTAATCATTTGGCACATCATCACCACTATCTTTATATCATTTTGCATAATGATGTGTTCTATAACAAACATTAGGTTTCTTACACCAATTCGACATGAATATCCTTTCCTCCCTCATTTGTTTCTAAACCTCTTTTCTCATCTTTCTTTTCCATCCATTTTGATAGCATACCCTTGTCCTTTGCACCCACCTATCCTCTCAAAGGGGCATCATCCCATCCTTCTTTTCATAAGTCCTATCCTTTTTTCCATCCTATTCAACATATATATTTTCATTCTACTTTGAAATAACATTGCTTCTTTCGATTGTAACATCATCTCAAAGATGGGTAAAATGTAAATATTTAGAAATATCAAGTCTTGATCCTATTATAGATCCTAATTATTCCTTATTTTACATAAGTCATAATATACTTTTCCCTAGGTTCTAACCCACTTTTTCAAGTCCTAATTCCTAATTCATGTCCCTTTCCACATAATCTAATTAATAAAATTAATTAAAATCACCCACATAACCACCCAAAAATGAATAAAAGGATTGTAATAATTTATTTAATTCCTCACCACTCATCTCATAGCTAACTTTCCAAAATCCATTTCAAATTAAATAGTTCTCCATTAATATTTTCACTCAATCTCTCAACTAGCCAATTAACTTGATCTAAGCTATCAATCTCTCATTAACTCTCCACCACTAATCTCCCTCCTTAGAAACCTATAAACCTGCCATCCATGAACTATTTTGAGATCTTGATTTCACATATCAGTATGCTCTCTTTTTAAGGATTGATCATTCTTATTGCAATGGCATTCTCATGGTTTGAGCAGTCACATTCATCATTATGAGCACAAACACTTTCATGATGCAACAATAATCAATACAAATAAAATTGTGATTTGTATTCATTTATAATTGAATTTCTTTCCTCTTACTATAATTATATTTAATGTTGTATGAAGAGATTGATATTTGCATTTGAATTCTTTGTTTTGATTTAACAAATAACTATAAGCAGTTTAACAATATGACTGGTTCCAAACACTCATGACCATTACAAACTTGCCTCAATTATGTAGAGGAAAATGGAAACCAAAACAAATTATTTTTTTCCCACAAAGAATTATCTCAATCCCTATAACCTTCTTCACTCTCTGCCACAATTTTTTGAAGCTAAGCTTCTGTCATATGGACTGTAGGCCAGAGCACTCCATTATCTTGACTCATCCTAAAAGATGGAACTATTCAAGACACTTACTGAATGGTTTCGTGGGGGGCTTGGGCTTCTATTTTCATGAATCAAGTAGTCCCATGAAGAAAAAAAAATTATGCTACAAGATTAATTAGAATCTTTTCCTAGAAAATAGCAGTCCCTACCTTTTAGGATTGCAAATTTCAGCGGGTGAAATTGAGGTGGGGCTAGAAATTGCCCCTACAGCTTAGGAATTTTTTCTACCACTTGTCTATCACTTAAAATTTTAAATTCCTAAAAAAACCCAAAAAATGATAGAATTTTTATTTATTTTTTATTTTTTTATCAAAATACTCCAATTTGCTCTTTAAATTTTGAAGCTCAAGCTTTTAAACTGAATTCATGGGACCACCAGCCTTAAAATATTTCTAAAATCTTTCAACAGCACCCACTGAAATTTTTTAGGAAGCCCCCTCCATGGAACCATACCCTAGCCCATAACCCTAGCCCATGAAGTTAAGCTGCCAATGAAGCCCAACAAGGCACTAAGTTTCCAAATGAAGAGCGTCTATTATTGGCATTCTAGTAAGCGTTTATAAATAAAGATATGCCAATCGGCGTCTCACGTAAACAGCTGTTGAAAACGACAAGTAATGCTTTTTGACTTCGCCATTTCTTTTGATCGACCGCCTTCTTCAACGGCGCTGTGCACGGTCTTGTACAGATGACGTTACGTTTAGTCAATGTTATTCGAAATTACAAGTCATCGACGATTAAAACTCTTTCCTTTAAAGGAGTAATAACCGACCTGCACCCTCGGAGAGGAATCTCCGTACATGCAACTCTTGAATGGTCAAGTTTAATGTCTCCATCTACGCTTTATCACTATAGTCGAGTTCAGTACAAACCTGCTCTTAACCAATCCAAACATGCACAGAAAATGTGAAATAAAAGATATGTGTTTTAACTAGAAGACATGAAGGTTTTATGTGGTTTATATTGAGAAATTAAAACGGTTAAATGAAATGAAGAATAAGTAAAATGCCACAAAGAATTGAAAGATAGTTAATTGAATTATATTTTGTATCATATCAATAAAAAATATAAGGAATATAATTAAACTACAAGAAGCTCTCTACAATTATGTGCAAAATCCATTTCAAAGATTCGCTTGAGCTTTTAAATGGGAAAGATATTTCTTTAGATCTAAGGAATCCAAAGCTAGTTAATCAAATCAAATTTTACACTACATCAATAAAAATACAAGAAATATAATTAAACTACAAGAAGTTCTCTACAACCATGTAAAAACTCTATTCTAAGGACTTACTTGAGCTTTAAAATAGATCCATGATTTCTTACATGCATCTAAAACTGTTCCATACAAACAGTTTATTACGGCCATTACCAGGCAAATCCATCCAACAATTCACCATCAGCAAATTTATTTTCAACAATTCATCACCGTGACAAATTCATCTCGTAGAAAGTTCACCACCAATAATTGACGGCAAATTTTCCACAAGATGAATTTGTCATAGCGATAAATTGTTGGAGGTGAATTTGTTGAGGGTGAATTGTTGGTTGCGAATTTTCCTAAAACCATTATCCAGCACTTCTTTCCACTGCCTCACAAATTGTGAGCTTTCTTAGTTGGAGAATGAAAAGATAGTGCCTGCCCGGCCTGCTGCAACGCAAAAAAAGTTCAGAAGAATGTGGTTTGGATCTTCATTATCCTCGCGACGATCCAGACAAGTTCGCAAACGGGCAGACAGTGTATGGAACCAGCCATTTTGCTAAACTGCTTTAAGTTACTGTGCCTGATAAATATATTCTTTCCATAGCGGCCCCCACAACAGCAAGGGATCGACCACCTCACACAGATAACGTCCCTTGATTGTTATGTGGCATCTGTTGGAAATATAATAAGTGGACCAATAAAATGGGGCATACTTACAAATAACTTAAAGCAGTCTAACCATATGACTGGTTCCAAACACTCTCCACCATTGCAAAGTTGTCTGGATTATCTGGAGGAAAATGGGGAACCAAAACACATATTTTTTTCCCTACAAAGAATGCTCTCAATGCGTGATGCCGTCTTCGCTCTGTGCCATGATTTCATGAAGCTAAGCTTCTGTCACACGGGCTTTAGGCTAGAGCACTCCATTGTCTTCACTGATGTAGAAGACGACCATAAACAAAACACTTGGCCCATGAAGCAGTAAGAACGTCTCTTATTGGCGTTCTGGTATGCGTTTATAAAGATATGTCAATGGATCGGCCTACTTCTAGAACCGCGTTGTACACGTGTATGTAAATGACGCTACGTTTAGTCAAGAATTACAAGTCGTCGACGATTAAAACTCTTCCATTAATATGTAGCCAATAATGTGACACGCAGTTATATAAAATATCTTTTAATTGATGGGACCTGCCAACTAAAGTGTTAACATATCTTATTATAATCTGTCGGCACAAGTGTAAGTTTATATTTAGATCCAACCTTGTTGCCTGTCTTTTCTGACTTAAATCATAAAATTTTCTTCAAAATTAAACCCACCTAACTTAGAATCCATTTACAAGCTTCTACTTATCAACAAGTTTAGAATCCAAACAAACGTTTATGTTTAAAATACATTTGCAAGAAATTGTTGGCAGCGTATTATTCTGCCGACTTCTCGAATAATAGCAGTAGTAATTTAAATTATTTGTTGCCGACATACAACTAGAAGGCGGCCGAGTCTGCGTCCTGAAGAATGCGAACCTTTTTCGTTGTCCCTTATCGCCGCTTTCGTGTGTCTAACGGCTCTTCATAATTTGGACATTCAGTCTGGCACAGAAATTGCAAAAGAAAACAATGAGATTTTGTTTATCAACATAAGATTTTCACGCCCCATGTAGGAATTTCTGTTCGAAAAGTCATAGTTTGTGCCAAAAATAAACAGGAAATGCCACTATTATTTCCTGCAAGTTTTTTCATTATTCATCATTTAGAAATCTATGATTAACAATTTACCAAAGTAAATCATTTTTCTCGGTAAGCATCAGTATTGCTTAGGGTGTTGGTAATGAACTGTATTTTTTTTTTATTGTTATGAGAGAATATTTTTAAAAGATTATGTATTTACCATTGGATTGCATTTTATTATTGACTACCAGAATGAATTAAGATACGATTGTCGATAATAAGTTTTTTATAAAAGTTATAATATCGATGATCACTTATATGGAAGAGAATAAGAAAACAACTAGTCTATCAAAAAGTTATAATTATTTGTAGGAATGAAAAATGTATATTTAGAATGTTTTTTTTTAGTTTTAACTTTATTTTAATATTTATTTCGTATAAGTATAAATTTAGCTATTTTGTTTTTTTAGAATGTGAATCAATTATATATATATATATATATATATATATATATATATATATATATATATATATATATATATATATATATATATATTTACATTTAAATAAATATTTTTCATCTTATTTTTTATCTTGTCTTTATTTAGATTGTCAACACTTTATGCTCACAATTTCTTGAAAGGACCATATATACTAGTGTCCCTTGAATTCAAATATCACTTTTCCTACCAAATACATGTCTTTTTGAAATTCAAAACCCTAATTCACTTCTTATTATCAAATAGAATTGAAAGTAACATATGGAAGAGATGGATTAGACATGAAAACGCCTAACATCCATCTTGCATTGACACACTTTCACTAGACATCTAGATCCTATTTTTAAACAACTAAATTTCCACCTACTACACATATTATAGAACTATATTGCTACAACAACCTACACATGCATTTACCACCTACTTTTCATAATTTAATGTTGAGTCAACCTAGGGTCCTAACTGAGGAAGATAACTATGTGTGCCTCGTGTACCTAGTTTTCCATTCTAAGACATTATAGCTAGAAGAGTAAGAATAAACTATTATGTCAAGCACAATATATATTTTTATACAATTTATAGGGCACAAACTAGTACAATATGATGTCTCACCTAGCTAGACTCCAATATACTAGAGATGAAACTACTTTTTATCAACAAATAAGACCATATCCTCGAGGACAATAGCACATGAGAAAGATATAACCAAACTTATCTCATTCCCTAAATGAAATAAATACTTATATATAAAGGATTATATATATATAATCTCTTAAAAAAACATCTATCTAAAAAAGCACCTACATACATAATGCACATCACTGATTTCAAGAAAAATGATAAACAAAGCACATAAACTTACAAAATTTTGAGAAATGACATGTTGACGAACCTCATGTCAAAAATTAAGTGGTTCATATACACCATTCAAAGAAATAATACAACCACAAAAAATTCATTAGGGGACCATGAAGTTGAAGCATCAATCTCACAACAAGTTGCAAACAAGAGGGGCACTACAACCCCCCACTAATATTAGACTTACTCTTGGAATCCTACAGAAAGATAGGATATGAACACCTAATACATGATCCTTCAAACAAAAAGGTCAACCCTCCAGATTCTCACTAATTCTAGGTGTCTAAGACACAACACACATCTCTAGAGGTGCACAAGCTAAGTAACCACCTACAATTGGGTTCATAGACACCTAAAATATTGTGACATAACCTTCATTAACTACCACTGCAACCAATAGGAAGGACCAACTACAAGATACAACAATCCCACAAGCCAACAAATTCCTACTCAATGACTTCCACAACAACTAGGAACTCTATATAACTATTAACTCATCCAAGGACAAGGGCACACAAGCCAAAAAAATCTTCCTTAGCACAAGGCTAACAACTACAAGACTTCACTTCCTATAGCCTCTCTTAAAATCATGACCTTAACATTTAATGCTACAACCTAAAAGCTAAGGAAAACCAACTCACAAGGCTAGAGGAAAACCCACATAATCTCCATGCTCACCAAGAGAATGCTCCATTTCCAATTATAACACACTCCATGAGGTTATCCCTTGGGTACCACTTGAGAAAAACAAGGATTTCCTAAGCATACTAGCTTCTCAAAATGAAACTAGGGACCACATTGGGGTTCTTAGAGGTAATAATATAGGAAACTACCTTTGAAAAAGAATAAGCACTCTAAAAAAATGAGGCTTAGAAACACAAAAACTCCACCAAAACCCACCAATGAAGCATATGAACACTAAGCATATGAGAAGAAAACATATTTTCATTGCTACAATGCTCAACTATGACTAACCTAAGGGTTAAGAAACCTAACAACATCATGAAATCACAATTGACAAGGAAACCAACAAGCATTATAGGGCTCCAACACTAAGTACTCTCCCACAAGAATACATAATATAGATAGTTCCTCAAACCATAACTGTGTCCTCTCCTAGCTTGAAGCTACAAACCACTAAGGAAACATTGATTGGAAACTTAACAAGGATAGACGTATATAATATATAATAAACTAAATATAAATAATATGTGTCAAAGCACTTATTAGTGCACCTTCATATCTAACACCATGTAAAACATGAGTATAGATATAGAAAGCACATCCTAAATGACACAATTTGCATCTTCATGTTTTCAAATAGCATGTCTTTTGGTGCTAAAAATACCTCATCAAACACTCAACTAATGCCAAGGAACTAGGAAAAATTGTCACAAGACCACAATAAGCAAGGCCAAGACAAGAAAAAACACATACAATTGGTGGAAAAAATCACACCCAACCATCTATTATAAAATTCCTTATCCTTATCACAAATTCCTTGAATTATTTGGACTTAGCACATTCATTATTTGAGATGAATTGGGTGTAGGCATGGGACCTCATACCATTAGCTTCATCCCTTCGACTTCCAATGTTTATGGCGAATTGACCTTGTGGTAGCTTATCAACATTTACCCTAGGAGGAGAGGGAATTCCTTGATTTAAATCCTATAATGTAACTTCTACCTCCTCTTCATTAGAACCAAGGGGATACCCAAACAAAGATGGTTGATCAAACTTTCTCTTCTTCTATGGTTTCTCTCTAGGAGGAGAGTTAACAATAGATGTTTGTTGAGGATAAAGGGTTGTTGTTGATGATTTCTCTTAGGGGGTTGGCTCCTTTATTGTTGGCCACTTCTAAATTCTAACAAAATAATATAGAAAAGGATCCACCTGAGGGATAATAGGAAGGAATTTCCTCCATCACAAAGGGCCTTCCCAATCAATTTTCCAATGTTCTTAATACCATTTAAATCCTAGCAATAGGTTCCTTTATCTCAACATAGGCCACAAGATAACGTACTATCTTCATGCCCTTTTTGTCTTTTAATTTTCTCAAGATAACCCATTTTTCTTCTTTTTTCATTAACGTCCTTATTGTCATGGTAATTTTTGAGCACATGCTCACCAAAGAGAAGTTGGCAAGAAAAAGATATCCCTTTGATGCTAGTTTATAATGCCCCCTTCTCAACCCTAGTCACTTTTGAGACCATTAGCCTATTTCGAAAGCTCATAGGCTATTTAGAGGTAGTTTTTAGGGTTTCCTATTTTCTTGGAAGTTTCATGATAGTTTTTTTGAGAGTTCTTTGCAAGATTTTGCTAGTATGTTTTTCGGGTATTTATAGGTTTTTTCAAAGATCTTTTGTGCGTAGTCACTGCTTATTTTAGCAACATTGTTTATTTTTAGACTTACTATTTTTTGTAAGTGACAATGGCTACCCGGAATATGCTCATATGGTGTTTAGAGTAATTTTTTTAGCAATATGCTATTTTTAGTAAGTACTTTTTCTGGCAGTGGGGTTTTGGTAGTAGCTCAACACTAGGTGTCCATTTCTAGCAATGTGGCAGTGTAGTATTTGGTAGTGGCTTTTCCAACATTCTTGGAGTCTAAAAATGGAAGTTTTGCAACTTAAGTTAATGTTTTATTGTTGAGTTGCTTTTTGGTCCCATGCCTAGGTTGAAAAACTTAAGTTATTTTTAAAAAGGGGAAGTCCTCATGTGTTGGACACCAAAGTTGGTAATTTATGCTAAATCAAAGGTTAACTAATACATCTTCAAGTTGGATTCTTAAGTCTTGGTAAAATAGAATTTTATGAATTTTTTATTGCTCCTTGAAATTGGCATCCCATTTTGGAGGGAAATTGCAATTCAAACTTCTAGTTCTTGGGCCTATTTATATGCCCTCATCCTTTCATTTGGTTATGCAATTTTATGATAACAAACTTCTGCCAAAATGGTCATAGAAACTCTTGGGCTTTAAGGACAATACCCCTCTAAGCTAACTTAAGTTTTGAGTTTGTGAGACAATTCTTAGCTAGATAATGGTTGCAACTTCACTCAAAGGTTGTAGTAGAGTGAACATTGGTGATGGATTTCATTATTCTTTTAATTTTTGTTGGGTTTTACATTTTATAGGATATTTTGGTGCGGGTGTGTGTTATTTTGCAGTTTGAAGATCATTTTGGAGTGTTTATTAGACTTTCCATGTTGTTGGTTATTGCCTTGTTGACCCATGTTTATGCTCATGCTACTCAAAGGAGTTAAAATAAATTTTTGGGTATTGCTTCATCCTTTTCCTCTAGCTTGGGTACCTCTTTATATATAATTTGAGGATATTTAAACATGTATTGGATTTCTAAGAGGTTGACCTTCCTAGTGAGGCCAAACCACTACTGATGGTGCTTTGGATTTTTTACTAGAGTTATATTTCTTGGTTTGCGGTTACTTGTTGCTTGAGTATGGATGCCTAGATTTTCTTATTCATTAGAAAGTGGATTGAGAAGTTTATGATGAGTATTTAGAGAGTTATAAGCATTTTAGGGGGTGTTGATTGAAGTTTCTAGTTTGTTGTATGAGTATATCATAGTGTTGTTATAGTCATATCGGGCTTGATACAATCATGTTCTTTCATGTTTTATGATCCCTAATCATTATTATGTTGTAGGGATTTCTATTTGATTCATTGGGAATTCATATAGTCATGTTTATATAATGCTATATTCTACTAGACATCATATTGTAACATTGATATGGTAGTACCATTCAACTCTTTGCTTTTATTTATTTTTGATACTTACCCCACTACATAAGTGGTTGCTCCCATTGACAAGTAGTTGAGCCTTTCTCTTATTGTACTTCACTCCCATTGAATAAGTGGTCAAGTTTTTCTTTTATTTGATTTCTTATAGCTCATTGAAAAGTGGAAGTGGCTATCTTTGTTGCCAAGTGCTTTACTTTCCCTATTGGCTAGCTTTCCACCAATAAATTTACTTGTTTACTTCCAACTGTTGTTATTACTACTCGCCTCACCGAAGAAGTGGTAGCTTAGACAAGTTCTTAATTGTAATCCACCCACTATATTCTCTCACCTTTCCCACACTAGGATTTGGGTGATCAGAAAGTGGGAGGTGTTCTTTTAGTTAGCTTTATCACTTTCAGTATTAGAGAAGATCCCCTTATATTGTATGCTCTCACCTTGCTCTGTTTGGGATCTGAGTGATAAAAAAGTGAATGGTTGATTTCCAGTTGTCTATATTTATATTTTGGGCTAACGCTAATAGGTGTAAGTTGTGAAGTTTTTTTTGAAAAATAAGGGTGGTATTTTATAGTGGTATTAGAGTTGGCCATCCTGCTTGCTTGTGCTTTTAGTTCCTATAGTTGACAAAAGTTCTCTATGAGTGATAGATAAATTGAATACTACAACATAGAAGAAAAGAGACAATAGTGTCAAACACCATCAATTTTTATTTAAGGAACATTTTTAGAGGTTCTCAAAAGTCGTGATAGAGTAGTTGAAACCATGCTAGATAAGGATAAGGAAACAAAACATCCAAAGATTGCATATGTTAGAGCTGATAAAAATTTTGATACCATGATAGACATGATGTACTAGTTGCTAGCCAAAATAAATCAAAAAATGACTCCTATTTAGTAGTGCCAGAATACTAAAACTAGCTCCTTTTTAGATCCAACACTAGCTTCCTAAGAAGCACCTTCACTAGAGGACAAGCTTCTTCTCTTTCTTACCAACTTTTCTATAGGGTCCTCCTCCTTTTCCTCTTGATCTTCAATAATACTAAGATTTTTTTCCCTTGTATCTTTTTCTTTCTTTCCTCTCTTGCCAAGTACCATTGAATGAGTCTCCTTCCTTTTCCTACATCTTGTATTAGGTTTGGAGGGAGTCAGGCCTTTTCCTAAATTCTAGTTACATTGGGTTCTACCTTTACTATAGGAGCTATGGAGGGTTTAGAAGGAGAAGTCCTATTAGATCGCTTTGGTCCTAATGATTCTCCCTCCACCTACTCTCTCATTGCCCTACCTTGTGCAATATTTTCATCAGTGAAACCTACTTCTCTAAGCATTTTATCTACATTCTTCCTTATTATAGGTTTCCTGTGCTCGAAGTGAACCTCCATAGATTTTTTAGCATAAGTCCCAACTCTAGGTTCATTGGCATATTTTGGACTTTTCAATAACACCTAGACATAGAATTTGGCTTCATCTTCTATAATCTCATACCCCAATGGTTGAATCCATATAGTCTAAGCTTCAACAACTTCAATCATACATTCATCATAAGAAACATGTTCAATATGATATCATTTTTGTACTTATCAACCACTCTCCTAGGGATCCTTTCTCTTTCATTAATTTTTCTCTTAAACACAACAAAGACTATTGTTAGAGCATTATCTCTAGCTTTCAAATCACCTAAACTATGGGGTATGTGCAGGATCATGATGGGCCAAAAAGTGGTGATATGATGGGTATCTGTAGGGTATGTGGCTAATGATTTTTTAACCCAAAATTGATGAAACAAAAAGGGGTTTTAAAGGAGATTCTCAACTTTCCACCAATATAAATTATGCTTCACTTTTAATTTAATTAATAATTATTATTCATTTTCTATTTGAATTATGACTAAAGTCCTAATTGATAGGCTGATTGAAAACATCTATAGCTTTCAAATGGTATCACATTTTGTGAATCCAAAACATGCATCACATTCTATGCTTCATACTATAGGATTAAAAATTAAAAATTATGAAGTTTTGACCAAGTTAAGGTGGTCAGACATAAGATTTTTATATTTTTAAATAATAAAAATAATAATTAATTATTTACTTGGAAAAAATTACAAAAAGTATGCATCACATCAACTTGAGTCCTCTACTTATATCTAAAATATTATAAAAAATATTATCATTTTATTGTGGTTAGGTGGTCATAAAACAACTACTTCTTATTTTTCTGAAATTTAAGTACTACTTGATTGAAATTTCAATTTTTCACCAAATAGATTTTTGTTTTTAAAATAAACCTAGTAGTTTAGAAACTACATTCAATTTTTTATAGATTATATTCTTACATATTTTTGGAATAATATAGATAACTTATTCAAATTTTTATGGCAAGTTTCCTAACTCTGATTTTTCTAAATTTTTTGCCACTTAAGGGCCTATTTTTTACATGATTATCCTACACATACCCTATGCAAATAGTCAAAAGTATTATGCCCAACTGGTCTGTTTGAGTCACAAAACACCATATCATCTCTTCTTGGAAGTTTCTTAATGAAATAGAACAACAAAAAAATAATCAAGGAGACAAATTTAAAAGCATAACTTATTTTCCTGTGTCATCCTCAAGTTCTCAAACAACTACTGCCAGAGAAGTTCACACAAGTCATAGTCTGTAGCATTAACTACCATGCCAAAACAAGTATAAATAATTGTAGCAGATACAAAGTTCTCTTTGTTAGTGAAGTAGATTTTATGTCCGATCATTATTGCAACATACTTCACAGTAGGATTAGTGATAGGTTTTGTAGTAAGTGCTCTCCTATGATATGTAGCCTCAGTGAGTTCCATCACCACTTCATTCTTCACAATTTTCAATACAGGTACCAGTTTGGTATCACAGAGTCTAGTAACAACCTTAATTGCTTCCTTGGTAATAAGATGGGGTCTATCAGTCCATAAGAATTTGTCATGCATTCTATTGAGAGTTGGTTTTACATACTTATCATGAATAGTGGAGTTGAAAAATTTAGGAAAGTAATTCCATCTATCCAACTTCTTCACAATAGTGTTTGAATTTTTTTGTTTTACCAAGAAACCATCCCTAGTTATCTCATTCTACCAAATGTCTACCAATTTACTATGATTAAATTCATCAGTTTTGACTAGAATGTGCATTCTTGTGTCTTCAATCGACATAACCCCATGATGAATCGATGAGAAGGCACTGATAGGGTTGTCTTAGGAAACCTTCATAGAATATTTCCTATATGATGGTTTAGGTATTTTTGACACATTAACGACTACATGGGTTTCCATTCCATAAATCAAGGTCAAATAACTTTAGAAAGATGATTCACACAAACCCACAACAAAATAGAAAATAAAAAATACCTTTTCCTTCGTGAAGGAGGTTAGAACTATGGTTTGTATAGCTCACACTTCAAATCTCCTCAAGAACACTCCAAAATGTTCTCCAATTTCTTCCAACACATAATTTAATAAAATTTCTTACACATTTACATTATAAACCAATGATCTGCCCTAATTTCCATTAAATGCAATAGATTTTAAAAAGTTGCTAAAAAACCTAATTTTCTCCACAAAAGAACATGCCTACAAATTTTCTTCCAGTTCCTTTTGCATAGCCTCTTCCTATTCATTCCTTAAAATATATCTTTGTGTCAAATATTGACATGCCAAATATCCAGGTGGTTTGAACAAATTTTTGTTAAAGATCCCCCTAAGACCATACTAGGTCTAATTCTCAGAGGAATTATCTGCACTGGAGGAGGGAATAGACACATCTGATGTTTCAGGATCTTCTTTCTTCCTCTAAATCTTTTTCATTTCCTACTTAACCTCATTCTTGTCAAATTTATTCACTAGTTCAAGTGCTATTCTTTACCAAATCATATTGCTTTCCCTTTTTACTTCTGTAGACTCTTGAAATGTGTCCCAGTTTGTTGCAATTGTAGCAGACAATTTTTTTTAAAATAGTTTGACCTCTATTACCCCTTGATCTGCATTAATTTTATTTGTGTCCAAACTTGTTACATGTATAGCAGTAGCCAACAAAATATTGATTAATTTTACCTCCATTAAACCAATTCATCTTTTGATTTATGCATTCACTAGCTCTATGTCCAACTTTCTTGCATGAAAAACATTGTCCAAAGAAGGAACTAGCAAACTGATTCATCCTACTAAATTATATTTCCTTGTGACCAAATTTATTACATGAGAAGGAAATACCATTAAAATTTGGGTATCTTTGAGCATTTTGTTGTCTAATAGGTGGTCTTCTAGCAAAGTTTCTTAGATTTATTTTCTACTTCACTTTATCTTGAGTCTTTTGATTATCCACTAGATTTGAGGTTTGCACAACCTTAGAGCTTTCACCTGCTTCATTTCCCAAGATATATTTGTCTCTAGAAGGTATCTACCTGACAATCAACTAATCAAGATTGGTGGAGCTTGCATTTAAATTATCTTCACAAAGTTTTTCTTTTTCCAGTTCTACTTTTAGATTCACCACTTCTTGTTCAATTCTAGTGCATTCATCATACTTTCTTTGCACCAATATATTTAGACATTCTTCAATTCTTTCATTTTCCTCCACTTGCACCTTCAATCCAATGATCCCTTCATTTGCTTGCTTCAATTGTTCACTCACTTGTCTATGCCTTACCTTGAATTTCTTCAATTGCTCTTTCAATTTATTGACACATTCATTTCTCTCATCAATATTTTCTTTCAAATATATGTGTTTTCACTTTCAACTTTGTCAAGATCTTCAAGAGCATCTTGGAGCTCTTCTTTATCATCCATTTGTTCAATATTTAGGATCTTCCTCAAGCTATTAGGCTTCTCTAGAGGAACCAATCTTTGATTCCAATTGTTGAATATCCAAGATAATGAGAGCAGGGGTGGATAATTATCTTCTTAAATTTATTGAACAAATACAATCCAATTACTCTGATGCATATAACAATAAAGATAAGAAAGAGAATTAACAAAACATGAAAGCACATAACACATAAACACTGGGATTTTTATGTGGAAAACCCAAAATGGGAAAAGCATGGTGAGGGTTAGCTCATAATATAGTATAATCAGTTATAAGATATTACAAAAGGGTGGCTCACTACCAAGACTCACTTTCCAAAAAGAGAGGCTCACTACCTACAAAAATACAATGAAAAAATGGTTTAGAACTCAAAAATGAACTAATAATGTACACCTAACAAGTGTTGATTTAGTTCCTTTGATGCTCAATAAATTGACTTAACACACTTCGTCATGTTCACACTTCAATATTGCCACAAAATCACCAACTACAACAATCTCTAAACTATCCAATATATATATCTGATCCATCTGCAAGCATCAATTAGGTCAACCTAATTAGATGCAACCCTTATTCACCAAAAGTCAACTTTGACTTCAAGCATTTACAAGATCTTTCCAAAAACAATTCAAATGTGCAACACACTACAACATGTTGTTATGGACCAAAGATAGGTCACACATACATCCACATCATAAAATTAATTCATCATAGCACCAACTATCTATTAGGTTAGCCAGAGATAGACCTAATAGAAAAATACAACAAACGAGTAATTCCAACTCACCGTACAAGTACCTAAACACATGAGATTCTGAACATACATGCTTCCAACATCCAAAAACCATTTCCAAAAACTACAAGCACCAACAATCAATAGAGGAGGATCGTGAGCCAAAATATTAGAGGATGATAACTGCATATCGGTTTAGATATTGGTCCAAAATACCAAATCAAACTTTGACTTAACCTTGTAGTTGTAACTCATATAACATGGTGACATCAATGACAGCACAAAAGCTATATAATAGGATGATCTTCTTCATTCTTCCAAAAAAAAGATGGGTCATAAGGAGAACAATGATAATCCCATTTTGGGAAGAGTATTAGGAAAAGACGAGAGAAAAGAAGTTGATTGTAGAGCTGAAAGAGATTGAAGTGAAATTAGATTCCCTTGAGGAAAGCTTGGGAATGAAGGAACATGTTATAGAAGAGGAAGAAAATTTTTCCATATAGGATGCACCTATAATTGGAGATAAAGGTGAGAATCATTGGAGACAAATGGCAGTAGTATGCTAAGAAGGATGTATGCAATGTGGAGAAGGTAGGGTACATTGTAAAGTGCCTAAAACGAAGAAAGAATTGAAGATGAGGCCAAGAGAAGATTAGTTGCAGAAGTGTGTAAAGAGAATATTGTTTCAGATATGAATAATGAAGAATGTGAAGATATTCCAATTGATTTTGCAAAGGATGAAAGGATTCACAACCCTTTGGGAGAAGGGACATGGAAGGAGAAGTGTTTGGGAGCAGCCCATACATTCCAAAAAGAAAGTGAATCAGCAAAGAAGGTAAAGAAGGATAAAAGAATGGAAGAGAAAGGAATGTACAGTTGTAGCAAGCTATTTTGAAGAGGTGAATTATGAAACTCTAGTGGAGAATGATCCATTGATAGGCATGGAAATTTTGAGATAGCGATATGCAAAAGAGGGAAGTCATGAAGAATTGAAGAGAGTGGAGGAATTAGAGGTTGCAGTAGAGGTATGTCTTTTGGAATACATGAATGAAGAGATTAAATTTGATGTAGCAACAATAGCTATGATTCCATTAGAGGACAAGAGAATGGTGATAGTTATGAAAGATGAAAACATTATAGTGAAGGGTAAAGAAGAATTTGCAGCTATGATAATAAAATTAGAAGGCCCTAGTTTCGACAAGAAAATAGATGAAGAAGAGAACAATCTTCTATGGAAAGAAGAAATGAAGAGAATAGACATGTTATTAGAAGGAGATTTGAAATATGAACCTAATGAGTTGAATGGTGTAGCAAAGGACAACAAAAAAGAATATGGAGCACTGAATGAAGTTGGGGTAAAATATGAAAATTTTGAGTCAAATTTATTTGGGATGATGAATGCAATAGAGGCTAGAAAGCTAGGGGAAAGTAAATACATGGAAAGATTCAATTTCCATGAAAATTTGTGTAAGGAAATTGCTAATTTAGTTGTTTTTTAGGATTGTGGCCTGCTTGAGGTAGAGATTGAGAAAATCAACAAGTTGTTCGAGAATGAACACTTGAAGGGAAATGGAGGAGCAACAATAAACATGGTGAATGAGGTTGTTGTAATAGCAGAGTATGCCAAAATAAGTTGTATTTTTTCTATAAATTGTGATGAGGAAGTTGATAGGGAATTGTTTATTTCTAAGATGCATAAGAAGTTAGAAGTAGATGAAGAGAAGAATGTAGATGATATAGGTTGGTGTGCAGATTCATATTTGCATATAGAAGCCATAGAGGATGGTACATGTGAGATTTGGTGGTGGTGGTTGGTTTATAGCGGGTCAAAACCCATGAAGGATGAGAAGGATAGAGATATTTCTTAGTGGAGGAGGTTAGATAGTGATGGGATGGATCCCATGAAGGTGGAGAGAAGTGAAGGTCTTTAGAGGAGGATGGATTGTAGTGGGTTAATTCCCATAAAGGTGGAAGATGATGGTGAAGTTTGGTGGTGGTGGTCAGTTTGAGGTGGGTTTAAAACCACACTACAAGAGAAAAGAGTGTAGAGTATTTGGTGGAGGAAGTCAGATTTTGGTGGGCATGAGTCCACAAGAGGAGGAAGGAGCAGAGTGCAGTGTTATCAAAGGGAAATGACATGTGTTTCAGAAAGGTGCTAGAAAAGAAGAAGAAATAAAAATTTGTAGGGTAGGATCTCAACATTGGAGTATGGTGCAAATAGTTTACTATTTGGAAGGGTGTTTTAAAAAATCAACTCCATTTTGTGAGCCATTCTCACAAACTTCTTACCTAGTGTGTCTAATGTAAGAGCATCGGGGCTCACAAGCAATCCTGCATGACCAAAAATATGTTTTATTTGTGTGTTTTGCATTTTTGGAATTTTGGGTGTAGGTTTGAGCTTCTTGAGCACACTTTAGATGTGTTTTAAAAATGCATGGAATTCGATTTGTATCCTTTTTTCTTTTGGTGTTTGGCTATGCATTGTCACTAGGACCTTATGATTTCAGTGGGAGACATTAACATGTCTCCTCGATGGCTTGATAACACTCCTTGTGTAGGTGAATTATATTCTATTGGTGGGAGTGGAATTCATTGATGAGAGTACCATGATTGTATCTTCAATAAGCTAATTCACAACATAGACCATTCATCAATGGGACTTCATTTCAATGGTGGGACTCTTAAAATTGTCTCAACGATGGACCAATAGATCTCTCATTAGTGGGAACAGATGATGTCGATGGGACTTTTCACTTTGTCTCATTGATGGAACAATGAAATATTATTCGTAATGCTCATGGAAGCCTATGTGGTATATCTCTTTGGTGGTTCGATGATTTACAATTTTCATCATCCTGAACATCTTCCAAAGAGATCATGATGTGTTAAAACATTCTTCCAGAAGGCTATCTGTGGGAACAAATGTTATTGACAAGACATTTGTTGGCGTACCTTTGATGGGCTGATGACATTTATGTGAGTGATGGTTTGATTTCCAAAATAGACACATGTCTTCATTCTAGAAGTTTTTTGAAGAGATTTGGTTGTGTTGACTATTCTCTCCTAAAATGGTATAACCCTTGTGGACTTCGATGGGACAAACATTGATTGATGGGACATTCAAGTTGGTACCCTCGATATCTGATGGTAGGGTGGTTGACGAAACTGTGAGTAGAATTTTGATATCTAGGAAGCGGATACCATAGCAGCACGAGTGGCGATACCATTTTCTGATTGACATCATTGTTGTGAATCAACACAGTTGTACCGTCGTCCATTGTAGAAGCTGAAACAATTGGTTTCTTGGTTTAGTTGGAACAACATTCTGTAAAAAAAGGGGGACAAGTAGTAAGGTAGGGGAAGTAATGGATTGATGAGCATTGTAATGGGTAAAGAAGCCCAAGGAAATGGTCTCTCTAATGAAACTTCTATATGTAATCGGTAATTTGATTTTAATTAAATAAAAAGTAGAGTTGTTTAGTTTATCTGTGTTGTGTCATTGTCTAAGTTGTCTGCAAGATTGTGACAGCCTAATAAGGCCCTTTCATCTTGACTATGCAACTATCCTTTCCATTGTGGAGGGTGTTGAGTTCACAACCCTATAATCTATTAGATCACTCACTTAAACCCTTCTACAACATTCTAGGCTTCTAGCACATGGTGATGTTGGCGAGTCTTCCAAGTCTTGACCTTCACGCCACTTATCTTAATTGTGGGTCACCTTTTGCTTATGGATTTGAGGATGATTGAGATGCATGTGGCAAGAAATAGAACATGTCTACATTGGATCATATTTTCATGATAGATGAGCTAATGGATTGAACAATTGGCATTGATAGATAGATAAATTTGAACAAGGTAAAATTTAATTTATTATATTTTATTCTTAAATGTAAGATTAAATAAATTACTAGATTGATTGTAAAAAAAATTAAGGTTCAATTTTTTACCCTACATTTGGTGTCCCTCCACCTCCTTCTTACATGATGATTTTGAGTCCACAAGTATGTATCTAGTAACAAAATAGTAAATATAGTACACATGAATAGTTTAAACTTATATAAATTATGGTAATCCTAAAAATCACATTAGATGTTGAACAAGTTAATTTTGGGCTTTTAACATCATCACCTATTAGTTGGAGTTTCCATACATCTTATAGTGAGGTAAGCTTGAGTATTTTCAATCATTAAATAGGTGTAAATTAATATTTCATGTAGATTTTTTCAATTAATGAATGTTGTTTCATTTTCAAATAATCATAGTAGTTGATAATCCTAGTATTCATACCACAATGGATAATGGTGTTGTATAGCAGTATCATTTTCAATGCCTTTAATAGATTTTATCAAAAAAAATTAGAAAATTTCACATTATATTTATTGTTTTATATCTATTAGTGAAAAATTTAATGATATTCATGTATAGTCTAATTTGTACCTTGATTCTTGCCACAAGGCTTCAAAAATCAAATTCCTAAAGATGTCCTTGTTATGGATGAAGTGTGGAAAAAAATTGTTCTAAGTGATAATGAGTATGATGTAGGTTGTTATTCTATTATATGTCATTCTATACTTCAATTTTTTATAAATTAATGTGTATATTCTCTATTTTATTTGGTTTGGGTCTAGAATAGTTTAGAGAGGAGAATTAGTCAATGAGTTTGAAATAAACAATCATTTTATGCCTCTCCATCCAATTTATAGTCAAAGGTGGCTTGTGATCTCTTCCTTTCCCCTAGAGGTTGGTGATTGCATTAGGTTCCTTTATTGTACTCCTATATGGAATTTTTATACATATATTTTATATTACAAATATGTGACATTATACATGTGTATGGTTTTTCATTAGCGTATATGGATTTATTTGACATATATTGCACTTTTAGTGACGTGTAACATTGTATGCCTATAGGGATATTTTATTAATATAAATTTGTTTTACAATTATTGTCCAAATTTTCTATATATAATTAATTGAATAAATGAATGATTAAACATGTAAAATGAGAGAATAAATGACATGTGTTTGATAATAAATGAAGTATTTATTTTTGAAATGTGGTCATGTATTGGGTATATTCTATCATCACTTATCTTTTTAATGGATTTTGATGAAATTGTTAATGGTCTCATACATCACCTTCTTCACCTTTCTACTCATCACTTACAAGATTATATAATTTCATAAAAAATCTATTATTGTTGTGGAATAATTTTTATTATGTATGATTCTAACCACATGTCATATGCTAATTGTATGCACTTGAATTGATGATTGTGATTGAGAGTCACTCTTAACTATTATGCAACCATCTTGAATTCTTGTATGAGTAGGAGTGGAAACTCATTCATATATTTATTATGAGACAAATTATGATTACTATATTAATATGTGATGCAAAAAAATTCATTCATAGTATTACTATTTATATTGATTAATTATTTGATAATATTATTGGCACAAGAACCATTTAAAAGAAACTATCAAACACTAAAAATGTCAAATAGTTTAGGGAAACATACATCATAATATCTATTTACAAAACGAGGTTTTGGTTGTCAGAAATGATGTTTCGTTATCCCTTGCAAAAAAAATTAATAATAAAATTTCATAAATTATAATGGAAGTGAGAAGGAATTATAAACGATGATCAATGATCACGTGGAATACATATGCACCTTGTGTGTGCTAAAAATTCCAATGTGTATACATAGTGACTAATAATTGCAAGAAAATTTATTTATGATAATTAGACCCCATCTGCATACGGTTTCTTAAGATTTTCTCTATTATCTATAATTTTATATATTATCTTTCATATCATAATATTATTGTAGCATTATTTGAGAAATAAATTATTTTTGGGTTATTTCTTTGAAACTTTAAAATAGTATATTTTTCTTATTGATATTTTTCAAGGAAATTTATGGATAGACATTTGAAAAATATTTTCTTTGTTGAATCTAAAAGTTTATATAATTTATAGAATGGCAAATTTGAAGCACAAAGGTAAAGTATTGCATCAACTACTTGACATGTATACAAATCTTGTTCAATACTTGTAAGACATGTTTAATCATAATTTAATAAGAAAATATGTAATCATATTTTGAATAAAAAGTAAATATATTTTTCTTGTAAATAAAAATTATAATTTGTATATTTTATATACATTTCCTATTGAAATGGTGAAGAATAGGTTGGGGTTTGAAAAATAATAAATATGTAGGATGAGGGACCTATTTCTCACTATTTCATTAGGAAATGAGATCAACACAAAGAATTGACTTACAACCATTAGGTGAGTCAACTCAATGAGGGAATCTTTATATTTCCTTATGACTAAAGGATGAAAGTCAGGTTCACTAGGCACTTTTTGGGAGAAAGACTAGAAATAGCAAATCAACCCAATTATGCAAAATTAAACTTGAAACAACAATATTAAACTCAAAATTTAAGTAGAACCAAAAAATTAAATTGTAAATTTGAGAAGGGAAAAACTATGTTTAAAACCAATCACCAAAAGTGAGTTTTCAAAGGCTGACTAGGAATCATTCGCCTAGGGGCAAATGGGTCCACTGTCTGGGTTTTTTTGAAACTTTTGGGAGCCTTTGAAAAAAATATAAATATTCCAATTTATCCAAGTGGCAGTGTCACAATGTAAGAAATCATTTATTTAGGTGAGTTTTTGTGAATGACAACAATTATTACAACTTTTGCAACTTTTTCAACTTCTCCAAATTTTGTCTTTAAGAGGTCTTCAAGCTTTCTTCCACCTATATTTTCAAACACAACATGAGAGGGAAAAATTATTTATTTTTGGTGAATGAGGATTTTCCATGGTCAAACATTATTTTTGTAATTAAATCTTGAAATGAATAAAAGCATGAGAGAAGGAATGAAGAATGAATAAAGCTATGTCACCACTCAATGAACCCTTGAATAAATCCTTGAATGAAGGCCTACAAATTCCATGAAATGAATTCAATGTATTTGGATCTTGAACATTGAATATTTCTTGAAATAAAGCTTTGAATGCTTCATTTGATCATGAAATATACATCACATGTTAGCTCCGAAAACATGCATGATGCAAGAAGACTTTGATATGACATTTGGATCTTGAATGCTATAATAAAACTCTAATAAATCTGCCTTTGAATGCTCTTGAAAGTGCTCTTGATCATCAAATTTTCTAGGTGAAACTTAGTGAAATAACCTTATATTTATAGGTATGTATCCTCAATTTCTCAAAATTCAAATATCACAAGCCAACATTGAATTATGGATTTGAAAACATTAAAATACCACCAAAAACATAATTTAAATATAGGGAGGACACATTCTCCCATGGGAGAATGGGTCCCAAGTCCCTAAACCTGAGACACATTGCTCAATGTAAAGTGTTATGTTTAGGCATTAATGATGTCGATTTTCCCCTTCAAAAAATGTAATTGAATAGGCTTGTAAAATGAATTAAAGGGCCAATTAAGGAATAATTAAGCTCAATTAATTAAGGAATCCCTAAACAAGTGTGAAAGTGAAAAGGGGTACACTTTACAATACTAAATTAAGGCACAATTAAGTCCAATTTAACTAGGAGGGCCCAAACAAGTGATAAAATGTAAAGGGACACATTTCCCATCACTACATCTAGTCCCCACTATAGTGAGATGATGAACTTATGTCAAATTCACACTAATGTAGACAATCAAAACATATGTATGTAACAATGACAAGATACTTCATCATTTAATATCAAATACTTAAAAGAAAATGCAAAAATAAAAAGGGTGGATCAAGCCTCAACTGTTTAATGCAATATGGAACATGCCTTGGCTATTTGTATAAAAACATTCACAAGCATAACTCACTATCCAATATGCAAGAAACACTCATGCTCACATGAGCTAGTAGAACTCCGGTTGCCCACTAGGTGATCCCCAAAGGGTGGAAAATGAGAGAATCATATTAGGCTTCCATACCATACCAAATCTATATCTCTAATAACTTCAATAAGGCACTAGAAAAAAAAAAAAACATAAACTTCAAGCTCCATAAGGCCTAACAAGTTGCACTATTCTATGTACCTATGAACACGAAAGGAAATGTTCTATAGGCAAGTGGTGTGTTATGCTTGGTGGCCATGAAAAAGGGTTTGAGCTTCACAAGGTTAGCAAGCTAAGTTATGCTAAACACTTATGAATAAATTGCAAATAAACATATTCAAATGGATTTTTCTTAGTTCATGTAAGGTATCCTCTTAGGGAAAATTGTACCTAAAGTCTTGAAGAGAGGACAATTCTGGGATAAAACATTCACAACTCATGGAATGCAATGTGTAGCATCACCAATAAGAAGAAAGTCATATGCCAAGAAAAATCACACTCTTGGAGGACATCAAAGCCACTGACACCACCAAGAAAACAAGACATTGCAAGAAGTGAGAAGATCGCTCAATGAAAATAAGGAATGCCAAAAATTTCAAAAGTAATAGTGCTAATGTATGCGCCCACTTTAAAGAAATTGCTAAACACCATGTTGTGAGTAATTACTTTAAAGTAGAAAATAATCAATACTATTAATAAAGAGGACATGAGAGCTTATTCAGAAATCCCTATGCCAAGTCATATGTTTCCAAATGAAGCTATGTCATGAAAAGGAGGAAGGGGTTTCCCCCAAAATGAAATTCCAAATATATAATGCATCTACAGATTTGGGGTCAGTGTATGTCTTTGCCACAATGATATTCTAGAGCTCGAAAATGTCATCATTCCCTAAATACTCGTAGAACTGAGAAAATGACACTTAGAGAGTGAAAACAAAGAAAAATATTTTGGGTCAACATAGAAGAGACCTAAATTTTTTGACACCTTGTGTCATCCCTAAAAGGAAAACACAAGACAAAATCAAAGATAAAGATTTATGACATATAGAGGAAATGTAGATACAAATAGAGGAATCAACATGAAGAGACATCAAACAAAAAAATATGGGGGATCACATTACACACATGCAATCACACAAAGATCATGAAAAGGAAAATAAAGACAAGACCAGTAAGGAACATGTGAGTTAACCTATAGCAGGTTGGCCACATCCAAATCTTGTTCATCATAGATAGAAGGTGAATAACTAGCCAAAGGGACAACATCAAGTGTCAAACTAGGACAAGGCTATCTAACTCCTTGCCCCCACTATGTGTGATTCAAGGATGAGCCAAGATGATTGATGAGGCTGAGCTCAAAGCAATAAAGAAAATGATTTACAATGAATGTAAAGAATGAAATAGTGAGTATGCTATGATCCTACAACTATCACATGGAAAGGAGAAAAGTGCATGTAATTTAGTCAAGTTGGATCCCTAGGGGATCTAATTTTCTTCAATAATTCTTGTAAACCATTGCAGTTATCGATATGCTGTCCAAAAAATCTATGATGGGAACAATATGGTTCATTTCAATAACTTTTCTACAATATTAATTGTTCAGGTTTAGGAGGTAGCTTAATTAATCTCCAATGTAAAAGTATGTAGAAATAATTTTTAGTATTGTATATTTCTAATAGGACCTCAAGAGGATCAAACTTCTTTTGTTTCTTGGATTTGTAACATTGATTCTTGTTGGTGATGATTTTATTCACACCAAACAAGGCAAATAAATTCTTCACAGACAAGACCGCAAAGAGCCTATCCTTCTTGAAAGATATGGAAAAAAGACAACCTAAAAGGGAATTTTGAATTAATAAGGAAAATATTGGCTTTAGTTCAATCCCAAGTCTCTAATACCTAGGTCATTGTTGCACTAGGGTCGTTCTCGGATACTGATGTGATATTGCTATTAATCTCAAAGGGTCTATTGTTGTAAATTGAATATTTTAGGCATTAGATTTTTAATTCAATCATTAATTTCAAGCATCATGAAACTAAAATATTTGTTGTAACATTTCATGAACATCATGAATTCTTTTCTATCACTTAAGTAGATTTAGCATTAAGCATTCAACAATTTTATGGAAAATAAAATATTTTCAATAAAAATCCGTCCATTCATTCAAATTTTGGAACATTTTCAAGAATTTAAACATCTACTCTAAAATAAAGCATAAAAACACTAAAAATTAAAATTTTCTCCTGGTTATTATCCATAGATGCCCCAAAGAATTAATTAAAACAAAGAAAACCGCTTTATACTTCAGCAAATTGCTTCATAATTACATATAAAATGGTGCAAGCTTTTAAAGAGAGGAGTTTCGTTTCTAGACATCGAGTAGGTTCTGTGTGCACCCTTAAATGGTGCAACATATAGTCTTGTTCAGTTGAACTAACAAAATCAGCTACACAAGATACTGAGATAGGTAGCTATCTAGTAAGCTCTAATATTAATCAATGTCTATGCACATACAAAGTTTTATGCTGGAATGGGTGAGAAAATAGGAAAAAAGAATAAACTTAAAAGTTTATGCTCCTCTGACATCCACAAATTTTGAAATTAAAATAAAAATAAAGCAGGAAAAGGCCATTTATAGGAACAAGGCCCTAGAAGTTCAACTTAAATTCTATCCAAAGAATCAGAAATAACAAATTAAAATGTTGCATGTGGCATTTTCCAACTATCATCAAGAACATTCTATAGTAAGTAAAGGCTTTGACTTCATCAACAACAACACTTTTGCTTCATACTCCAACATGAACACTTTGCATATGTCAAGGCTATCAGCTTCTTTCCAAAATACTAGAATAAGGAACATCTACCAAGACCGGGATCAACTTCCAAACTCAAAATTTTAAACAAAATAAAACTCCATCACACTTCTGGTGTCCGGTATCCAGTTCTTCATCTTCTCACTTATGACTCAAGCTCTGGGATTCTTTCTCCACCTTTCTTCAATTGATACTCTTGGAAAGAATTTAATATTTGATGCATACATTCTTTTGAAATCCCTTGTATTTCTTTCCAAGTGAGCTTGAGCCTAATATATTCTTCAAATACCTAGAGTATGATACCATTATTCTACACTTTGTATGTTTCATATTTAACTATAGTGTTCCTACACTGCATAATTTCATCAATGACCTCCCACATTAGTAGCTGAAAATGATCTCTATTTATTCTTTCTAACCATTCATTGAAGGCTTTGGCTTCTTTTCCCTCATGTCCTAATGTTTGGGGATCACAACCTTGATGTGCTAGTATTTCAATTTAAATTCTTGATTTTCACCAATCAATTTTTTGCATTCTTTGATGACATTTTCAAATCCTTTGATACATTGTATTAACATGTCACCTTCCCATTTCAATTGTTTCCTCCATTTTTATAGAAATGGAATTTCTTGTTATGATATTACATCACCTTGTATTAACTCTTGGATACTTAACTACATGACAATTTCAATGTTTTTCATTTCTTCAATAACTTGCTCTTGGTGAAATCTACATTTATCTTCAAATCTTTTTAATTTCTCTGAGCAAAAATATACTTCCTTGTTGTAATGAATTCTTCCCCTTGCTTTACCCAATACTTAATCCATTCTTCAAACATATTCATTTTATGGTGAATTGTTCCAATTGCATCTACTTGTTCTTGTGACATCAACACTAGATGCTGGGGTAGTTCAGCTTGCTCTTGACAAGATAAAGTTAATGACTTTATAAAATGTTCCAAGGTAGCAACCATTTCTTTCAATTCTCTTTTATTCTATGTATATTTCTACACTCTAGCAATAGTAGCATTCAAATTCACTTTTATTTCCTCTAACTCTTGCTTCCAAGATGAGTGTCCAAGGTTAATACTTGTTAACTTATATTCCTCAGGTGTTATTTCATGTCTATCTTTGTCAATTTTTAGAGTAGCTATTTGGATGGTTCTATTATCATCTACATTTCTTTGTATGAAATGTTTTGTTTTTTCTCTACGCCTAGGTTTAGGAGTTTCTACTTCTTACATATGAAATTATTAAGATTTAGAGGCAATACTTCCACTTGCACTGGGGAAGCCAATTCCCTAATCAAACAATCAAGTGTATCATCATCTTACTCTACCTTTGTAACATTTATTTATTCTTGTTTTCCACTTGATTCAGGAACTTCTTCTCTTTGACCTGTCACATTTTTTGAAATGGGAATTTCTTCAATGTTTTCTAGCATAGATTCAAGATTAGTAGGGTTTGGCATTATCTCCTTTGTTTGAAGACTTATTTTTTCTTGTCTATCTAGATTTTCAACTTGATCTCTCTGAACATTACTTTCTTTATTCACTACTACATCAGGGTTTTCTTCATTTTTAATTCCATCACCTGAAAACTGTGTAGCTTCCTCTTCTTCAATTTCATTTTCAACTTTAGCATGGCCTTTCTCAGGTTCTTCAAAGACTTGCGACTATTGAATAACATCTATACCATTTTTGAGTGAAGGTTGAGAATCAAAAGTATCTTCAACAATTCTTTCATCAATAGGATCATGGGTTGCAGTATCCCATGTTTCCATCTCAAGTACATTAGGGTTTCCCACCTTTGAGGTGAGCATTCCTTGTATAAATTCTTCTTCTTTAGAATTAATGCGGTTAGGACCTGTATCTTGAATTTCTTCTGTCACTGTATATACCATGGGTTTGTCTTTAGACTTCTTTTCTTTCACTTTCTCCCACATAGAACCCCATTTGTCCACCTATTCTTTAACTCTAGCTTCATCTTCTTTAGAAATTTCCTCTAAAAACACAAGAGTCCCTCCCACTTCTTGTTTCATACTATCCATGTTAATAGAAGTGGGAGAGGTAAACAATGCTGTAACCATTTGAGATGTAGAACTGGTTTGTGCACCAACATTTTTTGTTGTTCCTACTTCTTCATCAATAATCATTCTAGTTCTTTGTTTTTCCATAGAGGAAGATGCACCTTTAGGTATTAATTTTGATTTATCTTTACCTCTTTTTGCATCTTTTTGCTTATCAGATGGTTTCATGGGAACTTCTTGTTTTGCAATTTCATGGGTTATTCTTCAATTCTTCTACCTAGAGTCGCCTTACTAGTTTTCCTTATCTTCTTAGTAGGCTCTCCACTCTCAAATGTTGTTTCATCTCTTTGCTTCCTTCTTTTATCTTCTAAGAATGTAGGCTCAATTCCTCTTTCTCTCAGATCTTTACAAAAATCATCAATCCAGTGTTGAGTATACACTACGACTAGTCTGGTGAACTCATCAATTGATGTCAAATCTTCATCATCAAAGCCTGAGTTTGGAATGGGTTCATCATATACCATGTCTTCATTATAGAACTTGTTCAACATCCTCCTCCAATTTATTTGGGAGGTCATGAAGATTGAGAATCTAGGTAGATTCTAGAGACAATCTTTCATATTTTCTTCTTCTTACCATGTGCTCGTCTTCACAAATTTCCAATAATCTTCTAAAGGTGGCACATGAGCATGATAACCAACTATATTCCTAGAAATAGTTTCTTTAATATCATAATATATTCTCTAGAGTGGGAACTCTTCAAAATGGTATGTTCTCAATTCTTCTTCACACATGTCACTTTAATTGTAGTACACTTATAGTTTCCTATTGCAATGGGAAATTTAAAAGAGGCCTTCTTGCGAGCATGGCTATAAAGAGCCTGAGATTGTTTCAACTATATCACCAATTCCAATAAAATAATCTTATCTGTTGGGTACCTAGGTACCATGAATGGATGTCCATTAAATCCTTCCACTCTAATGCAGGAGTAAGTAGGGAACTATACATGTACCAGCCTCACATTGGTCAAATGGCACTTTATGCTTCCTGTAAGTGGAAGAATGAGTTAAACAAACTAAACATGCTTCTACACTTCTAAATAGGACATTGCATCCAAGATTCAAGAAATTTAAGCTAAATTAAACTAGAAATCTTTAGAAATCTATCCTATTGCTCTCTAACTCTAAAGATTTCTCTAATTTACTTTGCTTTCAGATTTAGAAGCTAATTAAAATATTGAAATGACATATAGAGAATGAAAAATGAACTAATTCTATTCTTATGTGATTAAATATGCAAATCTATTGTAATGAAGCCATGACTACAAATGTTGGATACTTGATTGCTACTTAATGGATGCTGGATGAATGCTTGAATGCTTGGATGCTTGGATTCTTGAATGCTTGGGAAACCTGCAGAGTAAGATTACACAAATTGGGATTCATTTCCTGTAGCCAAAGAGCTGTATTTATAGCTTTCACGGCAACACATTTGCACAGGGATACGGGATAAGGGGTTGTGATTCAATCTGGAGAATTGAAAGGCATAGGATGAGAAGGTGGAACTGATCATGAAGGATTGTTCCTCCCCATGAAAACATCAGGCAAGATGAGAGGGAAGATTGGAGGAAGGAGATTGAGAGGACTTCCTGCAAGTTTGTCCCCGAAGCTCTTCCCATGAATGAAAGTTGCATTAATTAGATTTTTAAAAATCTAATTTTATTGGTGAGTGAATAATGGTAAATGTTTTATGCATAAATTTAAATATTTTTTATTTATTTAATTTTAGCAAAAGAGGAATAAATAATTTAATAAATCAAACTATAGAGTTTGTTTATTAAATTAAAACAAAAGGGAAATGATAATTAAATCAAATATTTTAGATATCTTTATTTAATTAAGAAGAAATGTGATGAGGTAATTAAATAACACAAATTATTGAAGCTGTGTATTTAATTTAAGATAAAATTAATAGATAAAGTATAGAAGAAATATTAATGATAATAATTAAATAAAACAAAGTATTTAATTTTGTTTATTTAATTAGGAGAGAAATAGAAGAATTAATAATGAACTTAATATAAATAAATATTTCTATTTATTTACTAAGTAGATGAATTTAAGATAAATTAATGAAATAAGTCATATTTAATTAATTAGATTCTCCAGACCATTTTTAGGTGTCTACATTTTGCCCCTCTTTGAAGTGATGTGTTTACGCATTGCTTCAAAGAATGATTTTTCCTCAGCTGCCAGTATTGACAAAAAGTTTAAAATATGCCCCTGATTTGCCCCAGATGTTGGATTTTGGAATGATAGTGATATATGCCCCCACGAGAGATAAATTGAGGAATTTTGAATTTTCTTATGATTTTTCAAAAAAAATGAATTTTTATGATGATTTGATGAAGAAACAATTTATCTCCCGATAAAGAAATACTGATACCTCCAGTTAATTATGATGATGATTGATGATCCTAATAGCTTAGAAGATTATTGATCTCATGATAGGTGAGATTCAATGATTGATTGATGATTGATTGACCTCATGATAGGTGAGGATCAATGATTGATTGATAATTGACCTCATGATAGGCGAGGATCAATGATAGATGCTCACAAGATTTGATCAAAGTCTCATCAAAGTTGATTCAGATTTGATTAGGCAATGTGGTTTGACTTCTTTGATTGATATGATATGCCCCAGTATAAGATCGATTAATGTACTAGGACTTGATGATGCAAAATGATGAATAGAATAGGGGATGGGATGAGGAAGAGATAATGAAAGGAGAAGATGAAAAGTAAGTAAGCACAAATGGATTCAAGGATAAACGTGATGTTGCCTCGGTCAAGTTGCAAGCCAAGATTGATTGATGATGATGATAAGATTGTTGTTGATGAGGGAAGGATACATCCCGAAACAACACAAAATGATAGGGAAGGATACATCCCGATGATGATGATGATGATGATGATGATGATGATGATGATTGGATAAAGGCTTGTAACAAGGTTGGGAATAAAACCAAGGATGCAATTAAATGATTTGTGCTAGACATAATAGATTAATATTGGATGGAATTTGAGATGATTGAAATGAAAGAAAATGATTCAGAAAGAGGTGATTAGGAAAACAATTATATATTATCCTAAGAATTATTGAAGAGATAGTGATACGATGAGGAGAGGGCATACATGTAGCTTTTGAGATTGAAATTGGTAGCTTTGAAACAATCTATAAATGCATATGCAAGACTAATATGGATGCAATCTATTTTATCATGCAAACCTATTTTACCATGCAAATCTAAGTGTCATTTCAACAATCTTTTTATTTTTCTTTGTATCATCACTGAGCTTTTAAAATGTTGAAAGTGAATATAAGCATCAATGATATGAGATAGACCAATGATGACCTGAGTACTTCTTTCATGATTTTTGATATTGCAAGCAAACACAAGCATCAAGGTATAATTAAACCGAGATGACCTGAGCATTTCTTGCGTAAACAGACAAGAATTAATCATTTTCTTAAGTGAATCAGAATGTCATCCATGATACTTGGTAGAGCACTTCCCGCGACAATTCACAAAATAATAATGACTAACTCACAAACAACAAACAAAGAAAAGGTATCATTCTCCTTCCTTGCTTCTCTAGTTTGGTACATCATCGAGTAGCTCCAAAGAAATGATAAGCAAATGATAAAAATAAAAAGCACAACAATTCAAATTCTACTTAATGTATTTTCAAATCATTATTCAGATTAGATCATTGATGTTGAAATGTGTGTGCTGATGTTTGCATGATATTCTCAAATGCTTGACCAAATGATGTAACCTAAAGACCTATCCTAGGGGCCTTGGGGACTGATCAAAGATTAGTCTTGCCTTCGTTATACACACGGAGACCACGTAGTTCGACCGACACAGACTCCATTTGCTGACTGATGTAGACTCTATTTTTGTGTTTTCGATTTTATGAATGTTTTTGCATGGATTTTCTGATTTTCTAATGTTTTTGGATTTTGATTTTCTGATGTTTTTGGATTTTGATGGATTTTCTGATGTTTTTTAGGATTTTTGACAGATTTTTAATTTTTTTGGATTTTCAAAATATTTGATTTGGAATGAGATGGTATGACCGATTGAAGGAACAAGATGAACCACAATAGAGGTAATGCAACCATGGATAAATGATAGATCAAAATAAAAGTCACAGCAAAACATGTCACACAAGCAACATATCTCTTGTTGAAAGATGACAATAGTTGATTGATTAATATGCCAAGAATGATTGATTCCATAAGGCATGATGATGATAAGTACTTAGGATTACTGATATCCTCTAAGTACAAAAAGATTGATGATTGTTGACGATTGATTGACAAAAGATATGAGGATTGGATAATGTTTTACAGCTAGGCTCAAATATGATTTGCATGATAAGATTCAAGGTTGCAAATGGACATGATGACATGGATTTTGATAAGCTAGGAGATATGGAATGGAATAATGCAAGGATAACGATAATGAATGGGATGATCAAGATCAACTAGACAAGATATATACACAAGGACCAAGTGCTTTGCCCCCATTCCTCATCAAAACCAAGGATGAAAAGAAAGGATGTATCTAGTAAGAATGATGGAATATGGATGAAATAAAAGATATGGTACGAAAGATATGGATAAAGCATATAGGATAAGCATATATGATGTTCAAGAAGATTCTTAACCTTATCAAGATCAAAAGTGGAAATGTAAGGAATGAGCGTAGAAAGGATAATGACCATGAATGATAAGATGGATGAGACTTGCCCCTAAGTGTAGAGTACAAGAGGAATATGGAAGATAGGATATGGATGATAGGGAGATGGAGGAAGGACTTTAACATTGAGTTTCACAACCAATTATCCCTTTAATTAACCATGGCAATGGGGATTAGACTCATAAATGCTAGTAGATTAATGGTATGATGGAAGAGACTAAGGATTTATGCAAAGGTTTGGATTAAAGGGGAATGATGGGGGATGAATGTTGGATAATGAATAGATGGAAAGGATGACAAGCTCAACATTGGCACACACCTTGAAGGATGGTGGAGTGATGGAAGAAGAATGGATTTGGAAAGTGATAGGTTATTATATGTAAAATTGGAGGAAGCTTTTGGATAAGCGAATTTGGATGCCAATTTTGATTTTATTGCTTCTATGAGACTTTTAGGAATCCACATGATTTTTGACTTTGATTTTTGCTTAGTGGGCCTTTGTGGCCTTGAAATTTTTTCATTTATGGACCTTTGTGGTCTTTGAAAATTTCCTTTTTGCTTTGATGGGCCTTTGTGGCCTTTTGAAATTTTCTTTTGATTTATGGACCTTTGTGGTCTTTGAAAATTTCCTTTTTGCTTTGATGGGCCTTTGTGGCCTTTTTGATTTTTCCTTTGATTTTGGATCAAGTTTTCTTTTATTTTTGCATGTCTCTTCGAGGAGACATGTTGATCCTTTGATACATGTGGATTTTGATATAGAAGCTTTTGATATCTGGCACCCAAATTGCTTCCAAGAGCAATGGGAGGGGTGGATTGAGATGAATGGTATGAAGGTATTATGGATGAGTGAATGTGGGTAGAATTTTGAAATGGCATCAAAAATGTGTTCCTTTTTTTTTCTTGAGGAATAGGATATGGACCTAGGATAGATGGAAATTTTGATGGACTAGGATGAGGACCTAGGATAGATGGAAAGTTTGATGCACTAGGATGAGGACCTAGGATAGATGGTAGGTTTGATGCACTAGGACACTTAGGTGTATAACCAAGGCCATGGTGATATGGGTGTTTTTGAATAGAAAAGGGTTCTAGGATACCTTGTTCATGAATGCCTAATCCTTTGCCTTTGTAGTTCATACTTTGACATATTTGTTTTCCAATGGGATATGTATTGTTTGTGAAACAAGATGCAAGTCCATTTTGGGGAGGATATGATATGGATGAGAGGTTAGGTGTTGGAAGTAAACTAGAATGGATAAAGGTGGAGGATCCCAATTTATAGGTATGGGATTCATGGATAGCTTGAATAAGTGTGATAGGCTCTTGACATGGGGATGATGGGATATTTTGATCTTGACTTGGAAAAGGATCATGAGGTGGTATGAAAGACATATCTTGATCATGAGAGGGATAAACATCTTCATGGGATGAAAGGGCATCCTTGAATGGAAGCATATCTTGATCTTGATGAGGAAGGGAATCATGAGATTTTGTAGAAAGCATGTATTGATCATTAGTTGGTAAGAAATCATTAGATAGGATTGAAGAACTAGCATGATCTTGTGATGCAATAGAATCATGATATGGTATGGGTTGATTAGATGATGTGGAAAAAGAACTTGGAAGGATACTTGTCTCTTGAGATGGATGTGAATTATTTTGGATGAAAAGTGAAAGGAGGGGATCGTCATAAGATTTTTGAGAAATGGGATCTTGATCAAAGATGGGAAGACTTTGTGAGATTGTGGAATCATTGGATGGAGTGGAAAGAATATTTTGATCTTGATGTGTACAAGAGTCTATGTTAGCATGCTTTGGATTGAGAGATTGACATGAATCATTGGATGTAGAAGATATGATAGAAGAGGATGATTGGATGTAATTGTTAACTTGAGTGAAAGAATCTTGAGGTTCATTTTGGCTTATGGTGGATGGAGACAAATGCATGACATGATAAGATTGTTCAATATCATTTGTATTTGAGGACTGAGATTTGGGCTTATTGAAATTTTGGAAAAATTCAAAGATATCGAACTTGGATGATGGAGTTGTTGGTGAAGAAGGTCTCATGTTCATTGTTTGGTCAAGAGGATATGGGTAGATGTTTGGCATTAGATATCTCTTTGTGATTGTTTCCCAGATTTGTTGTTGAAGGTTTTCCAGTTGATAAGCTAAAGCATTCAATTTATCCTCATTTATTTCAGCCATGGTGGTTTGTGTTTTCTTTTTGTTGTTGTCTTTGATATGCTACTCGTGTGAAAATAGGCATACAAACGTTAAAGTTTTACTCTAGACTTTGATCTTGGATTGTTGATTGGATAAGTGTCAAAGTTTTTGATTTAAAATATGATTTAATTGTGTCTAGTTTTGTGATGGAAGGATGATAAAAATCCTTGATAGGGAAACTTTGACAGAAAATCTCAGATTGGGTGATAAGGACACTTTGCAAGTTGTTTCAAGATCTCAGTGTAATGGTAAAGTTTTCCTTTTGTATGACTTAAGTGTTTTGGACTGTGAAAAAAAATGTTTTCGACTGATGAAAACCTTGTTATCGATATGGGTAAACTGACCAACTGTCCTACCAACTCTCTATTTTTCTGACTTTCTGGAGTGCTAAAATAGAGAAATGACGTGCTAAAAAAAAGAAGTGACGTGCTGGAACAAAGACCCAAAGCACTAAAATAGAGACCGTACGCACTGGAACAAAGACCCAAAGCACTAGAATAGAGAACGAACACGCTGGAACAGAGACCCAAAGTGCTAGAATAGAGAATGGACGCACTGGAACAGAGACCCAAAGCACTACAACAGAGACCGGAAGCGCTGGAACAGACACCCAAAGCGCTAGAACAAAGACCATAAGCGCTAAAACAAAACCTTAAGGTGTTTAAGATAGAAAACTATCTTATTCTATGAAACTCACTTGGTCTGGTGTCGTATTGGGTGGCTGGTTGTGGGATGTATTTTGGATGAATTCTTTGACTGTGGTTGTGGTGTTGTCTAAGAGCCCTTCTTTGATAAAATGCTTGTGAATCTAAGGGAGCTACAACATAGTCATCCGTATAACCTCTAGAGAAATCGTGATACCTATGAATAAAAATCCTATGTTGGAGTAGAACTTTCCTACTTTGATATAGAAATCGTTGCTTTCTCAAAAGTTGTTTGTATGCAAGTGTTTTCTTTGGTTTTCTGACTCGTTTGACAAGAGATTTCTTGACAAACTTGGTGGATACCCAATCTCGAATCATGAGAATTCCACAAGTGTTTTGATTTTGAAGATTTTTTGTGATGATCTTATCTAAATTTAATGAGAGAAAACACAGCAAGCAAGAATAGAATGGTTGACTTTAAAATCCTAGAATCTAAACAGATAGTGTATGTTCTCAAGAATCAATGATTCTTCTTGATTTTCACTGGTTTGATAACAAGATAAGACATTTTAGATAGACTCACTCCTAGAGACAAAAGGTCATCGTTATATACTCGAACGACCCATAGCTTGGAATTGCGTCGACTCACACAGCCATGTCACCCCCTAGAGGGCGCCCGTGTTTTTGTCTTTTCCAGGTGCGTACTCAGAGTGACGGAAGTGGATACCGGATCCCTTGAGCAAACAGTCCTTGGAAATTATATTGTGAGTGCTTGAGGGTAGATTCTTCCCCGCCCCTGCACCACCGAGTATTACAATGTTTAGAAACTGACAGGTGTGCTTCTATTTCTAGGTTCTTAGATAGGGTTTTTGTTCGGAGCGGCAAATGGATAAACTCCCTTGAGAGACCTCCCAATCTTTAGAACAAAGATTTTGGGGATGGTTATCCTGCACATTTCTGTTGAAAGAGGGTTTCACCAAATTCACATAAGTTTTAAAGTGGGTTGGAATGCCATGGCTTTTGGCTGTCCCCACTCAGGTCGTTCCCGTAGGGTGAGTACTTTTTCCCACTACGACATGCCTGTCTAATGGTTTTAATAAAAGCTTAAAAATTGTGCAAAGTAAAAGTGAGTTTGGTATTCTGATGCACCCAGTCAAGGGGAGAGCATAAACCTATCACCCAATCACAGCAAAGAAGTTGTTCACTTTTTAAAACCCAAAAGACAAATTATCTAATCTATATGGAGATAGTGCTCCATAACAAGCATGATGTTCAATTTTAATCCCACAAGAAATAATGAAGTTTCTATCTTAGGATTGATCAAATTTTATCCATTTTCTGTCCTAGGATTGATAAATTTTAACCCATTTTATGTCCTAGGATTGATAAATTTTAACCAAAAAGAGATTAAAGAACAAAATCTAGCTGCAGATGTGTCGGATCCAGATAAAAAGATACATTTTCATTGATGCTATTTGGTCCTAAAGCAAGAATGAAACAAAATATATGATGGGTTATTTCCCCATGAGTGTTCGAAAACACTATTACAATGAATATCAAATGCTCTTTCTTTCACTTCAATGCTCCATTTTCTTCTTAAAACCTGTGTAATTACAATGAATATCAAATGCTCTTTCTTTCACTTCAATGCTCCATTTTCTTCTTAAAACCTGTGTAAATGCTCCAAATGTTAGATGAGATCAAGAAATAAGAAGATATAAGGGTTAGATGAATGATTAAGCAAGAAAACCCTAAACCTTAGACCAAGTTACAATGTGATTTGACTTTAAATGTAAAATTGAAAATTTTAACTCTAAAAAAAGTGATAAATACCTACACCACTGCATAGCTTATGAAATTCTACCCCATTTCAAAAAACAAATCATCAAAAAATACATCTGTATGACCAAGATATGGCCATTTTAAGATTGACTATCAAAACACTAAATCTGATGTGCTAAAATAGAGCCCTGAAGCGCTAAAACAGAGCTCTAAAGCGCTAAAATAGAGCCCTGAAGCGCTGCAGAACTGTCCTGAAGTGCTAAAACAGTCTATTGAAGTGCTAAAATAGTTGTGTGGCTTGCTAAAACATTTGAGCGGCACGCTAAAACAGACGGCCGACGTGTTATAAGTTTTCTCCAACGCGTTACAGAATCTCTCTGACGCGCTATAAAAAACCACGGTTCCGTGAAAACAAACACGCCGATACCTGTAAGACACTTTTCTCAAAAATTAAGCAGAATAATGGGGTTAGGCCCCACAGTGGGTGCCAAATTGTAAGTGGAAGAATGGGATAAACAATCTAAACATGCTTCTACACTTCTAAATAGGACATTGCATCTAAGATTTGAAGAAATTAAACTAATTTAAACTAGAAATCTTCATAAATTTATCCTATTGCTCTCTAACTCTAAAGGATCTCTCTAATTTACTTTGCTCTCATATTTAGAAGCTAATTAAACTGTTGAAATGACATTTAGAGAATGAGAAATGAACTAATTCTATTTCCTATATGATTAAATAATTAAAACTAATGTGATTGCAGCCATGACTGCAAATGTTGGATGCTTGACGAATGCTGGATGGATGTTGGATGCTTGATTGCTAGATGCTTTGGAAAACCTGTAGAGTAAGATTGCATAAGTTGGGATCCATTTCCTGTAGCCAAAGAGTTGTATTTATAGCTTTCACAGCAGCACATTTGCATAGGGATATGGGATAAGGGGCTGTGATTCAATCTAGAGAATTGAAAGGCATGGGATGAGAAGGTGGAGCTGATCATGAAGGATTGTTCCTCCCCATGAAAACACCAGGAAAGATGAGAGGGAAGATTGGAGGAAGGAGATTGAGAGGACTTCCTACAAGTTTGTCCCTGAAGCTCTTCCCGTGAATGAAAGTTGCATTAATTAGATTTTTAAAAATCTAATTTTATTGGTGAGTGAATAATGGTAAATGTTTTATGCATAAATTTAAATATTTTTGATTTATTTAATTTTAGCAAAAGAGGAATAAATAATTTAATAAATCAAACTATAGAGTTTGTTTATTAAATTAAAAGAAAAGGGAAATGATAATTAAATCAAAGATTTTAGATATCTTTATTTAATTAAGAAGAAATGTGATGAGGTAATTAAATAACACAAATTATTGAAGCTGTGTATTTAATTTAAGATAAAATTAATAGATAAAGTATAGAAGAAATATTAATGATAATAATTAAATAAAACAAAGTATTTAATTTTGTTTATTTAATTAGGAGAGAAATAGAAGAATTAATAATGAACTTAATATAAATAAATATTTCTATTTATTTACTAAGTAGATGAATTTAAGATAAATTAATCAAATAAGTCGTATTTAATTAATTAGATTCTCCAGACCATTTTTAGGTGTCTACACTTCCAAGGATAATCTGTTGGATTTATCACTTTCCATTTTTTTGACCAATTTCATGGAGGAAAAGTTATTGAGTTTCCTATAATCATATTTATATCCATGGATGGTGATATGGAATAAATGTGCATATATCAAACTGTTTCCTACCGTTGTGCCTAGAGTACCAATCTATTTTAACCCTTGTTTGTTGGCCCTCATAGCACTATAGTAAATAGCATACGGTGAAATATAGAAGCACCTAGTTTTGGGAAATGTAGTTATGTATTCATATAATCTATCACTTATAATTTTTCCCCAATGCAATTGTATGAGACCTTCCATCAGGTGGGATATTATTACAAACATCTAGGGTTCAAATTTGCTTCCATCTCTTAAACTAGCTACTCTATTTAGAAAAGTTATAATATCTTGCATTTCTTGTTTTAACATAGACCTCTGAATTACCTTGGTGTATGGTTTAATTGGCTCTTGGAACCATTGGGTACTCATAATTTCTCTATTACACTCTTCAAAATTATGATATGTTTTTCTCTTAGCCTTTATATCAAAATTGTACATGGGTATGTGCAAGATCATCATGGAAAAAATAGGCCCTTAAGTGGCAAAAAATTTAGAAAAATCAGTTAGAAAAATTGATGTAAAATTTTGAATAAGTTATCTATATTATCTAAAAAATATGTAAGAATAGAATCTATAGCAAATTGAATGTAGTTTCTAAACTATCAGATTTATTTAAAAAATAAAAAAATCTATTTGTTGAAAATTTGAAATTTCAATACAGTAGTACTTAAATTGGAAAAAATAAGTAGGTGTCTCCTGACCACCCTAACCACAATAAAATGATAAAAAAATTTATAAGATTTTAGATATAAGTAGAGGACTCATGTCCTAATGTGATGCCTTTCTTTTTGTAATTTTTTCCAAGTAAATAATTAATTATGATTTTTTATTACAATTTAAAAATAAATAAAAACTTGTATGTCTAGCCACCTTAACTTGGTCAAAACTTCATGAAATTCAATTTTTTTTAATCCTATAGTACATGCGAGGCATAGAATGTGACACATGTTTTGGATTAAAAAAATGTGATACTTTTTGAAAGCTATAATTTTTTTTCAATTAGCCTAACAATTAGGACTTTAGTCGTAATTCAAATAGAAAATGAATAATAATTATTTATTAAATTTAAAGTAAATCATAATTTATATTGGTGGAAAGCTAAGAATCTCTTTTAAAAACCCTTTGTGTTTCATCAATTTTGGGTAAAAATAATTTGTTAGCCACATATCCTACACATACCCATCATATTGCCACTTTTTGGCCTATCATGATCCTACACATACCCATATTCGTGTGTAAATTGGGAGACCAAATGTTTATATGATCCCCTTCTGTGATAGGTCTACATAAATTCTACCTTCTTTTTCAATGACACTTTTGGTTGGGTTGTACTTGTGTGCAAGTGTTTTTATGTTCCTAAAATGCAAAAACTAAGCTATAAATGCAAAACAAAACACAAGACCACCTCGAGATTAGCCTAAGAAGAAGCAAAAAAAAAAAGCTAAAGATGAAATGATTATAACTTTCTTGTCGATGCTGATCTCCTTGGTTGTCCCTTGATGTAGCTTGATCTGTATGCTCCTCTTAATGGCAATGTGATAAAAGGGGGGATGCAAGATGAAATGAGAGCTAAACTAAGTGTGGCATGATGAAGAAAATGGAGATGAGTATGTAAAATGACTTGAATGCGATTCTTAGTAATGGCTTAGATGGATCACAATTTTAGTAGCATAAGGGTGCTTGAATGCTTGAAGTGTTAAAATGCATGAGAAGAGGGGGGTATTTATAGAAGAAATTGAATTCTCTAGAGAATTCAATGGTCAAGATTAAGCCATCATGGTCAAGATGAAGGGATATGGTGAGTTGAGGACTCAAAATCCCTCGCATCTTGACATGTGGAGGGTGAGGTTTCCAAGGGGATGATGAGATGGAAAAGGGTACACGTGAGGTGGAAGAAGGACAAGTGATGTGGAGGAAGGACAAGTACTTTGAATGTACCTAAGGATAAGAGAAGATTTCCTCAAAAATAAACTTTTTTTCCCCAAGTGAGAATGAAAATGACACTTGAGGAATTTTATAATTCCTTAAAAATCTCCATGGGGAAGAGGAAAGTAGTTGGAGAAAGAAATGTAAATTAAAAATTCACATGATTGGAAGAATCGAGTGGATAAGACAAGGATCCCAAAAAGGTAGGATTTTGACACATGTGGGTGATGTGACAAATCAAATATTCTAGAATACCTTGACACATGTGAGTGATATGACAAGTCAAAGGTTCTAGAAATTGCATGGGAATAAGGAGAGCCTTGGAAGGATAAATGTGAATAAAAATTCACATGGGGAAGAGTGGAGTCTTAGATGAATAAATGAGAATTAAAAATTTACATGGGGAAGAGGGTCAATGCTAAATGTGGAATATGTAAGAGGTTGACCAAAAAGGTATGCTAAATGTGACAAGATGATTAGATTAAGGTTGTGCAAATACATGATTAAGAGAATTAATGAGACGTTAGAAGCAAGTGGGAGATAATGGAGGATGCGACACTAACCTTGATTAAGTGGTGCACATCCTAATCATGGATAAATTAATTTAATCTAGATTAAAATAGGATCATGGAGGATGTGACAAGGAGAGAGAAAAATGAAGAATTTAAAATTGATTTTAATCAAAAAAGTCAAATGACTAAATTAAATAAATTGATATATTTATTTAATTTAGAGAGGAAAAAGGTGTAAGGTAAAGTATTTAATTGTTAAATTAAATGTACTTTAGGAACTTTAAAAGATGAACTATTAATTAAATAAATTATTTAATTAATATTGATGGAGTAGACGAATAAAGTAGACAAGTTTGATCATGTGGGAGTGGTAAAATTTGGATGTCTACATTTTTCCCCTTTTTGAAATATTGTTAGAATAATAGTGTTTTGAAGAAAAGAGAATGTGGATGACCTTATGGAGGAAGTGACTAGAAAAAGATGCCCTAGCATGGGAGAGGCCTTGTGAGCTTCCTAAGTGGAGGGAAAATTAGGTAGATAACCCAATGTCACAAAGAAATGATTGTGAAGGAGGAATGGGTAAGAGTGGTATGCTATGGGCCCTCAAGAGGGCAATTGGGGAAGAAAAAGGGGCCCCATGTGACTTCTCGATAAAAGGAAATGAAAGGTATGGTTAGATAGAGCTCAAAAAACCAAGTAGGTTTGGATTTTGAACAAAGTTGATATGACGCACAATGTGCAAATGGCGGCCTGCAGAAGTTTGGAAATTAATGAAGGCCTAGAAAAGTTCAATAAAAAGTAAAAGTACCCCTCACTTAAAAGTAATTAAAAATGAGAGGGAAAATTACTTATAGTAAATTGAGAGTTAGTGTTCCTCATCTGTACACTTGGAAGTTGAGAAAGAGAGAGGAGAGGCGAGGAAGAAGATGAGGAGACATGATGTTGGAGGACTATGAATTGGACATTATCCACCTAGGGGATGAGCTACGACAATTTTATCATGAGCGCGTGATTCCACACTAGGTTAGCATCAAAACCCTCTTTATTATTTTAAGAATTTTTAATCTATTTTTTAATAGTTATGCTTATGTAAAAACATAGGTTTTGTTGTTGGGGTAATTTAGAAAAATGGGTTGTGGGAAAAAAATTTGATTTCACCAAATGGGTGGGAAAAATGGGTAGTTAGAGGTATAGGAAGGGGAGGTGATTTTTCCCAAGAAAAGGCTAAATGGACCCTAAAAATGAAAAAATAAATCCTAGGATAGGCAAAGGGGACATCAAAGAGGGGAGGCACATCCACTGGTTATAGTTTTATGGGTAGATCCACCACAAGTTGAGGCAAGTCCACCCTAAACGAGGGCGGGTCCATCTTGGGCAAGGGAGGGTCTACCCGGACAAGGGAAGGTCCACCCCACGCTAGGGTAGTTCCACCCCAAACTGAGGCAGGCTCACCCCATGCTAGGGTCAGTTTTCCCCACACCGGGGTGGGTCTGCCTGTTGAGTTGGGGTAGGTCCACCCATCGACAGGGGTGGGTCTTCCCCAAGAAGGGGTTATTTTTTCCAAGACTAGGGGGGGGAATCAGGGGGGAGAGAAGAAACTAGAAGAAATAAAATATGGCCTGAAAAGAAAAAAGATTAGCAAAATGATTTCCCGAGGTAGGGAGAGGAAAGGGAAAAGAACAGGTAAGTGGATTGACATGTAGATTATTATGGATGTAGATTTTTGACTCACTATGGACACACAATAGGCACTTAGATGTGTTGGTAGTGATGGTAGCTGCGATGACTGGTGTGGATCATGCAGCCTTGGAACATGCAAGATTGTTGCACTTATTAGGCTACTCGACCATTAGAGCGCATTGGGCTATGTTGACAATGCTCATAGAGGAATGCAGTTTGGACACATCAACTTTTCATCTTCCAATAGGAGAGATGACAGTGACTCTAAATGATGTATGGAACATTTTGAGGCTACCCATAGTGTGGTTCCTAGTGAGTGAGGTGACATAAATTGGAGCAAAGCTAGATCACACCGTATCAGTGTTGTTTGGGCGAGATGACCTACCTGTGCAGAGAGGGATGTTAGATGTGGATCAATGTCTATCATTAGGGGTGCCACAATTACCATTATATCTTTTTGTTATGATTAGTGGATTACTATTTCTAGACAGGAGTAGGGGTTTCTATAGCTTGAGGTATATGGAGGTGATACGACATATTGTCAAGTGGACGGGGGGATAGTTTTCATGGGGTGTAGGGACATGCATGTTATCTATTACTGAGAGGTGCTTAGTGTGACACATGTGATGCTATTGTAGGTGTGGGCATGGGAGCATACCAACATTGCTAGGGAAAGAGTGGTGATGGAAAGACAGGCAAATGAGACAACATCGGTAGCCTGGTGGTATGATCAAGATAGGGTTTGGGAGTTTTGTTATGAGGGCCAGGGAGATGTATATGGATGGAGGATGATCTTTGACAACCTATAGGAGGGGTATATATTTTGGTGGCCCTACATGTTTCAGTGATTCACGAGATGGAGGGAGGATGAGGAGAGATAGTGAGACTATTTCTTGACCATATGCTTTTTAGTTGGGAGCGAGCCCCATATAGTTGAGGCACATTAGCCAAACAAAGTGGCCAGATAGTTTGAGGTTGTCCAAGACATCCCAGAGGGTCCATATATGTTTTGGTGGCTCACCTGAGAGTGGCCATTGGGAGAGCTGATTTCATCAAGATTTGCTAGAGAGCATTGGGAGACATTACATCTAGTGCCCTATATGGGGAGGGCCATGGGGACGGTAGATGCAAGGGTGGCTAGATGATACTACAGGTGGGAGAAAAATGACCTTCCTCGAAGGATTACACCTAAGGATCCCATTATGGGGGCCTTGGGTTTTGGATCAGAGGATGGGCAACAATTGGCTACCAAGAGGAGGGGAGGATATCATAGAAGAGGTCACAAGGGAGCTAGGGTAGCAAGGTAGCAAGAGAGAGGACAAGGTGAGGCCAGGGTGGTAGGATAGCTAGAGAGGATGAGGAGGATGAGACAATGGAGGAGACCTAGGGTGAGGATTGATGCAGAGGAGATAGGGATAGTAGAGCAATAGGGAGATGCGAGAGGGTCAAAGGTTGAGATGTTAGATGTGCCTGAGGTGGAGGAAAGATCTGTGGGATAGTTGATAGTTGTAGGGAGCAGGGGACAACCGAGGAGAGTTTAGGTGTCTAGTAGGGTTGAGCAGGAGGATGCAGGGGCTGCAAGACAATAGGATGGAGGACAAGGTGAGACTGGGGTTGTAGGAAAGCTAGGGAGGGAAGTGAGGAGGATTAGAAGGCAGAGGAGGGCCCAGGTGGAGATAAGAATTGAGAAGGAGCCCCATGAGCCAGAGATGGGGATGACTGAGGAGAGAGAGGAACCTTAGGGGGAGGTGAGATTTTTGGGATGACAGTTTAGGGTGAGGAGGAGGGGACAACCGAGGAGAGTTTGGGTTTCAAATAGGGCTGAGTAGGAGCATGATGAGGTAGGGATATATGCTATGGATTTTGATGTTAACACAGTGGATCCATTGGCTATGGTGTCCTATGTACCAGCTAAGGATCCTATTGTATTGTTGAGGGTGACTCAGGTGAGGCTTTAGATGATAGAGCAAATGCTGAGATGAGTAGAGTTTAGGCATATGGATAGAGATATTATAGTTTTATTGTTGACCAACTGATCATCAAGGTACATGATGTGGAGATGGAGAGAGATTCTATGTGAGTAGAGATGGAGGGAGTACGTGGTGAGCTAGCCAGGTTGATCTAGAATCTTGATAGACTTCAGGAAAGGAGGACCATTGCACAGGTTAGGGGACAATAGGAGCCCAAAGGGATAGCAGAGGATGAGTCGTAGGCCAAGGGGGAGATGGAGGATTTGAAGAGGCAGGTGGAGGGATTACTAAGAGAGAGGACTGAGATAAGGCAAGAGTGAGATGATCTTTTTGCCAAAGTAGAGGTGGCTAATTAGATAGTCAAAGATGTGGGGCTGATGTAGGAGAGAGTGGACATAGGACAAAGATAGGTGGTGACCCTATAGGGAGAGATGAAGGAAGCGAGGGCACAGATATAGGCCTTACAGAGGGAGAGGGATGCAACATGAAGGAAGATAGAGACTATGCAGATACAACATTTATGTAGGTGCAGACTCTATAGAGGGAGAGGGATGTAGTAGTGGTTTGGGTAGAGATAGTGGAGAGAGATGTAGCACAGAGGTAGGAATGGGAAGGATAGGGTGATGGTGGTGATATGGGAGTAGAGGTATAGAGACTACAAGTAGAGATGCAGGCCTTGTAGGCACAAATATAAAATAAGAGGGATAGGGCTATAGAGAAGACATCACGGTTGGCAGCAGAGAGAGATTAGCTTAGGTTGGCATAAGATGCATGAACACAAGAGAGGGGAGTTATCAATAGAGATAGACATAGGTATAGACATGAGAAGAATGTACTCATGTATTAGGCTACAAAGAGGGATGAGTACATGAAGGAGCCATCTTTCTGGACGGTCACTTATCAGCATGTAGCTCCAGATCCAACACAATGCTCATTCCATTTTTTTTGATAGACCCTTCAGATGCCCACACCATCCCAGTCATTAGGGACATGGACCTAAAGATACAGTGACTCTCAAGGGACCCTCCCTCATAGAGGGTCAGTTCCTGACTCTCCATAGAGGTCATATAATGGTAGCTCATTTGGCCGATGACAAGATTCCATATTTTGAAAGAGTATTTGATGTAGATCTTTGTACTAGTATTTTTATTTTGTGATGTATTCTGTGTTGGATCTCAGTTGTGTTTATGGTTTGTCCTTTATGACAAAATCTCTTTCAATTAGTTCTCTTTGATGATCAGTCTTAGTTTGGATCCTTATGATTTATTATGGCACTTCTTTGATGTCTCTTGGCTATTTCAGAAAGTTATTTGTTATGTTTCAATATCATGGTCATGAGAATTCTGGTTCAAGTTATGAATGCTATCTCTTTGACTGACAGAGTTTGAAAGATGGTTTCTTTGTAGGGATTGTTCTCTTTGCATATCACAGGCTTACACATTTCAGTGTGAGAATGGCAAGGTCTCCCCAATCCACTTTGAAATGTCTTTGTTGCCTATCGGCAAGACATTTCTGTTGTCATGTCGATTGAATTTATCATACAAGCTGCTGTCAGCAAGACTTCTCTATTGTTTCGACAACAAAAAGTGTTCTCTATCAACATATGTTATTCCATCGGTATGTGGTCTCAGTGAAATTGGTATGTCACATCGATCGGAGATTAAATGGAAATGCATCGGCAAGAGCTTCAGGCTTCAGCGAAGGGTCTTACCGAATGTGCAATGTCACACCAACTGCCGTTGGAAAATTGCATATCGGCAAGAGTTTTGCTTCGATGAAAGGTCATTGCAAAAAGGGTTATGTCTCATCGACTAAGTCTTATGAAGTTCTTTCAGCAGGAGTTTGGTCTTTCAGCATGATGTTTCATCGAGTGCTTTGTGTCTTGTTGACTGACACATGAAAGAACATATCGACATAAGTTATACCGTGGGTAAGATGTCTTAGCAAACCTTGTGGGTCTTGCCAATGGAATTCAAAAGGACTTTATCAGTGTGAGATTTGTTCTCTCTTGGTGATCTAAGGTGTTCAGCTTGTATTAGTATGACAATATAATCTACGAGATGTCTCCCCAATAACAATTTGTCACAGTGACTCTCATAAGAATGAAGGTTACTTTTTCGGTGAGAGAACTGTTGTGTCTTACCGATCGTTGATAATACTTTCTGGTAAGACTCATGAGTTTTGATGAAGAGTCTTAGCAAACCCATCAAGTCTTGGCGAAAAAATCTAATGTATGACTTTCGGTGAAAGTTTGGTAATGTCTCGGCGATCTTGGATGAATCACGAGATGTTTCAGTATGTCTCAATGAATTCATTGGGATCTCTCCCTGATTATGGATTGTCTCAGTGACACTAGATGACAGGATAACCTTTGGTATAACAAAGTACTATCTATGTGAGGTCTTCCCGAGAGTGATATGTTACAGAAACAATGTCTATCAAGTGACTCTCAGCAAAACATTATGATGTCTTCAAGAGGTCTCTCCGATATCATTTGGTTACAACAATAGTGAATGAAACAAAAGTAAATCTCGATGAGAAGTTTCCTTATGTCTCAGCGAATGAATAATACACTAAGGAAGCCCATCGATGAGACATGATGTATTCATTATGTCTTCTTCCTGACTCTGATGGCTCATGGCGAAAGTGATAACTAAGAGGAATGTCTAGCAGTGCAATTGCCTTTGGTAGAACTATCTAGATGTCTCAGCGAATGGTTAACGAAGACTCAAAACACTGTGGTCAACATCATGGATTGGCATCAAATCTCAGAACAGTTACATAATAGAATATTCATTGAGTTTCTTTTTGAGCTATTGCATTTTTGAAATAATGGATGATTTGCAACTCTCTGGATAAGCATTACTCTTGATTTTTATCATCATCGACAGACTGTCATTATTTAGCCTCATATTCAAAAATCAGCAAGAGAATTTGAGAATCTTGTGAAAAATGCTTTTTGAAGATTTCTTCATAACAGACATACTTGAAATGTAAATAAATACCAGTGTTGAAAACTGTAAAAGGTTTCTGATTGTAATTCTAAAATATTGTTCTTTGGCTATATAAAAAATGTATTAGGTAGATGAGGAAAACAAAGAGTTATGAGCTTGACTGAAAACAAAGAGATCCTCTAAGATATTTTTATTGTTTTGATGCATAATTTTAGGGGTTGGTACTCCTTGAGATAGATATCTCTAAATGAGGGGTTGGTGCTCCTTGAGTGGGTGCTCAAAAATCAGCCTATAAGGCATTGTGAACTTTTGTTTAAAAGATTAAGCCTGGAAGGCATTTTGGGAGTGGTTTTTATACCCCAGGAGGGTTTTCCACTCGGTAAAATCTTGAGTCTCCTTGTTCTTCTAAGTTCCCTTTGCTTTACTGTGTTGTTGATTATTTCAGTTCACTATTTGGTTATTACTTTTCTCAATTATGTTTATGAATGATTACATTCAACTCATGAATGCATTAATCAGAGTATATTGAGATAAAATCTAAGCTATGGTTTTTTGAATTTGTGAAAATTTGTCAAATCTATTAAGACATTGATTCACCCCCCCCTCTCAGTGTTATTTTAACTCCAACAATTGGTATTAGAGCATAGGGTCCTTTGATAGGTTTTAATCACCTTGGATTGATCTTGGTCTTGGAGTTTGTTTTTTAGTGGCACATTCTCAAGATAGTGCCTTTGTATCCAGAGCTCCGTTATTTGATGGAACTGATTATGGGTTATGGAGAATCAGAATGGAAGATTTTCTTATTTCTTTTGATGTTGATGTTTGGAGCATTGTTTTAAATGATTACAATGTACTAGAATCTATTCCCACTGATGCTGCTGGAAAAAAAAGAGGTATGAAACAAATACCAGAGCTAAGCATGCCATCTTGTGTGGGTTAACTAAAGATGTGTTCATTAAAGTTATGCATTGCAAATCTGCTCATGGAATCTGGGAAAAACTTAAAACTATATATCAAGGGAATGAAAAAGTCAAACTATCAAAAATCATTACACTCAAGCATCAGTTTAAGGAGTTGAAAATGAAGGATGATGAAAAAGTGGCTAAATATTTCCTAAGAGTTGATGAAGTTGCCAATTCAATGAAAGGTCTAGGTCAAGAGGTTAATGAATTTAGTGTGGTCACAAAGGTTGTTAGAACCTTACCATCCAAATTTGAATCTAAGGTTTCAGCCCTAGAAGAAAAGAAACACATTGACAAGCTTACCTTAGACAACCTACAAGGAATACTTACTACCTATAACACTGAAAAGAAAGAAAAAGTTGAATTCAGTGAATCAGAGTTATCTGATTCTAAAGAATCCCATTTTGTTAGAAGATTTAAAAAGGGATCAGGAAAATATAAGGGAAAACTTCCCTTTAAATGTTTTAACTATGGAAAAATAGGTCACTTTGCTGCAAAGTGTCCCTATGATGATCAAATATGTGACAATGAGACAACTAAAAAATAGCCTATGAAGAAGGCCTTCAAACCTAAACGAAACTTCAATTTCAAAAAGAAGAAAATTCTGTTTAGTAAGGATGAATCTAAAATTGAGTCTGAAGATTCATCAGTTGAAGTTGATGAAACTTTTTTCATGGCTGAAATTACTCAGCAAAATGATACAAACACCATTGACATTGAAGAAGGTGAAGTAGATCTTGAAAGTGAGCTGAAATGTGCTTTACAAGAGATCAAAAAACTCAAAAAACAATTTCTTGCTCAAGAACATAAACCATGTCAAGAAATAGTCTCTTTGAAAACTTAGCTTGAAGAAGCTAAAAGAGTTGAAGACTATCTTCGAGAGACTGTAAGCTGCAAAGATCAAGAAATTCAAAAACTAGAACAAGAAGTAGTCTATCTTAGGAAGGAAATTAAAAAATATGAAAGCACTCTAAAACTGAATGAGATGCTCAACAAGCAGAAGATGTACAAAGATAAAACTAGTGTTGGTTTTGAAAAGGGTGAATGCTCAATTGGCCATGCAAAACAAAACCCCTCTTCTGAAGTCAAAGGTTCAGGTTCAAATCACTCAAAATTTGGTAAGGATCATGTTTAGTCTTTAAGAGGTAATAGATCTTCATACAGAGTCAATCCTTGCTTCTATGGTTATTGTTTTTTCTGCAACAAATTTGGCCATAAGGTGAGCACTTGCAGGCTTATGAATCCTAGAATACCCAGGTTTGGTCTTAGGCAACACTATGGTTTTGTTAGACAAATCAGGTGTTTTAAATGCAATGCTTTGGGACATTTTGTCAAATAGTGCAGAACTGATCTGCAATCTAAACAACAAAAAATTAAAAAGGTTTGGAAACCTAAGACTGTCAACAACATTGAGAAAACTATGTTGGTTCAAATAGATTTTCATTCCAAGAAAAAGGAATTATGGGTCCTGGACAGTGGATGTTCTAACCATATGACTGGTGACAAGGATAAGTTTATAAATCTTGAAGATTATGTAGGTGGATATGTTAAGTTTGGTGATAACTCTAGTATTGGCATAAAAGATTAGGACACATAAACTTTGAAAATCTGGTTAGAATAAGTAAGAATCAAAATGTTAGAGGTTTACCAATCCTTAACAAGCCAGAAAATTATGTGTGCAAAGAATGTCTAAGTGGTAAACAAACTAAAATCAGCTTCAAAACAAAAGAACATTCTTCTTCAAAACCTTTACAACTTGTGCACATTGATTTATGTGGACCAACCAGAACAAGGTCTATTAATGGTGAAAGGTACTTTATGTTGTTTGTGTATGATTATACTAGAATGGTTTGGGTCACATTTCTTAAGCACAAATCATAAGCATTTGAAAGGTTTAAAATCTTTCATAAATTGGTTGAGAAGGAATCTGATTTGAAACTTAAATGTCTGTGATCTGACAAAGGAGGTGAGTTGACTTCTCAAGAGTTTATTGATTACTATGAAGAGTACGACATTAAAAGATAGTATGTTGCAACAAAAACACCTCAACAAAATGGGGTAGTTGAACGTAAGAATAGAACTGTAAAAGAAATGGCTAGAACCATGCTAGATGAAGCTAAGTTGTCTGATATGTATTAGAAAGAAGCTATTCATATAGCTGTATACATTTTGAATAGAGTGCAACTTAGGGTGAAATCTAAACACACTCCTTATGAACTTTGGTATGGCAAAACTGCTTCTGTCAAACACTTCAAATTTTTTGGAAGTGTTTTATCAAGAAAGATGTTGATAACCTTGGGAGCTTTCAATCAAAGAGTGATGAGGGTATCTTTTTGGGATACTCAACTCACAACAAAGCTTATAAATGAATTAACAAAAGGCTTAATAAGATTGTTGAAGTTGTTAATGTAAAATTTGATGAGAGATCACATTTGTATGTTGAATCTTTGCAGGATAATGAGGAAGAAGAACTTGAACTAGAAATAATTTCAGAAGGAACTGAGTCAGCAAGCCCTAGAAATGAAACAAGTTCTGAAAAGGTTGCATCAAAAGCTCTAACTAAATATCACCCCAAAGATCAGATTATTGGGGATAAAAATGTAGGAGTTCAAACTAGAAGAAAGGCTGCAGAATATGATGAAAAGGCACAAATAGCTTTCTATCTAGTTACTCAGTTTGAGCCTAAAAATTTTAATGAAGCTCTCACAGACTCATGTTGGCTTAATGCTATGCAGGAAGAAATTGATCAAATTGAGAAAAATCAAACTTGGGAGTTAGTCCCAAGACTAGATGACAAGAATGTCATTGGAGGCAAATGGATATATAGAAACAAACTTGATGAAAATGGTAATGTCATTCGCAACAAAGCAAGATTTTTCTGCAAAGGCTATGCTCAACAAGAAGGTATTGATTTTGGTGAAACCTTTACACCTGTTGCTAGATTAGAATCTATCATAATATTCTTGGCTTATTCTGTTTATATAGAATTTACTGTTTATCAAATGGATGTCAAAACTACTTTTTTAAATGGCTATTTAGATGAAGAGGTCTATGTTGAACAACCTGAAGGATTTATGTGCAAAGATAAGCCTGATCATGTTTATAGATTGAAAAAGACTCTCTATGGCTTAAAAAAAGCACCTAGAGCTTGGTACTCTAGGCTTGATAGTCATTTTCTTTCAAATGGTTTTGTTAGAGGAGGTGTAGATATCAATCTTTATTTTCAAACTGGAGGTTTTGATATTTTGGTTGTTGAAATTTACGTTGATGACACTATCTTTGGCTGCAACAATGTTACATTAAGTAAAAAATTCTCTCAGCTAATGGAATCTGAATTTGAAATGTCATTATTAGGAGAATTAAATTTCATCTTGGGTCTTCAAATCTCTCAATGTGAAAATAGAATATTTCTTTATCAAACCAAGTATGCTAGAGAGATGCTTAAGAAATTTCAGATGGATGAATGCCATCCAGTTAGCACTCCAATGATTACTGGATGCAAACTTACTAAGGTTGATGATTCCCCTGATACAAATCAATCTGAATATAGATCAATGATTGGAAGTCTATTATATTTAATTGCCTCTAGACCTAACATTATGTAGGTCATTTGCACTATTGCACGGTTTCATGCATCACCTAAAGAATCCCATGTCACTGCTGTTAAAAGGATTTTTAAATATATTCAAGGCACTCTTAATTATGGTCTTTGGTATCCTAGAAGCAATGGTTTTTCATTGATTGCATATACTGATGCTGACTGGGCTAGTTGTTTGGATGATAGGAAAAGAACCAGAGGTGCTGCATTCTTTCTTGGTGATCGTTTAGTGGCATGGCACAACAAGAAACACGAATCTATTTCTTTCTCTACTACTAAAGTAGAATACATTGCTGCCACTTCATGCTGTACTCAAGTTCTTTGGATGAGTCAAACTCTATCTGATATGAGTATTGGAATTCCTAAACCTGTTTCTATTCTCTATGATAACACAAGTGTGATAAATATCTCCAAAAATCTTGTTTTGCACTCTCACACTAAACATATTGCTATCAAGTCTCACTTTCTTTGAGAAAAGGTTTTGGAAAATGAAGTCTGCTTACATTTTGTTGGCTCACAAGATCAAGTGGCTGATATTTTTACTAATCCCTTAGCTAAAGAGTTATTTGAAAGGTTGAGACTTCGATTGGGAGTTATCTCTCAATCTTTACTTCTCTGATTTTTCCATGCATTGGCTTAGGGGGAGCATGTTATCTATTGTGATTCACTTAAAGCTCTCCTACAATCTTGTTTGCTACACTGATACTCTTTTTGTAGTTGTTTCTCATGGTATTTTGGTTGGCTTCTCAGTTGTGTTTCATGGCAATACACATTCTTCTCTTCTATTCTTTGTCATTGAGGCAAAAAGGGGGAGAGTCATTTGTGTTTTTCCATCAAGGACAAAGGGGGAGTTTGTTGGATCTCAGTTGTGTTTATGGTTTGTCCTTGATGATAAAATATATTTTAGTTAGCTGTCTTTGATGATCAGTCTTAGTTTGAATCCTTATGATTTATTATGGCACTTCTTTGATGTCTCTTGGCTATTTCAGAAAGTTATTTGTTATGTTTCAATTTCATGGTGATGAGAATTATGGTTCAAGTTATGAATGCTATCTCTTTGACTGACAGAGTTTGAAAGATGGTTTCTTTGTTAGGATGGTTCTCTTTGCATATCACAGGCTTACACATTTCGGTGTGAGAATGGCAGGGTCTCCCCAATCCACTTTGAAATTTCTATGTTGCCTATTGGCAAGACATTTCTGATGTCATGTTAATTGAATTTATCATACAGGCTACTGTCAACAAGACTTCTCTATTGTTTCAGTGAAAGAAAGTGTTCTCTATTGGCATATGTTATTTCATCGGTATGTGGTCTCAATGAAATTGGTATGTCACACCGATCAGAGATTAAATGGAAACACATCGGCAAGAGCTTAAGGCTTCGGTGAAGGGTCTTAGCGAATGTGTAATATCACACTGAACGCCATTCAAAAATTTCATATTGGCAAGAGTTTTGCTTCGATGAAAGGTTATTGCAAAAAGGGTTATGTCTCACTGACTAAGTCTTATGAAGTAATTTCGGTAGGAGTTTGATCTTTCGGCATGATGTTTCATTGAGCGGTTTGTGTCTTGTTGACCAGTACATGAAAGAACATATCGACATAAGTTATACCATCGGTAAGATGTCTTAGCGAACCCTATGGGTGTCACCGATAGAATTCAAAAGGACTTTATCGGTGTGAGATTTGTTCTCTCTTGGCAATCTAAGGTGTTCAGGTTGTATCAATATGACAATATAATCTACGAGACGTCTCCTCGATAACAATTTGTCATGGCGACTCTCATAAGAATGAAGGTTACTTTTTCAGTGAGAGAACTGTTGTGGCTTACTGACCGTTGATAATAATTTTTGGTACAACTCATGAGTTTCGATGAAGAGTCTCAGCAAACTTGTCAAGTCTTGGTGACAAAATCTAATGTATGGCTTTCAGTGAGAGTTTGGTAATGTCTCGGCAATCTTGTATGAATCGGGGGATGTTTCGGTATGTATCAATGAATTCGTTGGGATCTCTCCCCAATTATGGATTGTCTCAGTGACACCGGATGATAGGATAACCTTCGGTATAACAAAGTACTATCTATGTGATGTCTTCCCTAGAGCGATATGTTACAGCGATAATGTGTATGAAGTGACTCTCGGCAAAACATTATGATGTCTACAAGAGGTCTCTTCGATATCGTTTGGTCATAGCAATAGTGAATGAAACAAAAGTAAATCTTGGTGAGAAGTTTCCTTATGTCTCAGTGAATGAATAATACACTAAGGCAGCCCATCGATGAGACATGATGTATTTGTTATGTCTTCTTCTCAACTTTGATGGCTCATGGTGAAAGTGATAACTAAGAGGAATGTTTGGCGGTGCAATTGCCTTTGGCAGAACTATCTGGATGCCTCAGCGAATGGTTAACGAAGACTCAAAACACTGTGGTTGACATCATGGATTGGAATCAAATCTCAGAATGGTTACATAACAGAATATTCATTGAGTTTCTTTTTGAGCTATTGCATTTTTGAAATAATGGATGATTTGCAGCTCTTTAGATAAGCATTACTCTTGAGTTTTATCATCATCAACAAACTATCATTATTCAGCCTCATATTCAAAAATCAACAAGAGAATTTGAGAATCTTGTGAAAAACGCTTTTTGAAGATTTCTTCATAACAAACATACTTGAAATGTAAATAAATACCAGTGTTGAAAACTGTAAAAGGTCTTTGATTGTAATTCTGAAATATTGTTCTTTGGTTGTATCAAAAATGTATTAGGTAGATGAGGAAAACAGAGAGATCCTTTGAGATATTTTTATTGTTCAGATGCATAATTTGAGGGGTTGGTACTCCTTGAGATAGACATCTCTAAATGAGGGGTTGGTGCTCCTTGAGTTGGTGCTCAAAAATCAGCCTATAAGGCATTGTGAACTTTTGTTTAAAAGATTAAGCCTGGAAGGCATTTTGGGAGTGGTTTTTATACCCTAGGAGGGCTTTCCACTCAGTAAAATCTTGAGTCTCCTTGTTCTTTTGAGTTCCCTTTGCTTTACTGTGTTGCTGATTATTTCAGTTCACTGTTTGGTTAATACTTTTCTCAATTATGTTTATGAATGATTACATTCAACTCATGAATGCATTAATCAGAGTATATTGAGATAAAATCTGAGCTATGGTTTTTTGAATTTGTGAAAATTGGTCAAATCTGTTAAGACACTAATTCACCCCCCCCTCTCACTATCATTTTAACTCCAACATTTTGATGATATTGATGGACATTATTATGGACTATGTGATATACATTTGATTTGATATTTATATGATATGTGACAACCCTCATGGACACCATGTTATGTATATGATGGATGATTATATTTATGCATGTGTTTGTTTATGGATGATTCTATTTATGTATATGATGGATGATTGTATTTATGCCTATGATTTTATGGATGCTCATGAGTATACGATGTATGTGCATGTTGTATATTAATGACGACATCGATGGGATAAATGATATGTATGATGACTAATGTGCTTAATGCAAGATGTGATGCATATTTTAAGATTTTATTTATGATGGATATGGATCTAACAATTTTTTATGTAGGTAGCAATGCATGTAATATGAGGTAAACTAATATGGAAATGTATGGATATAAAATGAATCTTGGATGGTTAGAATAATTGAACACAATTAATCTAATCAACCTAATATGAGATGTTAATGCAACATGAGATAAAATGGAATGGACCTAAAATGCAAATGAATTGATATCTAATGAAATGCAACATGAACATAGGTACCAATAAGGACTTGTACGGGTAGATGGGTAGATGGTGTGAAACTACCCCTTCCAAAACTGTGGGTATCCTGAGAAGAATAGGAGAACAAGAAGGTGAATATTTGCACAACCAAAATTATAGGTCAACTGATAGGGATAAATGCAATACAATGGATGTGATTATGAAATGAAATCCTAATATAATTTTCCATCTTAGGAGAACTAATTTTTTCTATAGCATAAGACACTAGGTGTTTGGGCATATGAAACCAAGGAAAGTTAGCATCTAATGCAGAAAATAAACACAACAAACAAGGTTATCACTACACCCCAAAGTGACAATGACTTTGGTTAGGCCATGCATAAAGGGATGTCCCAGTGTAACATAGGATCATGGGGATCCTTGTGGGTACTACTTGGGACAACCTAGTAGACAACAACATGAAAATACCAAGATATGCCCTTATGTTAACTAATAAAAACACACCATAATATGATAAATCATGGAAACCTTGACTAGTTGTAATAGGGAGCTCAAACAATAAAAAAAGCCAAAAGCATCAAAAATATCATAGTAAATTTCAAACATCCTTTGCCATAGGATCATGAGGATGGATGTGGTTGATGAGGTCTATTAGGAAGGATGCATCTTGTTGAGACCAATGATGGATACTAAACTAATATGACCCATAGAATGTAGGATATTTAAGACTAACTAGATCTTCCAATACTAGAGGGTCCCGTTTGTGAAGAACAGGCTAGGTAGGGACACACTTGACAACAAGATAGAAGAGACAAGACAAAAGACTGACACCCTACAAACCTAGGGGCTTGGGGGATGACCAAAGATTAGACTTGCCTACATGAAAGTGTAGAGCCCTCGTAGTTCAAGAAAAGACCATGGATAAAAGAAGAAAGAGGTCCAATGGAGACAAGTGATGGATGATGAAGGAAAGGATGAACAAATGTAAACAAAGCAAAGCAAATCCATGGGGGTGGATCAAATGATCGAACTTTCCTACATGAAAGTGTAGGGGCAACGTAGTTTAGAAAAGGACAAATGATGACTAACTATGAATAAGATAGAAAAGGGAACGATGGAGATAGATGGTGGATGACCAAAATAGGATGGTCGAAATTCCCTGGGGGTGGATCAAGTGATCAGCCTTGCCTACATGAAAGTGCAGGGGAAACATAGTTCGACTTGACAAATAATGACAGACAAAGCGACAAGGGACAAACGACATGATGAAAGACTCAAGATGATGATGAAGGATGACAGGATTGATGACACAAGCTTAGATGGGGATAAAATCTCGTGATAGCAGATAGAAGATAATTGTCCAATTCTCAATCAAAACATACCAAGCGGCCAACGATGAGATGCAAGTGGAGTGATAAGGTAGGATATGTTGTCATGAATTAGATGATAGGGTGGAGACATGTAGTGACTAGGAAAGAAGGTAGATAATAATTAAGCTCTCTAAGGTTGATGCCTATTACCAGGTTTTCACCAACCCTACTTATCCAAGGTGCCACTAAGGGTGGTTTTCACCATAGGTTGAATTATTTCTCTTTACTATTTTTTGGATTTTGCTAAAAAAAAAAAAAAATTGAATTTTGAATTTTGGTAGGATAAGATACCCCAACTGATTGAGGTGTAGAACCTTTTTTTGTGCATGATGTTAATGGGCTCCTCTACGGGCTCTCCTTCAAGTGCTACAATTGTATAAGTTCCTAATCCATATTTGGCAGTGATGACATAAGGGCCCAACCAATTATGTTCAAATTTTCCCTTCTTTTTGCAATCCTGTTGAGTGCGCTGATTCTCTTTGAGAACTAAATCACCAATCTAAAATGGTGGGGATGGACCTTCTTGTTGTAGCTTCTTTTCAAATTATTTTGATAAGCTTGAGGATGGTCATATGCTTTAATCTATCTTTCATCTAAGAGTTCTAGCTAGCTAAGTCTGGCAACTCGAGCATCATCATCGGTGATAAGATTATTCAATGAGATTATTAGTGATGGGATTTCTACCTCAATTGAAAAGATTGCTTCAACAACATAAACAAGAGAATATGGAGTGGCACTGGTAGGGTTATGAATGGAAGTGCGATATTCTCAGAGGGCGGGATGGATGTGAAGGTGCCAATCGTGACCAGTATTATTGACCACCTTTTTGAGGATTCAGATGAGAGTTCTTTTCGTAGCTTCTGACTGACCATTACCCTAGGGGTAATAAGGTGTAGACCAGTGATGTTGGATATGAAAGGCCTCACAAAGGTTTTTAATAGATTGGTTCTTGAAAGGTTTTCCATTGTTAGAAATGATGGTGGAGGGTATGACATATCAGCATAGGATATGGAAGAGAATGAATTTGGAAATTTGAGTACCTGTAATTTGTGAGAGTGGCATTGCTTCCACCCACTTAGTGAAGTACTCAGTTGCGGTAATGATGAAGGTATGGAAATTGGAGGAAGGGGGATAGATCTTGCTAATTAAGTCAAAACCCCATTGAGAGAAGGGCCATGGTTCCACTAGAGGTTGGAGATCTTATGCCGGAGCATGTATCAGATTAGTGTGTTGTTACCAAGGCACACACTTCTTGATGAACTCGTAGGAATCATTTTCTAATGTAGGCCAATAATATCCTGCTTAGAGAATTCTCTTAGCTAGGGCCATGCCATTGGAGTGGTCCCCACATACACCACTATGTACTTCCATTAGCGCAGTATGAACTTCAGTCTCGTTTAGACATCTAAGGAGAGTTTTATCATACCCACATTGATAAAGTGTATCACTTACAATGGTGTAATGAGATGTGTGTTGGTTTTAGGTCAGATTGGGAGGTAGGACATTGTCATGGAGGAAGGTGTAGATATCATGGTACCAAGGGGACGTAGGACCTAGGATTTAACACACCATCTCATTCTTAGGGACATTGTATGCGGGGATTAAAAGTTGTTCAACTAGGAATTCACATTTTGTCCAATCCTTAGGCATGTCAATCAAGGAACCAATTGTATCCAAAACATAAACAACTTTGTTTTGTACTCTGGGGATTTGATCAAACTGAATAGATTAGAAAAACTTCTTAAAGTCATCGACCATTCATTTGTATGGTAACAACTTCTCATATTTTGTTAAAAACTCATCATTGACTTGTTTGATGATTAATTGTGAATTTCCAAAGACCTTTAAGTGAGTGATATTCCATTTGATGGTGATTCTAAGGCCAATGAGAAGGGATTCATATTTAGCTATATTATCTATGCATGGAAAGGCTAGTCTGAATGACTTTGGGATATAATCTCCTTGGGGAGTGACAAACAAGATGCTTGCTCCCTATTCATTATGTGCATATGACCCATCAAAGTATAGTTTCCATGTAGTGGATTTTGCTACTATAAAGACTTATTCATCCAGAAATTATGTGACTGAAGGATGTGAATCAACTAGGGGAGCATCGGCTAACTGATCCTCTATGACTTGTCCTTTAATAGCTTTGTTGTCTACATATTCTATGTCAAATTCACTCAACAACATGACCCACTTGGCCATTTGGCTAGTTAAATTTTTTTTGGATAGAAAATACTTAAGAGGGTCAACTTTTGATATTAACTTGACTAGATGGCTGAGCATATAATGTCTAAGCTTCTATGAATAGAAAACCATGGCTAGGTAGGCCTTCTCTATTGAAGAATAATTGAGCTCATAGCTGACTAGATTTTGACTGATATAGTAGATTGCTTGTTGTTTGGATGATTCATCATGTTTTGCTAGCAGTGCTCCCAATGCCACTAAAGTAGCTGAGATATACAACAAAAGTGGCTTCCTTGGGATTGGAGGCATAAGGACAAGATGATGAGCCAAGTATTCCTTAATCTTGTCAAAACCTTGCTAACACATGGGATCCCATTTGAAGGATGTGTTCTTCTTTAGGAGGTGGGTAAATGGTTGAAACTTGTTTGATAATTGTGCCATGAACCTTCTAATGGACTATAGTTTACCTTGGAGACGCCTCAACTATTTCAGATTACAAGGTGGGGGCATTTCCATAATTAATTTAACCTTGGCCAAATCCACTTATATACCTCTTCTGGAGACAATGAAGCCCAAAAAATTTCCTAACATAACCATGAATAGAATTTTTTGGATTGAGGTACAACTTGCAGTGCTCTAGACACTCAAATATCTTCCTTAGGACTATGGGGTATTCCTCTCTGGTTTTTTATTTTCCTAATAGATTGTCAACATAGTCTTCCATGATGATGCAGATATGATCATGAAAGATTATAGCCACGGTTCGCTAGTATGTTTCCCTCGTGTTCTTAAGACCAAAAGGCATGGCATTATAGTAGAATGTGCCCCATTGTGTAGTGAATTTTGTCTTATTCTAGTCTTTAGGAGCAATTAAAATTTGATTGTATCTAGAGAAGTTGTCTTTAAGGGACGACATCTCGTGCCCTACGGTTAGGTCTACCAGCATGACTATGTTCAAAAAAGGAAAGTCATCTTTAGGAAAATCCTTGTTGAGGTTGTGGAAGTCTATACATATTCTAATTGTGCTAGTTGGTTTGGCCACTGGTACTATGTTTGAGATCCATTCTGAGTAGTCAATGGGCCTTATAAATCCAGCTTCTAATAATTTCTCTAGCTCTTTCTTGACTAGCAAGGCTACTTGAGGATGCATTTTCTAAAGCTTTTGTTTGATAGGCTTGGCATCAGGTTGTACATCTAGGTGATGGACTACCAAGGCCATATTATGGCCTAGTATATCTGAATATGTCCATGTGAAATTCATAATATCCTCTTTAAGGATCTTAGAGATTGTAGTATATTCTTCTTTTGATAATGCCTTGGCGAAATATGTGATTTTGGGATCTTCTTCACTTACCAAATTGATTTCTTGTGTTTCTTCTATTAGGATGGATGATCTTTTAGACAACTATGTTCCCACAAGGGGAAGATGAATGTTCCCATCTTCTGGGGCCTCACTAAGGTTTTCACTATCAGATACGTCCTTTATTTTGACTTTTTATAAGTCAAGATGTGCCTTTGGGAGGTTTTACTAGATGACCATTTTGGATTTTTCTTTTTTTATTTTTGCAGGTAGGTCATTCATCTTCCCCCAATCCTGTAAGGTGTATGTAGGTGTTCACTGAGGGAAGTGAGTTGATAGGTGTGCTATCATGTAGGTCGCAATCTATAAGTTCGGGATGGTAAAGAGAAAGATTGATGATGCAAACAGATAGGAATTCAAAGATAGAGGAAAGCTCTACATGATCCACATCATCATACGTGTGTATGATATGCTCTTCTTCTAGTATATCTTCTAAGAGACTATCGCCCACACTAACATTGTTAGAAGTACTAGTTGATGTAGCGGGGCCCTTTTTCCTTTTGTCAAAACCCAAGCCCACATTCTTTGGATGTATGGAAGTGTAGATTAGTTGCTTTCTGCCTAGCTCTTCTGGACCAAGAGCTCCCCTTGATAATTACATTTCTCAATGTACTTAGTGGGCCAAGGATACATATCTTGAAAATATTCCTTTAAAGGGGGAGTAGGTTCTGGTTCTTCGTGATATATCCACTAACTTATATCATCTTCAAGAGTATATGATGGTAGCACTGGAGATACATAAGTGTTAGTTCCCACATTTTTGGAGCCTAGGGTGACTACCTTTTGTTCTTCCTTTAGTATAGACTCAGAGGGTTGATCATATGTGTGTGGTGAGGGAAACATGATTGCCACATTCAAAGCAGTACACATTTCATACTCACCACATCCCTTCTCAATGATCTGGACCTTGGTGACAGTGGAATTAGATGTAGAAGATGGAGCAAACAAGGTGGTGGGTGATGGATTAGAGGATGGATTGGATGAGGATATTTTTGATGGTCCCATTTCCACTCTTGGAAAATAGTGAAAATGAGGGAAAGAAGCTTTGAGTGAGCAACAATATTCAAATGGCTGGGGATTAGCTTGTATGGTGACCTTCATTCAATTAATTGGGAACTTTAGGCATTGATGGTAAGTAGATGGGATGGATTGCATGGCATGGATCCATGGCAAAGATTGAGAGTAGAGCCATTATCTATTGAGACACTTTTTACTTTATGTCTAGTGACAAGAACCTCTATATGAAGGGGTCGATTGTGATTGGAATTGATGGAAGGCATGTTTTTTTGGCTAAAACCTAGTTGGTAGGTTGATGAAAGGTGTCCTACTAGAGCTTGAAACTATGTGGGGTCAATGTCATTGGGGACACAAGCATCTTGTAGAGATTTTGTCAAGATTTCCTGATATACAGGAGAAGACTTTAGCAAATGTAGGATAGATATTTGTGCTGCAATCTTTCCTAAATGATCGAGGATGTTGTACTGAGAGCTTATAGGAGGTGATGGGGACAATGTAGAAGCTCTAGGGATAGTAATGTGAGTGCAGTGAGTGGTAACAACACATTGAGGCTCGTTGACCTTGACATGTATCATAGACACATGGGGTTCCACTTTCCTAATATGCATGATGAGAGTCTCGTAGTTAAATGGGAAATTATTCTAGGTGATTTTATTAGTACTATTATCCTGGTTGTTATTATTACTAGGTCTAGGATTGGTGTTTGATGTGCTAGGACCTTGGTTATGTTTGGGAAAAGTGTTTTGATATATTTTTAACTAAGCACTGGATGATGAGGCCTAGTTAGCATCCACATGGATATCTCCTTGATCTATAAGATCTGGGACATGTTTTTTTAGACCTTGACACTTGTTTGTGGAATGACCTTTGATCTTGTGAAAGTCACAATATTCATTTTCCTTGTACCAGGTGGGTTTGGGTTTAGACTTATCAAAATGTTTAGTTACTAGATATGTGATGGGGTAATTGAACTACAACAACCTATTGAAGATAACACTCAAGGGTTCTCCCAATTGAGTGTATTGACGTTTATCGTTCCCTTGATTATTTTGATTGGATTGTGGAGGGGGTCGAGGTGCCCCCTATGGAATGGATATGGCGTTGGGCATGGATGGTTGTTTTCTTTGGGAGGTATTGGCCACTTGAACATATTTAGTATTAGTAACTCCATCATTGACTGCATTCTTATTCTTATTCTAGTCATTGGATTTGTCATTGGATGACTTGTCTTTATCTGAGTTGTACAATTTGATTTTCCCTTTAGCTAAAAGTGCTCTCTCAATGATGAGGCCCTTTTTGATAACTTCTGAAAAGGCAGTGACATAATGAAGATTAATGGAATGCACCATTTCCTGATGGGCATTAGCTACAAAGAGGGTGACCATTTATTTCTCACTTTGGGGGCATTTCATATGGCTAGCTACTACTCGCCATCTTTGTAGGTACTTAGTGAAGTTTTCTCTATCACATTGCTTTTTTTCTAGGAGGTCTAGAGAGTCAACATCTTTCTCTAAATTACAGGAGAATTATTTGACAAGCTATTTAGAAAGATCAGTTAAGGAAGAAACCGAGCCTTTCTTAAGACCCATGAACCAATCTAAGGTCATCCCTCCTAAGCTTCTAGGGAACAAGAGAAGGAGATAGTTGTTGTTATATTGGACATCTTGACATTGTGCATAGAACTCTTGTAGAGGAGCATTTAGATCTTTGGTTCCCATATACTTGTCCAATTTGGGTATTTCAGTGCAGCTTTGAGCTCCTCCAGTTCATTATTGATGGGAAGAATTGAATTAGATGTATTGGGTGGATATTGTTGATGTGATGAAGATAGGATGGAAGCATTGGGATTGTATGAGGGTGAAGATTGGTACAAATTAGTGTAAATGGGTTGTGGATTGATGTAAGGTGATGATGATGGATTTTGGTAATAAGAAGAGGAAGGTACCTATAGTTGGGGTGGTTTTTGTTGATATTGTGGAGTAGATAGGGCATTGTGTTGAGGTTGGTAGCACAAGGATGTAGAAACAACATGTTGTTGTGAGGACAGTTGTTGGTAGTGAGAAATAGATGGAGCACCCTGTTGATAAGGAAATTGTTGTTATGTGTGATATAGATTGGAGTGGCAGTTATAGGAAACATGTGGCTACTATGTAGCATATGGTAGTAATTGTAGATTGACATTTTGATGGTAGGGATTGGTGTATGATTGGTGTGATGTGGTGATTGAGTTCGTGATGGATTCTAAGAGGCCACATGGATATTTGGATTGGTTTAAGTAGTGTAGGTGCTAGAAGGATGGTAGAGGTATTGCGTGAGGGGATTACATTGTGCTTGTGTGGGAATATGTGTATGCAACTGCTGGTGAGGAGGACGATATGGGATGTGCTATTGTTGTAGGACTATTGTTGCGGCACAATGAGGTGGCTTTTGAGGGTGTGATGCAGTTTGTGTTGCTTGGTGAGGAGGTTGTATATGAGCGATAGTATGTTGTTGGACATTTTTTTGTGGTATACTCTATTGTAGGATTGCAACGTTATGTTGTGGGGGTTGTTGATGATGTTGTTGCATGGGGATATAAATGATAGCGATATGTTGTTGTGGTGTTTGTGAGGGGATAGTTGCATGTTGTGGTAGTACCTATGAAGCAATGGATTGATGGGGATTAGTGGGTGGTTGTTGGAGTGATGGAGTATTACCATGGGAAGGTGGCAAGATATTTCCTATAGGTACTAGCCTTGGTGGTGGCATCAATGTGAGAAAGGGGTTTCCCCTAGCATTAGTAGGTGGTTGATTAAGATAATAAAGTGGAAGTGGTGGAGTAGTTAGGATATTCTATGGCATATTACAATCATAAGGATCATAAGGCTTAGATGGTTCCATAGAGGTTGTGGATGGAAGGGGAGGATAAGTGGAAACTTGGTGTATCATAGCAATTCCCAAACTCAGGATGGTGCCAGTTATCTATAGGTGCTCCCTCGGGAACATAGGAGTTTTTGGGAACATTTTCTGAATTTTAATGCACTATAAGAGTGTTGGTGTATTGTGATATGTCAAAGCCAGATGGTGTTCTTACTACCTTCATGAGTAGGGTGGTGAGGATCTTGTCCCCACACTCATCGAAGAGATGATCTATCATTTGAACATTGGCAGGATTACTTAGGTATTCATCAACGGTAACTTTAGATTGATTGATCATGTTCTCATCTCCTCGTAGCGAAGTATTTTGACCATAGATGTTGGATTGGGATGAAGCACTGTTATGGGGATCTTGAGGGATGTTTACATCGTTGTTAGGATCTTGAGAGATGTTGGTTTTGTTGTTCAGATCTTGAGAGATGTTTGCCTTGTTATTAGAATCTTGAGGGATATGTGGCTGGGAACCTTGACCTTGTTGTTGGGCCATTTGCTTCTTGATTTGTGATCTTGTCTAAACGGGCATGCAAAACTAATGGATGGGCTTAGATTTAACTGACGAATGATGATTGGAAGGTTGATTTGGACTAGATAAAAGGGTAATTGATTAGATGATGAGATTGGATAACTGGATAGAAATTGATAGGATTGTTTGGATAATAGGATTGATTAGATGATTAGGATGATAGGATTGATTGGATGGTAAAGGTGATAGGATTGATTAGATGTTTTGATTGAATGGATGATTGGGTGATTTGATAAGGATTGACAACAAAATGATTGATAGGATTAATGATTGGATTATTGGATAAGATTGATGATTGGATGACTCGATTGGATAAATGATTGGATGATTGGTGATTGAGGGATTCTAAACCTAGTTTGGAAATTACCCTAGGTGACTTAAGGAATTGATTGATTAGATTGAGGGACATATTAAGGCACTGAATCCACCTTAATATGGAGATGGATTCATTGGGACAATGATGATGGATTATGACACTAAATTCATCTTAAGATGGAAGTGAATTGATTGGGACAAAGAAAATGACTTATGTGCATGATAATGATTGGATTCAAATGACTAGGTCAATTAAGATAATAACCTTTAAAACAAGGCTTATAGGATTTGGATCAAAAAAATGATGGTGAATGATGCAACCTAGAGATGCTCTAAAGGTGCCTATGTGATGCAGGTGATGACTAAATCACCTTGGAGAGTGAAAATACAATAAAGGATGAATTATGAGTGAGAAAAAGATGATGAAGGTGCTTAGATCACAACAAACGACAAGGTTTTAGGTCCTCGACTAGTTTTTGGATGTTTTTTAATTAGAGACGAGGTCAAACAAGCCTAACAGATGGTGAAATAGACTCACTAAAGGATGAAACATGTTCCATAAACAAATTCTGTAAATGGAAAAATAGGTTCCCTAAACAATGGAATGGATCCTCTAAACATAAAAAATGGGCTCTCCAAACGGAAAAACATGCACTCAAAATGGGAATCGGATGTTCAGAATGGGTGAACGGAAGTTTAAATTGACCATTTGGAGGGTAGGTACACCCCTTTGGGGGGAAGGTACGCCCCTCTAGAGGGTAGGTACACCCCTTTGTAGGGTAGGTACACCCCTCTAAAGGGTAGGTACGCTCCTCTGCAAGGTAGGTACACCCCTCTAGAGGGTAGGTATACCCATCTACAAGGAACTTGGACTTGAATTAAGTGAAAATGGCTATGGAAAGGACTTAAAACAAGGAATAAGGCTAACTTGATAGAAATTTACTAGTTTTACACAAGAAGACACTTCAAGCAACACAATCCTATGATTAGTGTTAAACGTATGGCCAACAAAGTCCTTAATCTAGGATGCACAAGGCTTATAGGGAGTCCTCGATACACTCTCGGTACATGAGGCACAACCGTGAACACCAACCCATCACAAGTGTGAGTTAGGAACCCCAATGAGATACTAAAAGGATCAAACCAACTCTTCACGTCTATCTAGGTATCACCCTAGCTTTGACGCTCTGCCAAACATGTTGTGACTAGATTGGGGTACAACTTTGGCTCTCCCCCTTTTCTATACCCCACTAGTACATGTGGTTGGGATCATCCCTTGGGGTGATGAAATCCCTAGGTGGGTCTCGCTAAGGAAAAAAACACCAACCCTTTTTTACTACTCCCCAGACTCACACAAAGTTCAAGAGGAAAGCTTAGGCAGGGTAGCGTTTCCTTGGGTGACACAAATAGACCATGAAAACACAACAAACAATATATTTTACTATCCCTTAGTTAAACTATGTGCCTAGGTTATGACAAAACACATAACTAATTAAAAAACAAAACCATCAAACCTGCAACAAATGCATTAGAAGTTTTGTTTTGATCTTCAATAGGAATTTGGAGCTACAAAAATGTTAGAAAAAAATCACACAAAACACTCACAAAATAGGTTAAGGTTAGTACAAATAAAAAACAACCAAAACAAAACCTAAAAATGAAAGTTTACCCCCTATTTTTACCTTGAAATAGTCTTTGTCTGAGGAAGGTACACCCTTCTATGTCTATTAGAGGGAAGGTACACCCCTTTGTGTCTATCTAGAGGGTAGGTGCACCCCTCCAGATGGGCAGGTACGCCCCGCTATAGAAAAAAAATAGAAAGAGACACTAAAACTCAGAAACAGAAGGTTGTTTTGTTATCTAGAGGGTAGGTATGCCCCTCTACAGAAAAATAGTTAGGAAAAAAACTAAAACCTCATAAACAAAAGGTTTTTTTGTTGTCTGGAGGGAAGGTATACCCCTCTATAGAAAAATAGTTAGGAAAAAACACAAAGTTCATAAATAGAAGGTTGTTTTACTATCTAGAGGGCAGGTACACCCCTCTACAGAAAAATAGTTAAGAAAAATGACTGAAAACTCAAAAGAAAAGTTATTTTTCTGTTTGGAGGGTAGGTACGCCCCTCTGGGTGGGTAGGTATGCCCCTCTAAAAAAAAAAAGTTAGGAAAAAAAACTTAAAAACTTAAAAATAGAAGGTTGTTTTACTGTCTTGAGGGTAGGTACATTCCTCTGGGTGGGAAGGTATGCCCCTTTGCAGAAAAGCAATTAGGACAAAACACTAAAAACTTAGAAATAAAGGTTTTTTTTACTGTCTAGAGGACAGGTATGCCCCTCTGGGGGGGCGGGTATGCCCCTTTGAGTAGGTTTTCCCCTCTGCAAGGGAAAGTATGCCCCTCTACAACTTGAGCCTACAAAAATGAAACAATAAAACATAAAAGGATAGGAACCCATTTTTGGGTCCCACCAAGTGTGCTAGAAATGTGTGCAAGTGTTTTTATGTTCCTAAAATGCAAAAACTAAGCTAGAAATGTGAAACAAAACATATGACCACCTCATAATTAACCTAAGAAGAAGCACAAAAGAAATCTAAAGATGAAACTATTATACCTTTCTTGTCGGTGTTGGTCTCCTTGGTTGGCCATTGATGTAGCTTGATTTGTATGCTCCTCTTGATGATAATGTGATAAAAGGGGGGATGCAAGATGAAATGAGAGCTAAACTAGAAGTGTGGCATGATGGTGAAAATGGAGATGAGTATGTAAAATGACTTGAATGCAATGATTAGTAATGGCTTGGATGGCTCACAATTTTTGTAGCATAAAGGTGCTTGAATGCTTGAGGTGTTAAAATGCATGAGAAGAGGGGGGTATTTATAGAAGAAATTGAATTCTCTAGAGAATTCAATGGTCAATATTAAGCCATCATGGCCAAGATGAAGGGCTATGGTGAGTTGAGGACTCACAAGCCCTCACATCTTGACATGTGGAGGGTGATGTGTCCAAGGGAATGATGAGATGGAAAAGGGTACAAGTGAGGTGGAAGAAGGACAAGTGATGTGGAGGAAGGACAAGTACTTTGAAAGTACCTTGGGATAGGAGAATATTTCCTCAAATAGGAACTTCTTGTCCTGAAGTGAGAATGAAAATGACACTTGAGGAATTTTAGAATTCCTCAAAAATCTCCATGGGGAAGAGGAAAGTAGTTGGAGAAATAAATGTGAATTAAATTGGAAGAATCTAGTGGATAAGACAAGGTTCCCAAAAAGGTGGGATTTTGACACATGTGGGTGATGTGACAAGTTAAATATTCTAGAAGACCTTGACACATGTGAATGACGTGACAAGTCAAAGGTTTTCAACCTTGCGTGGGAATAATGAGAGCCTTGGAAGGATAAATGTGAATTAAAAATTCACATGGGGAAGAGAGGAGTCTTGGATTAATAAATGTTAAGGAAAAATTCACACGGGGAAGAGGTTCAATACTAAATGTGGAATATGTAAGAGGTTGACCAAAATAGTATGTTAAATTTGGCAAGATGATTAGATTAAGGTTGTGCAAATACATTATTAAGAGAATTAATGAGAGGTTAGAAGAAAGTGGGAGATTATGAAGGATGTGACACGAATCTTGATTAAGTGGTGCACATCCTAATCATGGATTAATTAATTTAATCTAGATTAAAAGATGATCATGGAGGATGTTACAAGGAGAGAGAAAAATGAAGAATTTAAAATTGATTTTAATCAAAAAGGTGAAATGACTAAATTAAATAAATTGATATATTTATTTAATTTAGAGAGGAAAAAGGTGTAAGGTAAATTATTTAATTGTTAAATTAAATACCTTAGTAACTTTAAAAGATGAAATGTTAATTAAATAAATTATTTAATTACTATTGGTGGAGTAGACAAATAAAGTAGATGAGTTTTACCATGTGGGAGTGGTCAAATTTGGATGTCTATAGTAGTAATTTATACATTGCCTAACTAATTCGAGGGCCTCTATTACTGGCAGAAATCCTTCTACCAAAAGTAGCCAATTTGTTGTAGCATTGTTGGTACACTCAATAGAATTTTCTTGTAATACCTGTGAATGAATTTCAATATTGGAAGACCATGCAATATGAGTTTCTGTAACCACTACATTGATCGATGGGACGTGTGAATTACAATATTTGATTTCATCTTTTGGCCTTGTGTCATAAGTGCTCATTTTGTCTGGTGTGTTCTACATTTTTTCAGAATGTGTGTCTTGTGTGCAAGTTAGGGTTAAATTTAACCAAAAATTATAGTTTATTAAATTTTCAATTCATTTTCTATTAAATTCAGGAAATAAAAGAATAATCAACATTTCAATTTCTAAATGGAAATACCATTATCAAGATATTTTAGCTTGAAAATCATTAATCAAGATATTAGTTGTCTAAAACATATGTGGTTCTAGTTGGTAATGATGGTCTTTCAGAGTGCAACTTCAAAACCCTTGGTAGCTATGTTTTGGTTTCTCAAAATTTACCTCTCCTTGCATGCCAGTGTCATTTCATTACTTGAATGTCCTTCACAAATTTACAATTTGATGTGAAGTGGAGTGTTGCAAAAAAAATTGCATGCTTGTTGTGGTGCCAAGTACATAGGTAGTTCACCACCTTTATTAATTACCTACTATTTCACATTAAATCCTTGAATAAAGGTGCAATCATTATAGATTAGGGTCCAAATCACAAACACCTATATTTCTACATAGGCTTGCTACTAGAGAAGAAAGATGACATGATGATTACACATGGCAATCCGATGTGACACTAATTCCTTGTAAGGTATAAGTCATTAAAGATACATGATCAATTGGTGATCGCTAGGATTGAGGCTTTCTAGTATTCACCTTGAAAAATAAACATCAAGATCCAATAATTACCTTAAAAGCTTCAGAAAGAGAAAACCGAAACAAGAGAAAAGACCAGAAACCAAGTCCAAGAGATAGATTAACAAATTTTAAACTTGTTATTTCTCTCAAAAGAGAGGATGGGTGAGCATGAAAGAGGATTTGAATTTTCTAGGCGATAATGTGTGTCTAGTTTGAAGGCATCTATATTTGGGCTGAGGGAAGGACTTTCTGGGGATGTGGTAGGAGAGGATGCAAGAAACAAGTAGGAGGGAGCAGTGTCTGAGGACTGGGGCCTAGAAAAAGGTGGGAACCTAGGTGGAAAGGTGGTATCTGAAGGTAAGTTATCCCCTAAATCTTCTTCAAAGGATAGGGTTTGTGGGTCTGGGTGCATTAGAAACCAGGTTGTAGGCAATACTTTGTGGGATCACTCATAGGAAGATCCAAAGAAGAAGTGGGTCTTGTTGTTTGGAACCAAGCCTATGGGAAAGTCCATTTTTCTTCTAGTAAGCAATATTTTATCCCCTACGAGTGGGGAGTTTTCTATTCTTGTTCCTGATCCAGTAATTGACCATAACATTTCTCTAATGGATTCATCACTAGTTGGAAAATTTATGGGTCAATGACCAAATATTGAGGTCATCAAGGACTTTGTTAAGAAAAAATGGAGATTCAAAGGTCAAGTAGAGGTTGCAGCTCTACCTAAAGGTTTTTTTTCCTTTTCTTTCTCTTGCGAAGATGATAAAATGGTAGTTCTGTGCAGTGGTCCTTGGGTCATTGGCAAGTCATCTCTGGCTATTAAGAAGTGGTCCCCAAAAATGAATTTCTTAGATGCTTCTTTTGAGGTAGTGCTTGTTTGGGTGTGCTTACCTATCTTACCACTCGAGTTTTGGAATGAGGATGTTTTCAGGGGTATTGCCAGCTCCTTTGGGGAGCTTCTATCTATAGATGCTATGACTTCATCTAGAAAAAAAAGGCTATTTTTTTCTAGAATCTGTGTGGGGATTACCCAGTCCTTGGACCTACCTTCTTCAATTGAAAGTGTAAAAACTTGGAAAATGGGTTTAGTCTGTTGAGTTTGAGACTCTCCATTTTGTGTGCTTCACTTGGAAAAAAATTGGGCATTGGGCGAGGAAATGTCTGAACAATATTCCTAAACCTAATGGTAAGGTGGTGTCCAAGGACATCAAGATGTGGAAGCCAAAAATAGTGGAGAAGCCTCAGGAGGAGGGGAAGGAAGGTCAGGGAATTAGTGGGGAGTGTGCCCTAGCCTAGAAGATAATAAAGATGAGGAGTTGTGCAAAGGTAATGATAACATTGTAGATTTTGGAAGAGAGGCTAATGACCCTAATAGAGTAGTTGTAGACTCGAGAAAAAAGGATTCCAGGAGGAGGAGGAAAAAGCAGAAGGAGGGATTGTTGTAAAGAAGGATGTAAGTTTGAACGTAGTTCCAAACTCAGTAGCTGATGGTTTGAAGGAAACTTATCATTTTGAATAGAGTAAGGCAAGAGGGATGGAGGATTCTGAGAAGTCTAGGGAGAAATTTTCCCATTCTTCTAGTCAGGATGGGTCTTAAAGCTCTCCGAAGTTTGTGAAATCCACATTTGGGAACTTTGTTGAATCTTCCAAGGGGGGACTAATGTTGGGTATTCTCTACTAAATAGAGCTACTACTATAGATGACATTATGGAAGGGAAAGATTTTATGGGTTTGGAGGACCCGAATCTTGAAGAGGAGAGCCTATACACTAAAGTTGAGAAGAAAAAGAGCAAAAAAGGGAACAATACAGTGGGGGTCTCTACAAGAAACAAATCAAAAGAGGATGTGGGAGTTTAGAGAGGTTTAGGTAGGAAATCAATAAAGTGGCATAGAGAACAATAATGCATTCAAAACATTGCGGATGGAACTCAAGAAACCATCTTGGATTTATGCAGAACCCCATCAAAAAAATGAAGTTTATGTCATGGAATATTCAAGGACTAAACAGTTCCCATAAACAAGAGATTTTGCACAATTTTTCTAGGGATCACAAACTAGATATCTTAGTTAGTTAGGAGTTCAAGATGCCCAAAGAATGGGTAGAGAAGATTAAGATCTTCAAGAATGGTGGTGTGTAGGGTAGGATTTTGGAAGGGGCCTCTGGGGGTTTAGTGACCTTTTAGAATCAGGATCACCTTCAAGGTACTCCGATTTTGGAAGATTCCAATCATGTGGCAACTAGATTTAGGCATATCAGAGATGATTTCAGTTGGATCTTGTCTAACATATATGCACCCAATAGTAAATTTTCTAGGAGTTTTCAAAAAAATCTTGAGTCTTTTAGATATTTTTTTCCTTACGAGAACTAGATTATCATGGGGGATTTGAACATGCCATTGCTGGTGTTGAAAAAATTTGGGGGATCTCAGATACAGTTGGATAGTAAGATGGATCTAATGGACTTTATTAATTCTCAATGTTTGCATGATGTGGACCTCAAGGGGGCTACCTATACTTGGTCTAATATGAGGGTTGGGAGTGACCTTATCTAATTTCGGCTTGACAGGGCCTTAATCTCAGATAACTAGTTGAAGGATTACTTTTTCTCTTTAAATGCTCTTTCCAAAATTGGCTTGGGACATTTCCCTATAAGATTTTGGCCAACTCTATGTTAAGTAAGAGAAATTTCCCCTTTAGATTCTAAAAAATGTGGCTATCTCACCCTAATATCTTTAATTGCATTCAAGAGTGGTGGAATATAAATGTTAGTGGGACTGCTATGTTTAGAGTCGCTAAGAAGCTTGGTGAGGTCAAAACCAAGGTCAGAACTTGGAACAAGGAAGTTTTTGGGAATATTTTTGCATCTAAGGCTATTATCCAAAATGATTTAAGGGATATTCAGGACCAAATTCAGAAAGAAGGTTATGTGGGAGACTCTCTCTCTAAGGAAAATGAAATTATTTCAAAATACCATGACATTATTTCAAAAGAAGAGGATTACTAGAAACAAAGGTCTAGATCAGTGTGGCTTTCAGCTAGAGATAAGAACACCAATTTTCTCCATACGACCACTATGAAACATAGGGCCTCTAATCACATCTAACCCATATTATGAAGAATGGGGTTAAAATTGAGAAGGAGGATGATATCAGGAATGATGCTATTCATTTCTTTGCTAACCTTCTTTCTTAGAAAGAGATTTTGGATGTGAGTGCTCAAAAAACTCTTATTGAGGCTATCCATAACATTCTAAATGACAATCAAAATAGAATATTGATGGCTATCCCCTCACAGGATAAGGTTAGGAAGGCGGTCTTTTCTTTTAAAGGGAACAAAGCCCCTAACCTAGATGGGTTCTCTATGTTCTATTTCCAAGTTTTCTAGGAAATTGTGGCTGATGATGTGACTAATGCTGTCAAGGAATTTTTTGGAGCTAGGAAATTGTTTAAAGAGCTTAATGCCACTTTTTTTGTTCTCATCCCTAAATTCCCTGGTGTTGATGCTTTTTATTCTTTTTTCCCAATTAGCTTATGCAACTCTTTCTACAAAATCATCTCTAAAGTGGTTACCTGTAGGCTTCTTGGGATTCTTTAGTTGTTGATTTCTCCCCAATAGAGTGGTTTTGTTTTGGGTAGATAGATTTTGGACTCTATTATTATGGTTCATGATAATATCCACTCTCTTGAATCTTCAAAAAGCCAAGGATTTCTACTCAAGCTGGATATGTCTAAGGCCTATGACAGGGTGGATTGAGACTTTTTGATCAAAGTCTTAAAAGATTTTGGGTTTTTAGAAAGATTTATGCAAATGATATGGGAATTGATTTCTACCACCAGTACTTCTATTATGATCAATGGCTCTCCTTCCCATTTTTTTAAGGTGTCAAAAGGAGTTAGACAAGGGGATCTAGTATCTCCTATTATGTTTACCCTCATGGCTGAAAGTTTGGGAAGGATTCTGCATAAAAAAGTGATGGAAGGTAGCCTGAAAGGGTTAAAACCATCTTAGACAAACTTGGTCTATTCACACCAGTAGTTTGTGGATGACACGATCTTATGTGAAACTCAACTATTGGAGAAGCCAGAGAAATAAATATTTTTCTTGTGCTTTATGAGGAAGGATCAAGGAAAAAATTAATAGGGCTACAAGTTCTCTCATAATTTTTCAATACCCCTGAGCATAGAAAGAGGAAGATAACAAACATCTTAGGTTGTGGTGTTAATTCTCTTCCTTCCACTTACTTGGGTCTTCCTTTAGGGTCCAAACCTTTGGATTCATTCTAGATTTCTCTTGTGGACAGGGTTAATCGGAGTTGGCTGGTTGGAAAGGGGCCCTCCCAAGTCAAGCTGGTAAAGTTTTGTTACTTAAGGGTTATCTTCAAAACTTGCCTGTTTATGCCCTTAGTTTGTTTAAGATTCTTGCCAAGTTTGTTGATATTATTGAAAATATTCAAAAATGTTTCCTTTGGTCGGGGGTTGAGGAGAAGAAGAGGATTTAGTTGGTTGCTTGGGAGAATGTGTGTAGACCTAAGAAGCATGGGGGTCTTGGCTTGAGGAACATTATAGTGTTTAATAAAGCCCTTTTGGAGAAGTAGGTTAGGAGTACTTTTGTGGATACTCATGAATGGAATACTATCTGGGGAAATAAATATTTGTGGGGGGTTGAATCTTTTAAAAAATTTCTCAATTCTTAGAATATCCCCATTGGATCATTCCTTTGGAACAACACCATTAAGGCCAGGGACCTTGATGGTAAAGGGGCTTGTTGGAAACTTGGAGATGGCAAGAAAATATGGTTCTAGAAGACCAATGGGTTGGTGATGATCACTTGTGTAACATTCTGATCTTTGGGAATCATATGGAGGACTGTAAATCTAGGTTTGGAATTTTGGTAGGGGATTAGCAGATGAATAATCAATGGGTTGATATTTCCTGTATTAGCCTAGATCTCTAGCCTTTATAGGTCCTTAATTTTTTCATGCTTAGCTCACAGGGTCAAGAGGACTCTTTGGTCTAGAAGTTGTCCTCCTTGGGGATTTACTCTATTTCTTTAGTGGCGGCCTCTTGTTACTCTTGCTTCCATTACCCTTCTTGGGCTAAGGTGTGGGTGCAAAACCTTATTAAAAAAGTCAATATCTTTTCTTGCAGGATTCTCCTTTAGAACAAACTGTTGACTAATGATAATCTTTGTAAGTTGGGTTTCTACTTTCCTAATAGGTGTTACCTGGGTTGTGCGGAGGTAGAGACTTCCTCACATATTATTCTCCTCTTCCCTTTTGCTTATGCTATTTGGTGTAGGATTCTGCAATTGCAAGATCTCAACTAGGTTTTTTTTGGAACTATCTTCGACTTTTACAACCAGTGGAAGGACCCTTCAAACAATTGGGTGCTAAGCCTACTTTGGAACTATATCTTCCCTCACCTAGCTTGGGGTGTATGGAAAGAATGTAATAATAGAATTTTCAGGGATGTGGCTCTCTCGAAGGAAGTGGTCTTTGGCAAGATTATTAGAGCTATGGGTGAAAACTTTAATTTTCTCAATAACAGGAACAAAGGTAAGGGTAAGATTAACTTTCAAGAGTATGAGATTAGAGTGGTTGAAGCTTGGAAGATTAATATGGATATGTCCAATCATTCCAAACTTACTAAGGGGCCTAGAGATGGTATCTTTTGGAGTGCCCCGCCTCCTAGTTGGGTTAAAATAAATTTTGATGGGGCAACCAAGGGAAATATTGGACCAACCAAGAGTGGAGGTGTGATAAGGGATGATAATGGTTCCTTTATTGCAGTGGTGGCGCTCCCCTTAGGCACTCAAGCCAACCATGTGGAAAAAGCTACTAGAGTATTTCAGGTCTTGAAGTTGGCTAACCAATTGAATTTCAAAAAAATTTGGATTGAAGGGGATTTGAATAATATAATCTAATGTTTAAAGGGACTTCAAAAACCATCATGGTCTATAGATAATTGGATAGACCTTTCAAAGGATATTATTAAGAATTTTGAGAAAATCTATATATCACATGATTTTAGGGAAATAAATACGGTGGTAGACTTTTTTGCCAATAAGGGAGTTAAAGAAACAGAAGAGATGAGGTGGTAGAGGTATGATGAGTTGGAGGTTGATGTCAAGGCCTTAATCATGTATGACCATATTCACGGGAAGATGCGATTCCCCATTCCAAAAAATGATGGCTAAGTGTCCTTTCTTGTAGTCTTGGGACTGTGATTTAATCATCACTCATAGTTGGCCAAAGTTTAATTGTCATATTTACCATTTGAGTGACATGAGCTTTGCATGCTTTCTAAGAATTCTAGGTGCTTGTTTATTTGGATTTCTAGAGTCTTCTTCCCTTGCCTGCAGGATGACCAACATGGGTGGTGAGAGTCATAGGGTGGAGCTGACAAACAGTGAACAGATAAGGAACAATCTAAAGCTCTGGGAGATGTTGGAGAAGGGAAGTATTACTATTTTCATTGATAAATCCCATGGCTAGGATCCAAATGTTACTAGGGTTTTTTCCAAAGGTTGGAATGTAGGTGAGATAATTTTTTTGGCAGACAAGTGGTCATTAATGAGAAGTTAGTTGTTGAGGTTACGAGTCTTTCTATGGAAGGTATTAATTTCTATAGGTATAGAAAACTTTCTAACTAGGGAGTCCATAAATTCCCAAATTCAGAGGTTGAGAGGGAGGATCTATGAAGGACAAATAAAAGCTATTATGATTCAAAGAGGATTGTATTGCACTGGAGGAAGGTGTTGAATGTGCTAATGGAGTACATCATTCTGGATGGCCATTACACAAGAGTCTCTGGGTATCATTTTGTTCTCCTCAACCACTTCAGGCATTAGGTTAAGGTTTCATTTCCATTATATCTGGCCTCTTCTCTGAATGCTAGTTTGCAGAACCATAGACTGAATATAACTAGGCATTCCATTCTCCAGGAAGGCTTGCTTGTTTTAATTTATGATCACTTTAAAGCCATGCCAGCTCTGTCCCACTAGACTCCCTCTTCAAAGGATAGGGTTGTTGTTAAGGGGAAAGGGAAATTTAGTGACTCTCCCTAGAAGAAGGGGAAGAGAAAGGTCTCAGAGGACTCCTCCTTTGATGTAAATGATGAGGAATCATAGTCAGCCCCATCGTCTAAGTACTACAACTACCCTGCAACTGACAAAGATGAGAGGCCCCACTTTCCTATGGATCTCAAGGTGGAGGACCACTACTTTAAGGCTGAATGGTAATTCCCTGCTGATGTTCTTGCTATAGCCCACAATGGGTCTGTGGACTTTTTTAGGTTAATTAGATGGGTGTTCTTTAAAATTAAGGAGATTAAGCTAAACCAGAGAGCCATGAGCAGTAAAATGGAGAAAGCTAACGACAATAATAATAGAGGTAGTGTTATGGCCATTGAGTTATGGATAAAGGAAGAAAAGAAATATATGGTTGAGTACCTCAAGAAAAATGCTGAATATTTATAGAATTTTAAAGGAAACCATGAAGGAAAGTAGTCTAAGATGGAGGAGCAATTGAGGAACATCCAAGATTATCTCCACAAAGTATTGGTTATGAGCCATAAGATTTTAAATTCTACTGCAAACACCATGAATACCATGGTGAAGAATCTAGAAAATGCTTATCAAGTAAGGATGGTTGTGTTTGTTGATGTGGACAAAGAGGAAGGTCAACCGAATAATGGGGGGCTGAGCAACATGACCAAAGAAAACTTGAAAAGGAAGGTAGACCAATATTTAGTGAATATCTAGGAGATCAAGAAGTCTGCACTTAATATGAACAAACTGGAGTAGGAGGCAATGGAGATCCTCAAGAATTTGGCCTAGTGGCCAGAATTTTTGTGGTTTTTTGTTAGTTATTTGCTGTGCTACCTTGGTTTCCATTGTTTCCTTCTTTGTGGGAAGGATTTTGTTTTTTTCTAGGATATGTTAATGTTCTCTCTTTTTCTCTCTTAATATTAAGGGTTTTGGGATCCCTTCAAAACAAACTCTCTAGTTTCCAACTTCTGAGTAAGAAAAGAAAAAGGAAATAATAAAATACCAGTCTCTAGTAAAAAGGAAACTACCGAGATTGATGACTCTAGTCAATGAAATGCGAAGAAAAGTTAAGATTTTGTGAAGATACAAATTCCTTTGGTACAAATGAAGGATTGTGGGATTCCAGTTTCTGGTAATATGTTAAACTTTGTGAAAAGATTGAAACACCAAACCCAAGAAAGAAAAGGATAAAGCAACAAAGAATCTAAGTTAAATTTGAAGGAAATATCAGTAACCAACCAAGCCACAAAACAAGGCCAAAGCAAACAAAAGAAAAAAAAGGAAAAAAGGAAAGGAAAAAAAAGGGGGTCCACATTTTTCCAAGGGGAAAAATGGGGAGTTTTGTGAGACCACACAACAACTAGCAACTAACAAAACAATAGAAAGTCAATTCTAGATCTAACATCAATGTACCAACTTTCTTTAGTCTTCCAATTATAAATCATTGGATCCTTATTCCGACATTCAAATTTCACTTTGGTTAGCATGCAAAATTAAGTATTACTGAGCTCACATGTGTGCAATTGATTATTTCTACCATAGTAAACTTAGGAATAGCAATTGTTTGCATTAATCTATGTAATATGACAATTCCTTTTAAACTAGCCAGGGATAGAGCCTTGCTACCAGTCAAGCATCCATAGCCCCAACAAGGTTATCTTCGTAATTCCCCCCAAACATAGCTCTACTACCAGTCAGGCATCTTTAGCCCCAATAGAGTTATTTGGATACCCTAAATAGTTGATATCTTTTTTTATATATATATAGCAATGATAGCTCTTTTTCTCTTTTGATATTTCAATTATACCTCTTTTATCAACTTGCAAGCAATGAATCCCACTATCTGGTTGGGAATTACAATGGTAGCAAAGACACTCTTTTAATTTTTCAATTAATGCAAACAACTGCTATCCCAAATTTCAGTAGAATGATTTAAATGTTTTTTTTTGTAGCTCAATATCAACTGAATGATTCATGCTAATCAGAGTATAAATAGTTGAATTTTTTTTGGAAAATTTATAAATAGAAGACTATTTTGGGTCAAGACATAGATCAAATTTCTAGAGTTGATATTCTATTGACTTGTTCACCTTCAAAATTTACTAATTACTATAAATTTGAACACAACACCCAAAGAAAAGGAAAAACAAAAGAAAGAAATGACTATTTACAAAAAAGCTATTTATAAAAACTATCTACAAAAAACCATTTACTTATGACTGGAAATAGTGCTTTAGGAACTTCCCATTGATATGAAGTGGGATATCTTCACTATTCAAAGAATTCAACCTATAAGTGCTATCACCCAATATTTCAAAAATTTGATGTGGACCTTTCCATAATTTTTCAAATTTACCATGTTCACCCTTTTGTTCATGAGCTTTATTCTAATATAGGAAAAAATCAACTATTCTTAAAGTCTTTAATCTATCTCTCTTATCAAAGCATATTCTTACCACAGATTGATGCTGGGAAAAATGATCTATAGTTTGAGTATGTTTCTCATCTAAATGCATTAGTTGCAACAATCGGGCTTTTGTTTGGCCATCTGATCCAATATATTCTTGTGCAAACTACCAAGTAGGGATTTTTAAGTTTATTGGTAGTATAGTATCTACCCCGTAGACTAAGTGATAAGGAGAATTTGCTAATGCAGCTTTCATCCTAGTACAATCTACCCAAAGGGTGAATTTTAACAAAGAATACCATTCCCTAGGATTATTTTCAATCAATTTTCTAATTATATCCAAAAAAAAATTATTTGATGATTCAGCTAATCCATTTCCCTATAGATAATAGTTAGATGAAAATTTTAGTGTTATGGCATATTCAAGTGGCCAGTTAGAAAATTTCAATGAACCAAAAGTATGACTGTTCTCACATACCAATGCAAATGGTGTTCCAAACTTGGTGATGATATTCTCTTCCAAGAATTTTATGACCACTTATGTAGTGCATTACTTATTGGGAAATTCCTATGTCCATCTAGTAAAATAGGCTGTAGTAGTTAATATAAATCTATGGCCAGCAGATTATGGAGGATTGATGGTTACAATAAAATAGTCCCCATTGTGAAAAGGGATGTATCTCTATCACCTATTGTAACAGTTGAGCATTGAACCTTCCTTTATTTGATGTAGTTTGACATGTATAGTAGTATTTAATGTGTTCATATGTATCTTTGAAAATTGTTGGCCAATAGTAACAAGCTCTCAAAATGATGTGTGCAGTAGCTAGGGGCACTCCATGAGTTGTTCCAAATTTATTATGTAGTTCTTGTAACACTTTATTTTATTTTGTTCTATTTAAACATCTTAAATAGATTATTTCATGGTTTCTTTTGAATAGAGCTCCTCCTTTGATCATGTAACTCTGTGATTTTATCTTAAGGGCTCTTCTTTTATTCCTTTGCATATGATCAAGGAAAGTATGGCTAACTAAATAGTGCCAGATGTCTGAATACTAGTCTTCTTAGTCTTCTACATCCAAAGAGTATTGTTCTCTCAAAATTTGCAGGTCTATTTCTGTAATAGATCTAACCAAAGCTTTTCCCTAAACCAATCTCATGGGTATGATTTCTAGATCAAATTCTTGTAAAATGGTGACCCTTTTGGCTTTTTTTTTGTTGAGATTGCTCTGTGTTAACAACATTTTGACCACAAAATTTGGAACAATAGATTTGACTATACTCCTAAGGATGTAATATCTAAATTTACATACTACTTTGACCGAAGAAAATGCTTGTTTCTTGATGTATGTATATCTTAGCTCTGCTTCCTTAAATGGAGCACTCATAAAAGCAATTGGTTAGTCTTCTTTATTTTCACCTTTCTATGTTAATACTACTACACAAGTGTGACTAGAAGCAAAAGACTAAATATAAAAAGGTTTGACATAATCTAGACATAAAAATACTAGTGCTTCTATGATTGCAATTTTATAGTCTCAAAGGCGATCTTAGATTCATTTGTCCACTCTATGTTGGCATCTTTCTTTAGCATATTGTTGAGTGGTTTCAATATTTTGGTGAATCTGGTAATAAATTTTTGAACAAGAATAAACTTACTGAAATATGACTTCAGTTCATTTTTTCTCCCTAGGGGTTGTAGCTTGAGTAATGCACTCACTCTGTCTAGGTCAATTGAAATACCTTGTTCAAAAATGATATGTCCCAATAACTTTCCTTCAGTTACCTTGAAAATACATTTTTTTAGGATTTAATGAAACTCTGTAAGTTTTACACTTTTGTAGTATTGCTTTGAGATCTTGACATGATCTCTTCTATCTTTAGAAAATAATATAAGGTCATCCATTTAAATAATGATGAATTTTCTTATAAATTCATGAAAAGCATAGTCCACGGTTCTCTAGAATGTAGCTCTAGAATTTATCAATCTAAACGACATCCTTCTATAAGAAAAAGTTCCCCACTTCATGGTGAAAGTTATTTTCATCCAATTTTCCCTTGCTACCATTACTTTGTTATATCCAGAGAATCCATCCAAAAAGGACATCATTTGTGAACCGTTACCATTTTTAGCACTTCTTCAAGCGAGGGTAGTGGATAATTGTCTTTTTCAGATGCCTTGTTGAGATTCTAGAAATCTACACAGTCATATATCTCCATTTTGCTTTGTTATGGGGACCAAGTTCACAACCCAAGTAGAATGTTAGATAGGAAAAATTATCTTGGCTGATAAAATTTTTTGAACTTCCTTTTGAATTAAAGGTTCTAAGAGTGCATTTACTGGAAGTTTTTCTGTCGGAAATACTTCGCATTATGCTTCAATGGTATCATATTTGTAATGATGGAAGTGTCATAAGTCTTCAATTCCTCATTTTTCCAAGCTATGACTAAATAATCTTTAAGTGCCTACGCAATTTTTCTCTTTTCTTCTTTAGGATCTTCTTCAGTATGAAAATTGTAAAACTCAGATAGTCCTCTATTACTTTGAGGAAAATATTTCTATTTACCTATCTGATCAATTTCAAACAATCGTTCTAATTCAATTATTCCTTTTGGAATGTTATTATCTCTAGCTTGAATCAATTCTTCATTATGAATTTTGTTGTCAAGGTGATCTATCTCTTCAATTATTTATGCTTTAAAAATACTAGAATTAGTGATGAATTCCAATATGTGTCGGTCATCTTTGAATACCTACAAATTAGTAACATTACCAGGAATTGAAGGTAACTGTACTAATTCTACTATAAATATTTTTAGATCTGAGGTCTCAAGAGGTTCTAAAGTACTAGTGGTAGTAGTCAAAGCATCGGATCTTTGATTGAAATTTTTAGGGATATGAGTAATCTTGAATGTGTAAAAATATTCAATTAAATCCCATACTCTATGTCAATAATTGGATAATCTCTTGTAGTGGAATTTTTTTTCTTTCAAACTTGTCTAACCACCAATTCTGAATCATTGAACACTTTAAGGATTCTAACTTTCTTCTTGATTGCTAGGATCAGGCCATGTATAAGGGCTTCATATTAAAATTGAAATTGATATGTAGTGAGAAAAGATTTACCTTGCAGGTTGACAAGTTCAACTTTGATTCCAATCCCTTGTTTCAATTTAGATCCATCAAATTTAAGAATCTAGGCTTGATCATCTATAGCTAGTGCTTTACCAATTTTTGGTATCATTGAATTAATCTTTTCAATCTGTATGTCATGAACTTTGTCTTTATGTATTTTTGATCCAGTTCTTTTGACCTTATCATGTTTTGGGAAGTAGCAATTCTCAATTCTATGAATTATTTACAAACACATCATACAAATGTTTTCTGAATTTGCAACATTATGCAACCTACACCAATCCTACAACAACAAACTTTTTAGTGAAATTTTGATTTTACCGCTCTCTTGAGGCTTTGCAATAATATTCTTCTGAAATTTATCATAAGGACTATTCTCTTCTTCAAAAGAATCACAATCTAATTCAATTAAAACATTTCTTCTAGGAGTCAGTTCATTACCTTTCTTAGCATCACAGGTGAAAACTTCTTCAATTTTAGCTCCTGAACTTCATATTTTGTAAACTCCTGGTTCCAAATCAATGTATAGAACTTCATTTTTCTAATTATAATATGTAATCATGTATATCATGTGTAGTTCTCTTTCAATCCATATTTGATTAGGAACTACCTTCCATGGTAACCACATATGTGAGAAATCAATAGCCATGTATGTTCAATGTTTTAGACCAATCTCTACTCAAAAGCATACAATAAGTGTCAAGTATCTCCATGAATTGAATGTCAATGTAATATTAGATTCTAGGATCAGAAGCCAATTGCATGTGAATATTAGTCAATTCTCTAACTACATTTATATCTTTCTTATCAAGTTGAGTGACTTTCTTTAAAGAACTTGCAAGAGTTAACCCTAATGTCTTACATATGGATAATGGCATCACATTAATAGATGCTCTAGAGTCTACTAAGAAATTATGGAGATTCTTACTGAATATTCTCAAAGTGAGTAAAAATGGTGGAGACTCCAATTTTCCTTTGTAAAAGGCTACTTGTGCATCTGTAGTAAGAATAATTTTTTTATGTTTTATGTTATCCTAACTATCTTTTACCTGAATGTCTTTAAATTTTATTTCTTTAGGAAAATATTATAAAGTATTTAAGAAAGCTTTCTTGATCATAGGCGTCTTGAGCAATTCTAATAGAGAAAGGATAATCTTCACCCTTTTTATTATTTTTGCTAAATAATTGGTGAAATTATTTTGGTAAGTGAAATATATCTTTTCACTTTTTGAATTATTTGATGAATTTTAGTGGGAAATTACCTTGGGTAACTCGAGGTTATTGCTTGATTTATCATCAGATGGAGTATTAAAATTATTAGTTGGGATAAATGTTGTTAAAGGCATGTTGAAGTTACCTCCACTATTAACCTTATTCCTTGTGTTGTAATTATGTCCCTTTTGATATTGGTGAAAGGCATGTATTTCATTAATTTCTTCTTGAGGCTCATTTTCATCCTGATAGGGAAAGGTATATGTTTCCAATGTCATAGTTGAATTATCACTTTCATATTCATGAGTGTGACTCATGATAATAGTAGGTGGTTTGAAACATTCATAACTTTCTAGGACTAGAGTAGAGTCATATCCTATTGAAACCAACTCATTTCCCTTAGGAGGATGGGAATCACAATGTTCCTTGTAATGTGTAGCAGCTAGACAAATGTATAAAGAAATTTTAAATTGTGAGCAATCTACTTTAGCATGAGCATTTGTATTATGAGGACTACACCAATTATTTATTGCAGGGTTAGCTAAATTTACTTTTGATGTAGACTTTTCATTAGTAGAGTTAGGGCTATCTAAAGGTATTGATACGCCCTCATTATTAGGTCATGTATTCCAAGGTCTAGGTGGCCTATGAGCATTATATGTCCGATTTTGCAAATTTTGATTATTATTTTGAGCATATGTAGAAATTTTGATTCCTTAATTGTGTAACCTCTATGGTTAATCTTTTGAGTTGAGGTGTAACTTCTTTCATGTCTTCCTTTTTCTTCATAAATCTTGACATTTTTATTTTCTTGAGTTTGTGATGAAAAGTAATTTCCATTAGGACATAGCTTTATAATAGATGGACTAGGGTGAGGGACTAAAGCTTGAATATTTCTTGGTTGAAAGAAAGCACTTTGAGGAAATGTCCCATTCTAGACCATTGAAGGATAAACATTAGGAGCTATATGATAACCTACATGAACTCCATTTACATTTAGGGTAGGGTAAATACTCACTCCACTTCTACCATTTGTGGATGATCCATTTCCAAGGTGTTTCATTTCTAAATTTACACTTACTACTTTAGCATAGGCTTCTGGTAGAGTAGTAGGAGGATTTGCTCTTGTCTTCACAAAAATAGTAGTTAAAGGATCTACTGATGTATAATAAACTATGATAGTAGACAAATTATCCACTACATAAGGTGCTTGTAGCATAGAATAAACCTTTTGAAACCAATCATTAAAAGAAGTTACAAGTTCCCCTTCGAGCCTCTTAATTTGAGTAAATTGATGATATAACAAAGCAGGGTCAGTCAGTGTTCTAAATCTAGCTAAAAATTGAGTTTCCATGTCCTACCATGATCTGATAGAATTATGAGGTAGGTTGATATACCACTAGTAAAATTCATCACTTAAGCTATATGAGAACAACCTACATAAAATTTATTCATGTTGAATCCTCACTCTAAATCATGTATCCTTGAATATACTAATATATACAACTTGTTAGGATTTTTTGATAAATTTTTGTATACAAAAAATTGAATTGGTGACTCCACATTCAAGAATTCCATCACTATAGGAGGTGGTGGTACAACAATAGTTGGATTCTTCAAACTTGCACTTAAACTTCAAAAATTTTGAGGTCTAGATGACATTCGACCACTAAGCTTGACTAAAGTCACACGTGGATCACCAGATCAAGATCTAGTGATTCTATGGAAATCTAGTTTAAAACTTAACAACACCAAAAATGACAAAAATAGGCCCTCCTTCTAGTGCCCTCCTTCTAGTGCCAATTCCTATAAATGATGATATTACTTGCAACAAATAGGGTGAATAAATTATTCACTAAAAAGACCACAAAGAGCCTATCCTTCTTGAAAGATATGGAACAAAGAAAACCTAAAAGGGAATTAAGCATTAACAGGGAAAATATTGACTTTAGTTTAATCCCAAGTCTCTGATAACTAGGTCATGGTTGCACTAGGGTCACTCTCGGGTACTAATGTGATATTGTTGTTAATCTCAAAGGGACTATTGTTCAATGTTGTGGATGTGTTTTTGATATGTGGTTGTCATTAATGCCAACACTATTGGAATTTGGTGTATCTAAGACTGTATATGTTGAGGATACTGAGAAAATTATAAAAGAAGGTATTTTTGGTTCCTAGTGGAACTATGCAACCCATGAAGGTGTCTTGTTTTGTATGTTAAAGACTGGTTGGTGTGGATTAAAGGGTTTATTGTTGAGTGTTTCTAGATCATCTACCAGAAGTTTCAGATGTCCATGTGAATTTTTGATTATGTTGTGGTCTGAGAGTGTTTCTATGGTCTATGTCAGTGTTAGAGATGTTAATTTGGGTTTCGAATATGTTGTGGCTGACCTTGGCAGATTCACTTAAAAAATTTATTTATAAATTGGGGCTAACATTGCAAATCTATTTTATTTTCCTAGTCAACTAAGTTGTGATGAAATCTAGTAGATATATAAGTGCAATTGTTTCATCAATGGAAAGAGAACCAAGTATGCTCAGTGTACTTGGTGTGCTCCTATGTGTGTATGTGTGAATATCATTTGATTGTTGAGTAGAGTGTGAAGAAGATTGGGTGAAGTGTGAAGAAGGTTTTTTGAGCTTAATTGCAACTATAATCAGGCTTGTGCAGAAGCTATTTTCTCAGTTCATACCCTCTATATTTTTATCCTATTCTGTATTGTTGGGCAGTGAGCTCTAGGTAGTGTGCCTAAATGCCTATGTATTCCCCTTATTATTTCTCATTATACTTTTAACAAGGTATAATCTTGTGGACTAACATCCATCATGGTTTTTCCCCTAACAAGGTTTCCATGTAAAAATCTTGGTGTTTTTTATCTCTCTTATGTGTTAATTGTTTGTGGTTAATTGCTTATTTATCAGATCTGAGACTAACTACTCACTATGGAAATTTAGGATGCAATGTCACCTAAGGTGTATTGGTGAAGCTTATTGGAAGATTAAAAAAAATCCATAAGTTATTCCTCATAATTTCCCCTCCACTACTAATGAAATCAAAGATGTGAAAAATAATATTAGGGCTATTGAAGCTCTGGTAAGTGCTCTGACAGATTTATATATGGCTAATGTAATAGGACTGCAGAAAACTCATTAGATTTGGATGAAGATGGAAACATTGTATGAAGGAGATGCTCAGGTGAAGATGACTAAGCTACATAGTTTGAAAGGAAAGTATGAGAATTTAAAGATGGGTGAAATATCACTTCTTTTATGTAGAGAGTAAATGATATAGTGATGGGTATTAGATGTGCTAGTGTTTCTATGCATGGGGATGAAATTGTGGCTAAGGTACTTAGATCCATGCCCACTTCATACAAAGTGAAAGATCCTACTATTGAAGAGTTCAGATCAGTAAACAAGATGATAAGAGACACGTTGGTTGGTAAGCTTGTTGCTTGTGAGATAAGTGAATTTGGTGAATCTACATTGAATACCGAATCTAAATTCAAGGCTACTGTATCTGGAAGTAACATGAAAAGATATAGTCTAGGAGAGTGTTCCAAAAATATATCCAAGTATGATGAAGAAATTAAATAGCTTGAAGATAAAGAAAGAGAGGTAGAAGAATTGGAAGCATTGATTGCAAAGGAAGAAGGAAAAGGAAAAGGTAAGTATGAAGATGTATTTCCTATTGAAAATTTTTCTTGTAGTAAAATAGGTCATTTTGCATCAAGATCTCTTGGAAAAGTTCCTATATCTAAGCCTAAAAAGTCTAGATTCTAAAAGAGATGATACTTTACTAAAGAAGTTGTAACTGATGATGAGTCTAATAAAGATAATGGAAATGAAGATGAATGGATTTTCATTGCTGCCATTGAAGATAATCCTATGGCTACTGAATCTGTTAAAGATGAAAAAGTTCTTGCATGTTAAGTTGAAGAAAAAGATGACTGGGTCATTGATAGTGGATGCTCACATCATATGACCAATAAAAAAAGAAAATTTGTGAGTCGAGAAGTATGACGGTGGGGTTTTGAGATTTGGAGATAATAATGCTGGTGTGATTCATGGTAGAGATTCTATTTTCCTTGGTGGTAAGTATAACACTAATGATGTTCTTTATGTTGAAGGCTTGAAGCACAACTTTTTGAGTGTTGGAAACATGCTGGAAAAGGGCTACGATCTTTAGTTAAAAAATAGAAGATGCAAGATACATGGAAGTTTTGGGAATATGATTGCTACTAGTAAACAAACAAAAGGTAATATATTTCACCTAAATACTACTAGTGGGAGGTGTTTAATTTCTCTAGTAGATGAAAGCTGGTTGTGGCATAGGAGGTTGTGTCATGTAAATGTTGACAACGTTATCAAGATAAGTTCCACTCAAGCAGTAAGATATCTACCTAGGTTAGTGAAGCTTGCTAATACAATTTGTAAGGAATGTTAGATGGGTAAAAAAACTAGAGTCTCTTTCCAGAGAAAATAGTTTCATTCAAATAATTTACTGGAGATGCTACATACTGACCTTTGTGGTCCCTCTAGAGTTAGAAGTATTCATGGAGAAAGGTACTTTTTGTTGATTATTGATGATTACTCTAGAATGATATGGGCTTCTATCCTAAGAGAAAAATGTGAAGCATTGGAAAAGTTCAAAATTTTTAAGGCTATGGAAGAGAATTAGAAAGGTATGAATATCAAGCGCCTAAGATCAAACAAAGGTGGTGAGTTCACCTCTAGGGAGTTTAACTCTTATTATGAAGAGCATGAAATTAAAAGATAGTTATTTTCTCCCTAAACCCCTCAACAAAATGTAGTTGCAAAGAGAAAGAACAAAACAATTTTGGATGTTGTTAGAACAATAATGATGGAAGGAAATGTGTCTTAGATGTATTTAAGTGAATTTGTAAGCATTGTTGTGTATAATTTGAACCGGGTAAATGTTAATGGTAATTCTGGTAAGACCCCTTTTGAGTTATGGTTTGGTTACAAGCCTACTATTAAATATTTCAAGATCTTTGGAAGCATGTGTTATATCATGAGAGATGATAATATTGACAAGTTTGATGCAAGAAGAAATGAAAGTATCTTCCTAGGTTATTCCACTAAAAGCAAGGTCTACCGGTGCTATAACAAAATACTAAGAAAGATGGTTGAAAGTGAAAATTTCAGAGTTGATGAGGACTCTATAAAATCATCCAGAAATTATGGTTATGATTTAGATGAAGAAAATACAAGCCAAGGGAAGAATTCTTAGACACATAATCTACTTTAGATTATTCCATATGTTCCAGTAAATCAAGTCAGTCAAGAAGCATATACAAGTGCAAGTGTAGAAGAAATATTAAAAGAGTCAAAAGTTCAAGAATGTCCCGAAACTCCAAGGTATGTAAAGATGAATCATTTTGAAAGTCAAATCATAGGAGACAAGAATAAAAGAGTGCAAACTAGAAGAAATATTGTAGAAGAATATTGTCTAATTTCCAAGATTGAACCTAAAAATGTCACTGAAGCCTGTCAAGATGAACATTGGTTGGAAGCTATGAAGGAAGAGCTGGCACAAATTGAAAAGAATGACACATGGATACTGGCTCCCATGCCTAAATACAAAAATGTGATTGGTACTAAATGGGTGTTTAGGAACAAGCTGAATGAACAAGGTGAAGTGGTCTAGAATAGTATGTAAGGGTTATTCTCAGATGGAAGGTGTTGATTTTGAAGAAACCTTTTCCCCTACTACTAGAATTGAAGCTGTGAGATTGTTTCTTGCTTATGCTATGTATAAGAACTATAAAGTATATCAAATCGATGTGAAGTCAGAATTTCTAAATGGAGAACTAGAGGAAGAAGTATACATTGAACAACCAGATGGATTTCAGCTAACTAACAAGGAAGATATGGTCTGTAGATTAAAGAAAGCTCTGTATGGACTTAAGCAAGCCCCCAAAGTCTAGTATGCTAGATTGGACAAATATTTGTTGAAGCTTGGATTCACTAAAGGTACTGCTGATAGAAACTTATACTTCAAATTAGATTATGATAAGGAGTTAACTATAGAAGTTTTTGTTGATGACATCATTTTTGGAGGAGATAACAATCTATGTATGAATTTTTCTAATGAGATGAAGGATGAATTTGAGATGAGTATGATTGGAGAGATGAATTTATTTCTAGTATTGCAAGTTACTCAGTTATAAAATGAAATCTTCATATCTCAGTCCAAATATGTGAGAGAACTATTGAAGAAGTTTGGAATGGATGACTCAAAACCTGTTGGTACTCCCATGGTGACTAGATGTAAGTTGACACAAAATGATGATTCTCCTAAGGAAAATCAAACTAGATACATGCCAATGATTGGTGGATTACTTTATTGAACTCAAACTAGACCAGAAATTATGAATGTTGTATTTATGGTTGCTAGATTTTAGGCTGATCCAAAAGAATCACATGTGACTGCCATCAAGAGAATCATTAGATATCTGAAATGAACAATTGAATTTGGACTTTCGTATCCAAAGGATGATGATCTAACTTTGAGTGCATATACTGATGCAAATTGGGCTAGAGATGTAGATGATAGGAAAAGTACTAGTGGTGGTGCTTTCTTCCTAGGAAAGAAGTTAATGTCCTGGTTGAGAAAAAATTAGAATTCAATTTCTCTATCTACTATTGAAGCAAAGTACATTGTTGCTGCAAATAGCTGTACTCAAGTGATATGGATGAAACACATGCTGAAAGATATTAGGGTGGTATATGAAGAGCCTATTGCAATATACTGTGATAATTCAAGTGCAATAAATATTTGAAAGAATCTGGTACTACACTCTAAGACTAAACATATATCATTCAAGTTTCATTTCTTGAGGGAGAAAGTGAATGAGAAAGAATTTAGATTGGAATATGTACCTACCAAAGAATAGATTGCAAATATATTTACTAAGAAATTTCCAAAGTATAATTTTGAGTATCTTAGAAGAACGTTAGGGGTGATTACCCCTCCTGATAAGAACTAAAAGATGCATTAGCTTGAATCAATCTATGAGCTACATTGCTATATTTTGATCCAGATTGATGTTTCTATGGATGCTACTTAGGGGAAGTAGTCAAATGTGTAGATATGTGGTTTAGAGCATGTATTTGGAAAGGTCATGGTTACCTTTTCCATTTATTTCAAAGGGGAAGAAGTGCAATGTGAAAAATATTTCTAAGGAAAAGAGCCTTCTGGGGAGAAGAGCAATTGAGAAGAAGAATCAATGTGTTGGGTTGACAGTATTTTTCACATCATGTGTTGCCATCAATGCCAAAGGGGGAGATTGTTGGATGTTGTCGATGTGTTGCTGATATGTGATTGTCATTGATGGAAACACTATTGGCATTTGGTGTATCTGAGACTGTATATGTCAAGGATATTGAGAAAATTATAAAAAAAATATTCCTGGTTCCCAGTGGAACTGTGCAAACCATGAAGGTGTCCTATTATATATGTTAAAGAAAAGCTAGTGTGGATTAAAGGGTTTATTTTTTATTGTTTCTAGATCATCTACTGGAAGTTTTGGAGGTCTACGTGAAGTTTTGATAGTGTTGTGGTTTGATAGTGTTTTTGTCGTCTCTATCAATGTTCCCAAATGAAGATTATGTGATTTTGATAATCTCAGTTGTTGTAGATGTTTCTTTGTTGCTTCCTAGTGTTCTCATATGTCTTTAGATAATTTTCTATCTTTGTGGTACATCCACAATAATTGGTGAGCTCGTGGTTGAAGATATTTTCTTGTGCATGTTTAGTTTTTCCATGTTGGTGGTAGTGTGTTGTGGATCTTCGTGGTGAATTAAGTTAAAATATTTTTGTGTTGGAGATGTTAATTTGGGTCTCCACTATGATGTGGCTAACCTTGGTGGATTCACATTAAAAATTTATTTATAAATTGGGTCCTACATTGAAAATATGTTTTTTTTTCCTATCTGACTAATTTGTGATGAAATCTCATGTAGTAGATATGTAAGTGAAATTGTTTCATCAATGGAAAGAGAACCAAGTATGCTCAGTGTGCTTGGTGTGCTCCTATGTCTATATGTGTGAATATCATTTTATTATTGAGTAGAGTGTGAAGAATATTGACCGAAGTGTGAAGAAGGTTTTTTGAGCTTAATTGGAATTGTAATCAGGATTGTGCATAAGCTATTTTCTCAATTCATACCCTCCAGATTTTAATCCTATTATGTATTGTTGGGAAATGATTCCCTTTTGTATTTGAGCAGTGAGCTCTAGGGAGTGTGCCTAAATGCATTTTCATTCCCCTTATTATTTCCTATTATACTTTTCACAGGGTATAATCTTGTGGACTCAAATCCACCTTGGTTTTTCCCCTAACAGGGTTTCCATGTAAATTTTTTGGTGTTCTCTATCTCTTTGATGTGTTAATTGTTTGTGGTTAATTTATTATTCATCATATCTAAGATTAACTTAAGTTAGAAAAGTTTAAGTTTCTGTGACAACTGATTCACCCTCCCTCTCAATTGTCTATCCTTTTTTTCCAAAAATTATTGTTGTAAATTGAATATTTTAGGCATATGATTTTCAATTGAATCATTAAGTTCAAGCATCATGAAACTAAAATATTTGATGTAACATTTCATGAACATTATGAATTATTTTCTATCACTTAAGTAGATTTAGCATTAACCATTCAACAATTTTATGGAAAATGAAAGATTTTCAATAAAGTCCATCCATTCATTCAAATTTTGGAACATTTTCAAGAATTCAAACATCTACTCTAAAATAAGCCATAAAAAATATTGAAAATTAAAAGTTTCTCCCGGTTATTCTCCATGGATTCCCTAAAGAATTAATTAAAATAAAGTAAACTAATTTATACTTCACCAAATTGCTTGATAGCTACATATAAAATGGTGCAAGCTTTTAAAGAGAGGAGTTTCATTTCTAGACACTAAGGAAGTTTTGTATGCACCGTTAAATAGCACAACATATATTCTTGTTTAGCTAAACTAACAAAACCAACTAAAAAAGATACTGAGATAGGTAGCTATCTAATAAGGGCTGATATTAATCAATGTCTATGTGCATAAAATTTTTTATGCCAGAATGTTTCAAAAAATAGGAAAAAGGAACAAAACATAAAAGTTTATGCTCCTCTCACATCCACAAATTCTAAACTTAAAATAAAAATAAAGCAGGAAAAGGCCTTTTATAGTCCAACAAGGCCCTAGAAGTTCAACTTGAAGTCTATCTAGAGAATCAAAAATAACAAATTAAAATGTGACACATGGCATTTGCGAACTGTTATCAAGAACATTCTAGACTAAGTCAAGGCTTTGACTTCATCAACAATGACACTTTTAGTTCATACTCCAACATGAACACTTTGCATATGTCAAGGCTATCAACTTCTTTCCAAAATACCAAAATAAGGAACATCTACCAAGACTGGGGCCAACCTGCAAACTCAAAATTGTAAACAAAATAAAATTTCATCACAAATTTGGTGTCTGGTATCCAGTTCTTCATCTTCTCACTTATGAGTTGGGCTCTAGGATTCTTTCTCCACCTTTCTTCAATTGATACTCTTAGAAATAATTCAATACTTGATGCATATGTTCTTTTGAAATCCCTTGTATTGCTTAGCAAGTGATCTTGAGCCTAATATATTCTTCAAATACCTATAGTATGATAGTATTCTTCTGCACTTTGTTTGTTTCATATTTAACTATAGTGTTCATGTACTATATAATTTCATCAATGACCTCCCACATTAGTAGCTGAACAAGATCTCTATTTATTCTTTCCATCCATTCCTTGAAGGATTTAGATTATTTTCCCTCATGTCCTAATGTTTGGGGATCAAAACCTTGGTGTGCTAGTATTTCAATAAATTCTTGATTTTCACCAATCAATTTTTTTCATTCTTTGATGACCTTTTCAAATCCTTCAATACATTGTATTAACATGTCACCTTTCCATTTCAACTGTTTCTTCCATTTTTCTAGCAATGGAAGTTCTTGTTATGATAGTACATCACCTTGTATTAACTCTTGGATACTTTGAAACTGCATGAGAATTACAATGTTTCAACTTTCTTTAAAAAATTTCTCCTAGCGAAGGCTACATTCATCTTCAAATATTTGTAATTTCTCCAAATAGTGGTATGTTTCCTTGTACTTCCTTATGGGATCTATAATGAATTCTTTCCCTTGCTTTACCCAGTACTCAATCCATTCTTCAAACATATTCATTTTATAGCAAACTACTGCAATTGCATTTACTTATTGTCCTAACACCATCAATGGATGTTGGGGTAGTTAAGCTTTCTCTTGATTGGATAAAATTAATGACTTTATAAAATCCTCCAAGGTAGAAACCCATTCTTTCAATTCTCTTTTATTCTCTTTATATTTTTGCACTCTAGCAATAGTAGCATTCAAATTCACTTTTATTTCCTCTAACTCTCGCTTCCAAGATGAGTGTCCAAGGTTAATACTTGTTATCTTATATTCCTTAGGAATTATTTCATGCCTATCTTTGTCAACTATTGGAGTAGCTATCTTGATGGTTTTGTTACCATCTACATTTCTTTGTATGAAATGTTTTGTTTTTGCTTTGCACCTAGGTTTAGGAGTGTCTACTTCTTGTATGAAATTATTAAGATTTAGAGGCAATACTTCCACTTCCATTGGGGAAGCCAATTCCCTGATCAACCAATTAGGTGTATCGACATCTTTCTCTACCTCTGTAACATTTCTTTGTTCCTGTTTACCACTTGATTCAAGAATTTCTTCTCCTTGACCTATCACATTTTTTGAACTTGGAATTTCTTCAATGATTTATGGCATAGATTCAAGATTAGTAGGGTTTGAAACTGTCTCCTCTATTTGAACACATACATTTTCCAATCTATCCATATTTTCAACTTCATCTATCTAAACATTACTTTCTTTATTCACTGCTACATCAAGGTTTTATTCATTTTCAATTCAATCACTTGAAAACTATGTAGCTTCCTCTTCTTCAATTTCAATTTCAACTTCAACATGGAATTTCTCTAGTTCTTCAAAAACCTACAACTATTCATTAACATCTGGAACATTCATGAGTGAAGGCTAGAAATCAAAAATATCTTCAACAATTCTTTCATCAATAGGATCATGCATTGTAGTCTCCCCTATTTCCATCTCAAGTACATTAGGTTTTCTTGCCTTTGAGGGGAGCATTCCTTGTATAAACTCTTCTTCTTCAACATTTATAGGGTTAGAACCCATATCCTAAATTTCTTCTATCACTGGATGTACTATGGATTTGTCTTTATACTTCTTTTCTTTCACTTTCTCCCACATAGCACCCCATTTGTCAACCTATTCTTTAATTATAGCTTCACCTTCTTCAAAAATTTCCTCTAAAACCAAAAGAGTCCCTCCCAATTCTTGTTTCATACTAGCCATGTTAACAAAAGGGGAAGGTGTAAACAATTTTGCATCCCTTTGAGATGCAGACCTAGTTTGTGCACCAACATTTTCTATTGTTCCCGCTTCTTCATCAAAATCACTCTAGTTCTTGGTTTTGTTGTAGAGGAATATGCACCTTTAGGTCTTACTTTTGATTTATCTTTACCTATTTCTGCATCTTTTTTCTTATTAGATGGTTTCATGGGAACTTCTTGTTTTGCAAGTTCAGGGGTTCTTTCTTCAATTCTTATTCTTGGAGCCACCTTACTAGTTTTCCTTCTCTTCTTAGTAGGCTCTCCACTATCAAATGTTGTTTCATCTCTTTTCTTCCTTCTTTTATCTTCTGAGAATGTAGGCTCAATTCCTCTTTCTCTTAGAGATTTACAAAAATCATCAATCCAGCGTTGAGTATACATTCAGACTAGTCTCGTGAACTCATCAATTGATGCCATATCTTCATCATCAAAGCCTAGGTTTTGAATGAGTTCATCATATACCCTTTCTTCATTATAGAACTTGTTCAACACTTGGCCATCTTCCTCCAACTTATTTGGGATGTCATGAAGCTTGAGAATCTAGGTAGATTTTAGAGATAATATTTCATATTTTCTTCTTCTTACTACGTGCATGTTGTCAATCTCCTACAATAATTTCATAACTAGGACTTTATAGCCATGATTCAGAGATTGGACATCTAACTTGAATAGCCATTCAATCATCATGAAGGTGCATTTAACTTGTCAACCTAGGGACATAATCTTGAAATGGTTCAACACTGTATGTGCACTAGGAACTCAAAGTAGCCATGTCTACACTACAACTAAGAGAAACGTGATGCTGGAAAGTAAACTACTTGGAAAGAAATAAAGCAAGAATGAGCATTAATTAACAACTATGCTAGGATGAAGTGCATAGAAAGAATAAAAACCTAGCAAATAGAGAGGAACTTCTCTATCTTCTTTGGTTGTAGGAATAGACAAAGAATATAATTCTAGTGGCTATAGGAACAATCGATGCCAAATTCTGAACTAGTACAAAATAGGAAATAATAACTAAACTAATTACTCTAAAGAATGGGTTACTCACCAAGTGGCCCCCCTTGGATGAGTATCCACTAAGACTAATATAATCTCAAATGCTTATACTCATATTATCATCTCATTCATTGAAAAATGTGTAAATAGAGTAGCAACATGGCTATATTAAAAAGTGGAGAATGCTCAATACATCATTGATATCATGTGACAACAACAATCAAGAACTAAGAACCCCCAAGAAGAAGATTCAAATCCTTATTTATACTACCAGCTAAACAGGGTGATCCACTCTCACTAACTAAGAGGATACCATTTAGGGAAAATGAGGAAAAGAATGGAAAAGCAGTTATTTCTGCATGGAATTCAGTCAGACATGCATGCCCAAACGTGGACTCAACACTACAATAATGCCAGTGATTGCTCAATTCCATAAATACAAGGTAGTTACAATTGACTATCATGGGGAATCCATTGTCATCGTCCTTTAGTTGACTCCTTTGAATGATTCCCCTGCATGACCATCTGTCAGTTTCCTTTCTCAACTTAGCATCCACAAATTGTGTCCTACATAGAAATGTCAGTATGCATAATAATTGCACATCTATAATCACCTTAAAGAGAATCCATCAACCATATGCAAAATCAATATAGATAATCCACATAATATTGCAATGCCATTAAAACTTCACAGAGATAGGATTAAACCCAATGTCAATGGTTTGAGGGAAATATTACACAAATATTAACACCTAAATACTAAAGTCCATGGCACTACCAAAAAATGGATTGTACATTCTACCCAAAATTTTGACCAAAACCTAGGCTCATCATCCCCCCAACCTAACTTCTTACTAGTCCTCCAACAGTGGAAGGTTTGTTCTTTTGTTTGGTCAAAGCTCTGAAGTTTGTGACTACTAGCTAGCCAACATCTATCTCAGTAGAGCGTGAGTCTGGATCCCAATAAAATCCTCCCAATTTGTCAAATTTGTTCCATCTTTTTCTTTCTACAACAATATCAGATTGGTAGAATCTATAGTTTGGTATTGGCCACATGAGAATGGGTGGTTGGAAAGTCAGGGGAACCCAAAATCTCCCCTTTATTCTACCAATCTAGATATACCTATCAATTTGCTTCAATGCTGCAACATAATTGTGAATAGAATGGAGCTAGGCTTGTTTTAGCTCATTTGTTAAACTATTCCATCATTGGGCTAGGTATCCTCTTCTAAGCTCCTCTTTTTCTACTACTTTGAACTCATATTCAATATAGACAGCTTCAATCTAGGGCATGATTCTGTCAGCATAGCTTGGTTTGAGAAGTATCCTGTGCCATTCTTTGTGAGTTTCCCTTTGGTTGCTTGACTAAGCCCTAATGGATAAGGGGATGTTAGATTCCATTTTCTTATAAACATTGTTCTTCTCACCCCAATTAATCTCATTTTGTACCCAAGGCATAAATGCTCTTAGTTGAATATCCCCAACATATAGCAATGGGTTCCAACCATGATCTTGTGTGACAACATAATTGTGCAAATATAATTCACATAAAAAAAATTCATCTCAATGGAAGCAATCCTGTAGGAATTGAAGAATTCGGTAGGAGTTTCAATGGAGGTGTTTAAATATGAAACAATTTTTGACAACTTGAAAGAGAGATATTTCTCTTTCAAGTGTAGGGAATAAACCCTTGGAGGAGCTTTGCATTCTAGAATTTGTGGCACCAAGATCACAATGATATCTACTTTCTTCTTCAAAGTAGCAATCTCCTCATTTTTCTCCTTAATAACCTCACCCTTCTTTTGAATTTCCTTTTTCAGTCTCTTCCTCTCTTGTTTCCATTCTTCCTCCCTCCTTTCTATTTCTTTCCATAAATTTAAAATTGTTGCATGAACCATAATTCAGGAGGGTTATGAATTCCTACCAGTGTCTTTGTTGATGGTTACTCCCCATATAGTAATATCTGCATGAACTCGAGTTGTCCAGTTGTCTATAGCTGCGAGGGTACTATTTCTTTGCCCCCTTCTTGTTGTAGAACCTCTTGTTCCTATTCCTAGTTGTTATTTGGCTTTTTTTTGTGCTCCTTATTGTGCCTATAGGAACTCTTTCTTTTTTTCTTGGTTTTGTTGTAGGAACCCCTGCTCATCCTTAAATTCCTCTACGATAGTAGCAAGGTCTGCTAGTGTTATTTTTGCTGATCTCTCAAATATATCCTCTTCTTTTTCTTTAGCATGATATTATTCCATTGGAGCTTCAGTGTCCCCATGTGGTGTCTCACCATGCCTAGGGCTTCCTTGTGAAGGAATACAAAAAGTTGACCTAGTTGGTTTTGAATTCCTAGGGGCGCTCTTGCATTTTCCTTTAGCTGCAAGATGAATAGGGTCAACCTTTCTCTTACTAGCACTTGACACCTCTTTCTCTATAGGTTGTGTTTGGGATTTTTCTTTTTATTTTCTTATTTCAGCCTCTTTCCTTTGTGCCCTAGTTCTTATTATAGTTTGTAGGGGGACATCATCATCAGAATTAGATGAAGAGCTTTCTTTTTTTGAATGCTCTACTTCATAGGAACTAATGTTTATGGATTCTTTTGTTGCTGCAGGATGATTCATACTAGAACTAGCACTAGAAGTTGGAGCACCAAGAGTGGATTTAGCTATGCTTAATCTTCTGGTAACCTTATAGGGTTGGGGTAAAACCCTAGGTTGCAGTTTCTTAGGTCTAAATTGATCAACATTTAAAAATTCTTCCCAAGACATCTCAAATACACTATGCAAAGATTTCTTAACCAATAATTTTATCAAGCAATGGTGGGAGATAGAGTTGTCCCTAACTTTTTTTGTCTTAGTTTCCATGATGGAGAGAAGACTATATAGAACATTGAGCATGTTTGTCCTCCTTCCATGCCTCATGTGACTCAAGAGCTTGAAATGTACTAAATGTGGGTTTGAAAAACATCCCTCATAGGTGAGATACCTTAGAATGTAGAAAGCTGCCCGCTTCTATGGTTTAGGCGGAGACATTCTTTCTATGCCTTGCTTGTGAATGCTAATTGGTGGGTCACCATGTACTACAAATTATGCTCTAGCCAACCTAGCATCCCTAGAGACAAGGTAATGCTTTCCATTAGTAGGTAATCCTGAAACTTCTACAATTCTCTCCTTGGTTGCCACAGCTTCTAACCATTTTATTGTGGCTTTTCCTTCAGAGAATGTTTGGGTGAATTTTAGTGAAATTCCTTCATCAAAGCCATCCAGCTTCATGAAATAATCAAACCATCCACAACATTGGAATTTTTCCAAGAATTGTGCATCCTACAACAAAACATCATGAACTAAGGGCTCATTCCGAATTAAGCCACCTCCCATTGTCTGAAATCACTATCACTCTGCAAAATTTCTTTCCTCTACAATTCTTGTTTGAAAGCCAACACTTTTCTGCTAAATTTACACTTCTAGTGTCAACTAAATTTCCTTTTTTTCTTTTCTATTTTCACCATTTATTGCTTATAACTCAAGACTACGATAGGGAAATTAAGGCAAGAAAAAGGGTGATAAATGAAAGAAAAACGGGCGGATTAGTTAACATCACTTCACACATGCACGCCAGATTTTCAAATCATCTTATCTAAATTTTTTGATGTAGCAAAATTATGATTTAACACATGGGCAGTATATTTTCATTTTTTATTCCCCCCCAACATAAATTTGGACATGTGTCCACACATATAAGAAGGGAGTAGTGAATTGACAAGAAGTATCGACATATTATGTAATCACATATAGTAACCTACCATGATTAAATAAATACAACTAAAAGGAAACTAAGAGATGAGAATAACTGTGTACATACTTGAGTGTGCAAAGGGTGCATTGTAGAGATCAGGGAGAGAAAGTATCATTTTTCTTTTTTTAGAAATTGTATTTTAGCAATTAATGAAGGTGAAGCAAAGTGAAGTGAGGTAGAATGAAATGATGTAAGAGAGAGAAAGGTGATACAGATGGACAGATGGGTGGGTGAGAGAAGAAATGGATTTCCACTAAAGTGGAAATATTTATTATCAAAAGCATGTACCATAATTTAGCCAAAAGGTGGGTTGTTAGGTCCACCACTTTTGGGTGAAAGAAGCTCGTATGTTGAACAATGGGTGAATTGCTGCAAGAACTCTTCCTTAATTTTTGCAAGGTCTACTTGGATTCCTTTGTGAGAAATGTAGTGGCCAAGAACTACACTTTCCTACATCATCATGAAGCACTCTTCACTATTCAAGGATACGTTTGGTCTTCACACCTCCATAGGACCTTCCTAAGATTCTCCAATACTTCATTAAAATTAGCACCATAGCTGGTAAATTCATCCATATAGATCTCCATGCAGTCAAGGGAGATGTCTAAAAATATGGTAATGAAAGCTCTTTGGGAAGTTGCAGGTGCATTGCATAGGCGAAAATGAAGTACTGAATAGGCATACGTTCCCCATGGGTAGGTGAAGGTCATCATCTCCTAGTCCTTAGGTGCAATTTGAATCTAGTTGTAGCCACTGAATCCATCTAGGAAAGAAAGTATCATTTTCTTGCAAGTGAGTCCAAAACTTGATCTACAAAAGGAAAGGGGAAATGGTCTTTCTTAGTGGCAGCATTAAGTTTTCTATAATCAACATAAACTCACCACTTTCCTTCCTTCTTTGGCATAATTACTAATGGAGACACCCAATGGCTGTCTGAAATAGGATATATTAATATTTTTTGCAGATTTGTTTTAACAATTCCTCCCAATGCAAGGTTGATTCTTTGTTGAGGCTACCTTACTGGTTGACAATCTTCTCTGATGTAGATCCTATGAGTGTAGAGCTTAGGATCTAGTCCCTTCATATCATGATAGTCCCATGCACATGCATGCTAATGAGACTTTAGTAAGTTTGTTGCTGCAGGAATTTTGTCCACAGACATAGTGGCTTCATGAAGAATGGTTACAGGAAGTTTATCCATAGAAAAAGTGGCTATAGGAAGATCATCTTCAAGAAGAATATCTAGAATAGTGGCTATAGGAAGATCGAGCATAAGTGTCCTAACCAAAGTAGAAGATGATACTTCCTCCACTTCATAATAGCTCTAAATTATCCTATATGACACTTCATCTTCATCTTGAAGCTGCAAGAAAGGGCTTCTTCCTAACATCATGAGCCGCACTATTGATTTAACTTGTCTTCTTCACCAAAATGTGGCAATCCAAAATCCTCTTCATCATGGGTCAGTTAAGTCGCAGGATAAAGAACAAGCATATTAGTATTCCTGCCATTAGAAGTAGTCATGTCGCCTATCTAACACCTAATATAAGTGTCTATTGTTGCTAACCATGGCCTTCCAAGAATGATAGGATATCCTCCTAGGGTGGCCTTAGAATTTTGAGGTACAATTAGTTGAATAGGATCATTTAGAGGTTCATCTTTCTCTTTCACAGGTAGCTCAGTGGTGATGGGTGTAGAAGGAGTTGGGAAAGTGGTTCCTAAATTCAAGTGGATGTCACTTACACTTACAACATGTGTAGGGAATTGATTTGGATTGACAGAGTATGTAGGGTGCTATTGTGGTTTTTTATTTGGATTGGGTGTGGAAGAGATGGTAGATGAGTAGGTTTGGGTGCATTAGAGCTTGAATGAGTAGGTGGAGGTGTTACAATAGGCTGTTGGGGTTGAGAAGATGGCTGCATGCAAGTGGTTGCCTAGTTTGTCCCAAAAAAAGATAGTGGATCTAGTGGTATATCTTTTCTTGGAGCCCCTAGCTTGCTTTGTGCAACAAGGTAGACTTGACCTTCCTTAGTCTGAATTGGTTTGAACTTAGGTGGAATCTTGCTGTCAATGTTAGCTACCATCTTGCATCTACAACCCCTCTTCTTTTTTCTACAATGAGGGAAGTATTATATCAACATTGCCTCTGCCTCCTCATGCTCCTCTTTGTTCTAAAGTGTATCTAGTTGAGTAGCTATATTTTTCTTGAAAATTTCCAAAAAATTAGTAATATCCATCTTTGAAACTCCACTAGTAGATGACTTACCCATAGAAAATTAGTAAGCTCTCCCTTTCTTTGAAGCTACTCTAGAATAGTTCTTACATATTTTCTTAATATATTCCCAAGGAACTTGAGTGATATCTCCTCCTTCCATTAGTTCTAAAGAATCAGTGCAACTCTCATTAATTCCTTTGAATAAAAATGACTTTTGTGATTCATCATTGTATGGTGTGGAGATTTCCGCAAGCAAAACAAAAACCTTGATATTTAATCTTTTAAGCTCTCATCTTCCTTCTACTATATCCTTAAGATATCACTATCTCTCGTATCACTTCCCCTACAATATTCCTTATATTTTTCAAGGAAATTTACCTTCATATCCTCCCAAGTATCCATAGTGTCTCTTCCTAGACTCATAAACCAGCTTAGTGCAACTTCTTTTAAAGTGGTAGGAAATAGCTCAAGCCTAGGAGCATCAGTGGTACAGTCATACCTCTTGCAGAGTATGTCAAACTCAAACAAGAAGGTATCATCCATGTCTTCTTGATGAATTCCCAAGGAAAAGGGGTTATCAATCTGGTTTTGGTCTTTAGTGGAGGCTTTAGAACTAGTTAGATTAGGATATGCATCAAGAAAGGGAAATGGTTCCTCTTCTTCTTCATTTTTGGGAAAATTTGGAAGCTCATATAGTTCAAATGGATGAAGATCATTAAGAAGAAAGCATGCAGTATCAACTCAACATCAACTAACTCACACAAAGAATAAGAAAATGAATAGTGGATCATTACTTATCTAAGCAAGGGGTATTCTAAGAACAATTTAGGAGTAGTGCTATGGCAAAGAAACTATCAATGAATCCAAAGAACTTCTTATCTTGACACCATCCTCAACAATGATGCCAAAAATGTCAGCCTAATACAATGATTTCATAACTAGGTCTTTAATCCATGATTCAAAGATTAGACATCTAACCTGAATAGCCATTCAATAATCATGAAGGTGCATTTAACTTGTCAACCCAGGGATGTAAACTTGAAATGAGTCAGAATTGTATGTACACTAGGAACTCAGAGTAGCCATGTCTACACTACAACTAAGAGAAACGTGATGTTGGAAAGTAAACTGCTTGGAAAGAAATAAAGCAATACTAAGCATTAATTAACTATGCTAGGCTGAAATACATATCAAGAATAAATATTTAGAAAATAGATAGGAACTACTATGTTTGCTTTGGCTATAGGAATAGACACAAAATAGAATTTTAGTGGCTGCAAGAATAGTTGATGCTAGATTTTGAACTATGTATAGAATAAGAAATAATAACTAAACTAATTACTCTAAAGAATAGATTAATCACCAATTGGGCTCCCTTGGATGATTATCCACTAAGACTAATACAAACTCAAATGCTTAAACTCAGACTATCATCTCATTCATTGAAAAATTTGTAAACAGAGTAGCAACATGGCTGTATTAAAAAGTGGGGAATGCTTAATACATCATTGATATCATGTAACAACAACAATCAAGAACTAAGAATCCCCAAGAAGAAGATTCAAATCCTTATTTATACTACCAGCTAAATAGGGAAGTACATTCTCACTAACTGAGAGGATGTCATTTATGGAAAAAGAGGAAAAGACTAGTATAGCAGTTATGTTTGCAGGGAATCTAGTTAGACATGCATGCCCAAAAGTGGATTTGATGTTGTAGTAACCCAGGTGATTGCTCAATGCCATCAATGCAAGGTAGTTACATTTGACTGTCGTGGGGAATCCATTGTTGTCATCCTTTAGTTGACTCCTTTGAATGATTCCCCTACATGACCATCTATCAGTTTCCTTTCTGAACTTAGTATCCACAAATGGTGTTCTGCATAGCAATGTTAGTGCACATAATAATTGTACATCTATAATCACCTTAAAAAAAAATCATCAACCATAGACAAAATCAATATAGATAATCCACATAATATGCCAAATTCATTAAAACTTCATAGAGATAGGATTAAATCCAATGTCAATGGTTTGAGGGAAATATTATGCAAATATTAACACTAAACTACTAAAGTTCATGGTACCACCAACAAATGGGCTATAGATTCTAGCCAAAATTTTGACCAAAAACTAGGCTCATCATTTGTTTTCACAATTAAGCCAATAATATTCTAAATGTGGCACATGAGCACGATAACCAGCTATATTCTTGGCAATATTTCCTTTAATATCATAATATATTCTCTTGAGTGGGAACTCTTCAAAATGGTATGTTCTCAATTCTTCTTCACACAAGTCAGTCACTTTAGTTGCACTACACTTATAGTTTCCTATTGCAATGGGAAATTTAAAATAGGCCTTCTTGCAAGCATGGCTATAAATAGCCTCAGATGGTTTCACTCATCTCACCCATTCCAATAAAAAAAAATTATATGTTGGATACCTGGGCAACATGAATGGATGTCCATCAAATCCCTACACTCTAATGTAGGAGTAAGTAGGGAACTGTATGTACCAGCCTCCCATTGATTGAATGACACTTTTTGCTTCTAGGGATAATCTTTTGGCTTTATCACCATTCATTATTCTGACAAATTTCATGGAGAACAAATCATTGAATTTCTTGCAAAAATCTTTATATCCATAGATGGTGATCTAGGGTAAATGTGCATATATCAAACTGTTTCCTACCTTTGTGCACAGAGTACCAATCTATTTCAACCCTTTTCTATTGGCCCTCATAGCACGAGTAAATAACATATGATGACATATAGAAGCACCATGTTTTGGGACAATGTAGTTATCTATTAATATAATAGGTAACTTATCATCTTTCCCCAATGCAATTGCACGAGACCTGCCATCAGCCAGGATATTATTATAAACATTCAGGGTTCAAAATTTCTTGCATCTCTTAAAGTAGCTACTCTGTTCAACAAAGTTATAATATCTTGCATTTCTTGTTTGAACATAGAACTTTGAATTAACTTGGTCTACGGTGTAATTAGCCCTTGGCACCATTGGGTACTCATAATTTCTCTATTACTCTCTTCAAGATTCTAATATGTCTTGCTCTTAGCCTTTATATCAACATTGTACATTTGTGTATAATGGGGAGACAAAATGTGTATATGATTCCCTTCTGTGATAGGTTTTCCTAAATTCTCCCTTCTTTTTTCAATGACTCTTTTGGCTAGGTTGTAGTGATTTATGCATTGTATAACCAATTTGGGGGCTTCCATTACTGGTGAAAACCCTCTTGGAAAAAGTAGCCCATTTGCAGCAACATTCTTGGTACACTGAGAAGCATTTTCTTGTAATACTTGTGAATGAATTTCAATAGCAGAAGACCATCCCATATGAGTGTCTATAGAGACTATATTGATCGGTATGGCTTGTGAATTACAATATTTGAATTCATCTTTTGGCCTTGTATCATAAGTCCTCATTTTTTCTGTTGTATTTTGCATGTTTTGAGAATGTGTCTTTTGTTCGAGTTAGAGTTAATTTTAACCAAAACTTAAAGTTTATAAAATTTTTAGTTCATTTTCAATTAAATTTAAGAAATCAAAGAATAATCAACATTTCAATTTTTAAATGGAAATACCATTATCAAGATCTTTCAGCATGAAAATTATTAATAGAATATCAGTTGTCTAAAACATACCTGGTTTTGGTTGGTAATGATGGTCTTTCAAAATTGAAACATATATTTTCGAGACCTACTTTCTTTCTATCACTTCTAGGGTTTTTCACCTAAAAGGAGAAAGATGGGTCCAAAAATACTTATGTTTACATTCAAAAGTTAATGTGATGTGAATGCAAGAAACTAATAATATTGATTGACTAATGAATAGAAACTAAAGGAAAACAACTTGTTTGAAAACAAATTGTGTATTACAAAATCACCTACAAATGAATGGAAAAATGCAACAAAAATGAATCAGATTGAAAAAATGCACCTGGAATGTTGAAGGAGATTGGAAATTACTTATGAAATGTTGTTGATAATGTTTTTCAAGCATGATGGGACTCATTTTCCATTCTGGGTGAATTGGTCCCAGTTCTATCAAACTATACCAGAACATGTTTATGATAAAAGGGTATCTAAAAATGTAAAATTCCAAAAACTGACCTTGGGGTGGAACTCATTCACCACCCATGGAAAATGAGTCCACTTTTGAATTTCTACATTTTCAAAGGTGGATTATGAAGCTTTCGATATGCACTTTGATGTTCTACAGGTGTCCACTTTTGAAACTCTGGTTTATGGGTCTGAAAATGAGATTTTGTTAATACTTTGACTTGTTGAATGTGAAGAAGACTTGAGAAAACATGAAAGTTGATATTCAATGATTTACAAGCTTCCAAGGGTTCTAAATCTACAAACACACAAGAAGATAAGAAGAAATGTTGATTGTTATGGCATGGGGGTTTGCCTTGGTCAAACCCCGTTTAGGTAATTAAACCAAAATAATGAAAGAATGGAAAGAAACATGCAATAATGGAATAGATTACCTTGCCATGATGATAAATCTTGAAATTATATAGCATAACATGTAGAATCATCCCTTGAATGTCTTTAGAATCTTTCTTGCAATGATGAAACCCTAAGTTGCTTGATTTGAGATGAAAGATTAGCGGATGAATAATGAAGAATGGATGTGAATTGAGTTAATGGATGAGAGAGATGTAAAATTGGGAGAAAAAAACTTATTTATACAATCTTGTGCCTTAGTTACTCATTCATACATCATCACAGGCCGACATCAAGTGGTTTTGAATAAAAACTTGAAAAGAATTTTAAATTTTTTGAATTTGGAGCCAAGAGGGACTCATTCACCACCCATTGCAAATGGATCCCACCTAGGACCTAAGAATGGGTGTCGGAAATTATTTTGTATTTAATGTTGTTTGATGGGTTAACATTCAAAAATACACTTAAAGCATATGAGGGCATAAAGGGGCCAAATAAAGCATGAGAAATGGATAAATAGTGAAGTTATGCCTAGAAAAGCATGAAATCTTGTTACAAGACTTTACAACACTTCAAAATAGGAATTTTTTAGTGATGAAAATGTGATTTTTTAGGTAAATTGTAATGAATAGATTCTAAAAGGTGAGAAACATACGCTAGTTGGTATGGAATCACAAACACAAAGGTGGCTATGGGGAAAATTCATGATGCTAGGTGGGCTTCCCACTCAACCATATTAAATTTATACCTCCTCATAACTCTAATAAGGTGCCACAAAGGAAAATGGTTTTTGAGCTCCATGAGGTAAGCAAAACTTTGTATGCTTGACACTCATAGACATTGTTAATGAAAAATAATGTAACGATTGTTGAAAGGGATTTTTCTTAATTAATGCAATGTCATCTTAGTGAACATTATGCTTAATGTCTCAAAGAGAGGATAAGTGCGAAATAAGTATCACGCTTTTGGAGGGAATCAAGCTCAATGACCACCAAGAAAAGGATGCATCACAAGAAGAAAGAAATTGTACAATGAAATGTGAGTGGTGATGTATGCCCCCACTTTGAAGTAGTTGTGAGCATTCGTACTATGAACAATTACTTTAAAGTAGAAAAAGAGGAGACTATAGCTTACTCAGAAAGCCATATGCCAAGTCATATGTTTCTGATAAGCTACATCATGAAAGATAGAAGTATGTCATATGCGATCCAACTTAAGGCATGTCATACACATCCCAAGCTTGCTCTTATGCATTCATGAAAGGTTAATGACTAGCCAAAGGAGGAAACAAAAAATGACATACAAGGACAAGGATATCAAACTCCTTGCCCCCACATAGTGCAGGACAAAGGTGAGCCGAAATGATTGATGAAATGCATGCTAGAGTGAAAATCAAAAGCAATTAGAGGAATTAGATGCCCCCACATAGGGAAGCATACCAAATTCCTAAAAATGTTGTATTTTATGACTCAAAGAAGTGCATTCATTAGTGGAGTGACCATGAACTCTATAATATGCACAAAAGGAAGTCTTGGAATAGCATTTATTTCAAGTTCTAGGAGGGCGAGTGATCAAGTTATCTTGGAGAAGTCTTGACAATATACCCTCTTAATCAATAGGAGAAGGTGGTCTTGTAATTTTTTTCAAAGATACATCTTGCTTGGTATTGGATGCCATACTTATGGAAGACTCTTTAGATTGCAAGACTTTTTTTTTTCCATTATAGGAAGATACAAAATCTAATGACTTCAAATCATGAGCAGTTTGTGAGATGAAAGTTTGGATGTTTTGGGAAGGATGAAATTCAAGACCATTAATTGGGAAGGATGATTTTGGAGTGTGTTGTGTGATATGAGAGGGTTGTGAAGATGTCCTACAGGATATGTATGTGGTCCATTAATCAAGGGGGGTTGAATGGACACTTGTGCATTCATATCCTGAGAAATCTTGTTTGGATGTATCTCTAAGTGAGGGAAATCAAGAACCACTTGCTTGCCATAGTCCAATGCCATGATATTCTCCCTAGGAGGAGAGTTTTTAGGAGAAAAATAGGCCACATGTGCTTGACAAGTAAGGCTTTGTTCTTCCACATTAACTTCATAGCCAATAGGGGAATGATTAATGATGGTATTATGAGGAGAGGAATGGTTATTATGAGAGGATGTTAGTTGAATGTCCATTGTCATTAAGGTCTCATGCTCTTGTTGCATATTATCTACCCTACTAGGAGTGCTTGTAATATGTTCATCCAAGTTTGAGGTTTGTAAAGTAGCTTCATCACAAGTGGAGGTATCAAGAGAAGAACCACTATGGTTTGCAAATAGATCTTCCCATAGGATGGGGACATTAGGGGAGGGAGGATCAAGGGTGTCGTGATTCTTAATAGGTATGTCTTTTAACACTAACCTATCCTCATTACTTCGAGGAGGGGTATTAGGAGATGAAAAAGTGTGATTTTCCTGAGCATGGAGACTTGGTAAGGCGATGTTGATGTATGTGTCTAGGATCTCATGTTCTTGTTGTGTAAGGTCATCCAAAGGGGAATAAGGAGATGGAAAATCAAGACCTTCAAGGCTTGTGACTTCTTGCACCAAAATACCTTCGTCACTAATAGGAGAGGTATTGGAAGAAGAACAATTATGTGTGTTATGATTGTCTACATTTCCATTCTCACCAATGGGTAATGTAAGATTAAGGATTGTACTAATGGAATGTTTCTTAAAGTCCCTATTATGGTAGTCAAAAGCAAACTCATAAAAGGGGATAGTATGCTTATAAAATCCATGTTTAATCAAATCAAGAGCATATATTTTGAAAGAAAATATGCTAAAATAAAAGAAAGTACAATGCTATGCAATTTTCAAAATTTAAGTGTTTTTTTACACAATGCAACTATCAGAAAAATGATATGTTGTAAATGCAAAAGTTAAATTAAACAATGCATGAAAGGAGCTAAGTGAAGCGAGATTTAACAGAATACACGCTAAACAAATTCCACTAATTGATATATACAAGTTAAGGCACGAAACAAAAGCCTAAAAACAAATTTCTAAGTTTTGTAAAATGTTGTTTTAGGGGTCAGAAGGGACTAATTTTCCCAAGGTGGCGAATGAGTCCCAATATGGGATTTTTTAGAATTTTCAAAAATTTGTCACTGATTTTTTATGAATTATGAGTGCCATGATGCATTTCTAAATGAAAAATGTAGAATTTTAGGACTTTTCAATGAGGAAAGATGCAAAATAATGCAACCTATTATGCACTTTTACTCATGCAAAAATGAAACCCTAGAATGCGAGCTAACTAATGCAAAATGAAATGCAAGCAACTATAGAATGATTAATGGACTCCAAAATTGGAAAAGATGGGATTCAAGAAATAGGTTCACCAAAATGAAAGATAGATTTTTGGGACCTACTTTCTTTCTATCACTTCTAGGGTTTTTCACCTAAAAAGAGAAAAATGGGTCCAAAAATGCTTATGTTTATATTCAAAAGTTAAAGTGATGTGAATGCAAGATGCCTAAATGTAAATTTTAAATGCAAGAAACTAATAAGATTGATTGATTAATGAATAGAAACTAAAGGAAAACAACTCGTTGGAAAACACATTGTGTATTCCAAAATCACCTACAAATGAATGGAAAAATGCAATAGAAATGAATCAGACTGAAAAAATGCATCTAGAATTTTGAAGGAGATTGGAAATTACTTATGTAATTTTTTTGATGATGTTTTTTAGGCCTGATGAAACTCATTTACCATTGTTGGAGAATCGGTCCCAATTTTGTCAAACTATACTAGAACTTGTTTCTGAGAAAAGGGTATCTAAAAATGTAAAAATCCAAAAAGTAACCTTACGGTGGGACTCATTTTCCACCCATGGTGAATGAGTCCAATTTTTAATTTTTGGATTTTCAAAGGTGGATTCCAAACCTTTTGATCTACACTTTTATGTTCTATAGGTGTTTAGTTCTAAAACTTTGATTTATGGGTTTGAAAATGAGATTTTGTTGATACTTTGACTTATTGAATGAGAAGACTTGAAAAACCCTGAAACTTTATCTTCAATGATTCCCAAGCTTCCAAGGGTTCTAAATCTGCAAACACATAAGAAGAGAAGAAGAAATGTTGATTGTTAGGGCATGGGGGTTTGCCTTGGTTAGACCTCGTTTAGGTAATTAAACCAAAATGATCAAATAATGGAAAGAAGCATGAAATAATGGAATATATTACCTTTCCATGATGATAATTCTTGAAATTCTATAGCATAACATGTAGAATCATCCCTTGAATTTCTTTAGAAGCTTTCTTGCAATGATGAAACCCTAAGTTGCTTAATTTGAGATGAAAGATTGGTGGATGAATAATGAAGAATGAAAGTGAATTGAGTTAATGGATGAGAGCGATGTAAAATGAGGAGAAAAAAAAATATTTATACAATCTTGTGCCTTAGTTGGGTACGTGCAAGATCATTATGGAAAAAATAGGCCCTTAAGTGGCAAAAAATTCAAAAAACAAAGAGTTAGGAAACTTGACATAAAAATTTGAATAAGTTATCTATATTATTTAAAAAATATGTAAGAATAGAATCTGTATAAAATTGAATCTATTTTCTAAACTACTAGGTTTGTTTAAAAAAAAATCTATTTGGTGAAAAATTGAAATTTCAATGTAGTGGTACTTAAATTTCAGGGAAAAAATAAGTAGGTGTCTATCTAACCACCCTAACTATAATAAAATGATAATATTTTTTTTATAATAGTTTATATATAATTAGAGGACTCATGCCCTGATGTGATGCATTTTTTGAAAAAAAATTTCCATGTAAATAATTAATTTTGATTTTTTTATTACAAATTTTTAAAAAATATAAAAACTCGTATGTCTAACCTCCTTAACATGGAAAAAACTTCATGAAATTCATTTTTTATTATTTTAATCATATAGTATGTGAAGCATAGAATGTGACACATGTTTTGGATTCAAAAAATATGATACCATTTGAAAGTTATAGATGTTTTTTAATTAGCCTATAAATCAAGACTTTAGTCATAATTTGAATAGAAAATGAATAATAATTACTTATTAAATTCAAAATAAATCATAATTTATATCAGTGGAAAGCTGAAAATATCTTTTAAAAACCCTTTTTGTTTCATCAATTTTGGGTAAAAAAATAGTCATTAGCCACATACCCACCATATTGCCACTTTTTGGTCCATCATGATCCTGCACATACCCAGTTACCCGTTCATACCTCATCATAGGTTGACGTCAAGTGATTTTGAATAAAAACCAAAAAGGAATTTTAAATTTTTTGAATTTGGAGCCAAGGGGGACTCATTTGCCACCCATGGTGAATGGGTCCCACCTAGGACCTGAAAATGGGTGTCAGGAATTATTTTGTATTTAATGTTGTTAATTGGGTTAACATTCAAAAATACACTTAAATAAGCATATGAGGGCATAAAGTGGCCAAATAAAGCATTAGAAAGGGATAAATAGTGAATTTATGCCTAGAAAAGTGTGAAATATTGTTACAAGACTTTACAACACTTCAAAATAGGACTTGTTTAGTGATGAAAAGGTGATTTTTAGGTAAATTGTAATGAATGGAGTCTAGAGGAATGTAGAAATGTCTTACAACATTTCACAAAAACTTCACAAGATGTCATTAAATGCATTTTATTCATTTTGCAAGGGTCCAAGACCTAATATGGATGCATAAAATGCCTCACAACACTTGAATCAAGGCCTCATTAAGCCAATTTATCATGAATTAATCCCATGTCAAGCAAGAGGGTCTTTTTTTCTACGACACAAGAATGCAACTTTAAAACCCTTGGTAGCTAGGTTTTGGTTTCTCAAAATTTACCTCTCCTTGCATGATAGTGTCATTTCATTACTTCAATGTCCTTCGTAAATTTACAATATGATATGAAGTGGAGTGTTACAAAAGCAATTGCATGCTTGTGGTGGTTCCAAGTACATAGATAGTTCTCCAACTTCATTAATTTCCTATTAGCTCACACTAAATCCTTGAATAAAGGTGAAATCATTACGCATTAGGGTCCAAATCATGAACACCTAGATTTTTGTGCAGGCTCGCTACTAGAGAACAAAGACAACATGATGATTATACGTGGAAATCTGATGTCACGTTGATTCCTTGTAAGGTATATGTCATTAAAGATATGTGATCAATTGGTGATCACTAAGATTGAGGATTTTTGGTATTGACCTTGAAAAAGAAACACCAGGATTTGGGAATTCCTTCTAAGCTTCAAAAAGAGAAAACTATTGAACAAGATAAAATATAGGAAAGCGAGTCCAAGAGATAGATTAAAAAATTTCAAAATAGACTCTCCAGTTTATGACTTCTAAGTAAGAAAAGAAAAAAGGAAACAATAAAACACTAGACTCTGGTAGAAAGGAAACTATTGGTATTGATGACTCTAGTAAATGAAATACTAGGTGGAGTTAATATTTCATGAAGATAAAAATTCCTTTAGTGCAAATGCATGACTCTAAGATTTCAGTTTCTAGTAATATGTTAAACTTTGTGAAAAGACAAAAACATTGAATCTAGGAAAAAAAGGATAAAGCAACAAGAAGGCAAGCTGAATTTGAAGGAAATATTAGTAACAAACCAAGCCACAAAATGATGTCAAAGCAAAAAAAAGTAAGAAAGGGAACAGAGGAAAAAAAAGGGGGTCCATATATTTCCAAGGGGTAAAATGGGGTGCGTTGTGAGACCACACAACAATCCTCTTTCTTCTTTGGTTTGATACTTGATTGATTTGAAAGTGGAGGGTCTAAGGTAACCCTAGGATCCTTATGAGGCATTATTTTTTCTTGTAAATGATCTTATGAAATAAAACACATTTTTTATTAATATTAATATGATTGTGATTATGGTTAACAATTGGATCTTCTAACATCATGCCTCTCCCTTTTTTAAGAGGGGATGTATTAGGAATTGTGTATTTTTTTATTGAATCTCTCTCATTAGTGGGGAAGGTATTGAAAGTTGGTTGTGGAGAGGAATTTTTTTTTTAATGATATGGATCAGGCTACATATATATTCTATTCCTTGTTCATTCTTAATAACCTTTCTTATGCTCTCCATGACAAGAACAAAATTACTAGCGATATGTTTAGATCACACAAATCCTTGCAAACATTCTAATTCTTCATTGATATTTCTTATGCTCTTTTCAAAGACATTAGGAATCATTGTTTCAAAATCATTCACATTAGTTGTGGGTAGTAAAGTTATCAGAAATGAAGTATGAAAGCTATGATCCCTAGACAGTTGACTAGTGTCAACACTATGAGTGAAAGAGTAACTAGAAAATTGAAAATCCATTATGAATGGTGTATTGTGGGATGACATGAGTCTCAAACTATGTCTCATGATAGTATTCCTAATAGGACATCAAGTTTTGAAGCACGTACAAGTTTCAAAAACCTAATGTACACCCCAAAATGGATGATAGGAAAAATACAATCAAATAATCTGGAATGTAAATTGCAATGCAAATATGTATAAGTATTTTTTAGATTCTAAACATGATAATTTTCTGATTATGATGTGTAAAAACCTGAAAAATGATTTATTGTAAATGCAATTTTGAATTCTCACAATGCATCAAATTTAACAAATGAAGCATAATATGATTAATTTCAAATAACATAAATTATGTAAATTCTAACAACAAACTAAAATCAACAAAACAAATTACATAAATATAGATTTTGATGCCCAAAAATGTAGGAAAAATTCCTAATCAAGAACTCATTCACCCATGGGTGAATGGATCTTGGTTCAAGGATTTGAAAAATGAATTTATAGATTTCTGAGTTGATTCTTATGGCTTTCAGATTTTGGACTGAGATAGGTGTTTATAGTTTCAATCTTCTATAAATTTAAGTCTAAATGCAAATGTAAAATAATGCTAAATTATGAACTAGGAGACCTAAATTTGATATGAAATTTTTATTCAATTTTCAAATATAAATGAATGATGATGCAATGCTAGATGTAAATACTATGCAAAATGACTAATTTTTTTGAATTTTCTAGATTTTAAAGAATCCAAAAATGCAATCCTAAAACACTAAATGAGATCCAAACTAATGCAAGTTAAAAAACCCTCAATGAGATTCAATTCAATGCAATGAAATGTAAATGAATTCAAATCCTAAATCTATGGTTATAATAGACTTCAAAACTAGAATGATATAATGCTCAAAAGTTAGGTTCACCATAATGAAATGGTGAAAAATAGGTTGGGGTTTGAAAATTGAAAAATATGTAGGATGAGGGGCCTATTTCTCACTATTTCATTAGGAAATGAGACATACACAAAGAATTTAATTACAACCATTAGGTGATTCAACTTAATGAGGGAATCTTTAGATTTACTTATGATTGAAGGATAGGGGTCATTTTCACTACGAACATTTTGGAGAAAGACTAAAAATAGAAAATCAACCAAATTATGCCAAATTAAACTTGGAAAAAAAATATTAAACTCAAGATTATTTGGGGGAACCTTTTTAGGATGGGGAGAAAAAATATGGTCCGCAACTTCAGGGGTCCGCCCTTTTGCTCCAATTGAGCTTTTCTAAAAAAAATTTCTCATTCTATGGATCCAATGGATCCCTCTAGGAACTTTGGCCTACATAGATGCTTTGTTTCTTGACCAGTGGGTTTCTCTAGCTTGTTCCCTATTTCAATCACTCATTGTAGATTGATCTTTGGGGAAAATAAACAAAATTTTGATATATGTGGATCATATTCTGCATCCTCGAGGAAGTCTTTGGATTCTTCTCATTTTAGGCATTATTTAGAGGTTGTTTCTTGTTTGCGCTTCCCTTCCACTTTTCCTAATTCCATTCCAATAAAAGTTGGAACTCCCTTCATTCCAAATGCTTCAGCTTCATTTCTAGCTTATATCCCTAATTCTATCCCTATTGGACACCCAAGGCCCTTCAATACTAAACCTTTGGTTTCAACTCCAGTGTCCTTTCTCAACTCTATACATATTTTGAAATCCAAATGTTCTTCTCAATTTACATTTTTGGATATGATGGTTTCGGAGCTTCATTCAATCCCTTTTCAAAATACGAATTCTCATTGGGTTGAAAATTTAAAAGAAAATAACGTTTTCTCTGATAAGAAGGTTCCCATTTTTAGATCAATCTTGTTTAAAGATAATAAGGTCTGGAAAGATATGAGATGGATGGCCAAGATGCACATAGGTTCATTTAGAATTAATTGGGAGCATCATGTTACTCTCAAATATGAATCACTTTAGCCTCAAGTTCATGATCATCATGAGATTTCTCTTGTCTATAAGTTCTGGAAATTCTCCCATCATGTTACTATCTTACAAAATTGGGTTTTTCAGACTTGGGTGGGAGCTAATTAGGTTTTTTATTTTGATAAAGGTGAAAGCTTTTTTGTGGTCATTTTTGCTTCCAAATATGATAGAAATGCTGTATTTAGAAAAAAATATTGGATGTGTGAGGGATATGGTTTGTTTTCTTTTCTTTTGACTCTAAAATTTGATCCCTCTCAAGATATTAGTAAGTTTATACCTTTTTGGATTCAACTTCAAGGATTGCCTCTTGAATATAGAGAAACTCATCTTATTGAGTTGTTGAGTAATCAATTGGGTATCTTCCTTGATCAAGATTTTTAGTTTTTTACAAATCCTTCGTTACCAGTAAGGGTTTGTATTCTTCTTGATGTTTCTAAAACTCTTCACTCAATTTTGAACGTCAAATCTAGACATGGACTTTGGAAACAGTCACTTGTCATTAAGGATCTACTTGCAATTTTTCCTAAATGTCACTTTCCTACCCATCCCACTTATGCTTGTGAGGTACTTAAGGATGATGGTGTTTCATTTCAACCTTCCTCCCCTAAGTGCAAATCCTATGATCATTCAACTAATCCTTTTAAGGATTCTGGTCCAATAGTTGATCATTTTGAATCTGGTAATGAGCTGGCTATCTTTGATGGGATGAAGGGTAGTAATGTGGAAATGAGTTTGATAGTTGTGTTTAAGGAATCCTAGGCTAATAGTATTCAATCAATGATTCTAGTTGTCCCAATTTTTGCTAATTGGTCAGTTGTGCTTAAATTTCTTTCACAAAGTAACTCACATGGGATATTAAATATAAAGGATACTCCTATCACTGATGTTCATACCATGTCCTCTTCAAAGGGATATGAGGTTTTAGTTCTCTGCTTGAGCCCTTAGATATATAGGCTCCTCAATATTTCATTGGTTTCAAGTTGGGAAAAGATGTTTCTATCTCTAAGATTCTTGTTTTGAAACACTCTTAGCTTATTTGTGCCTAAATTTAGGTTTGATACTCCTCATCAATTATATCATTGTTCTTCTTTTTTAGCAATGGGTGTTTCAAATCCATTTGTTCAAAAACAAGAAGCTGATGAGGTTTATTTCATTGAATTTCAATCAATTTTAGAAGAGGGAAATTTAGAGAGTATAGCTAATAAGATAACTTTGATGGCTGGGTCAAAAGTAATTGATGAAATCATAGAGCCTGTTGAGAGGAAGTTTGAGGGGACTAAAATTTCACAATCGTTACTTTCAAACCTAGAGTTAAAGGATTCCATAGTGGTTGATAACACACTAGTTTCAAAACTTTCTAATGTTGCTAATGCAAGTTCAAAAGGGGATCAAGTATTTGAGGATTTTTATTTCTCCACATCTTTATCCATTTTTCAATTGATTTGTTTGTTTCCTCCTCAAAAATAGCCTGGTAAAAGAGGTTGTAAATTAAATGTTGTTAAACTCCAAGAGGAGATAGCAATGGGTAAACAAACTACTTTGGATGGTGGTATTAAAAAAAGTTTGAGGAGAGCCTGTTGCTCTCTAACCACAACATGAAAATTTTATCCTAGAATGTTAGGGGCTTAAATGACCCTAACAAGAGAGCCTGAATTGAATAAAAAATTGATCCTTTTGGGGCTGATATTGTTCTTCTTCAAGAAACTAAGTTCTCCTAGGAAAATTTCACCTCAATCATTACTAAATGGTCAAGGTGGACATCTTGTTAGTCAAAGGAACAAGGAGCGTTTAGAAAGTTAATAGCATTATAGAATTCAAAGACTATTATTTTTGGAACCCATATTAAGTGAACTAAATTGGAGGCTATTAAAGGTAATACACTTTGATTTGTAGTTCTTGTTGCTTAATGTTTATGCCCCCAACTCTACTTTTGGTAAGAAGTTTGTTTGGGATGCATTGTCACAAGCATCCGAAAAGTATGGTGACAATAAGATCATTTTTCTTGGTTATTTTAATGCTCTCTTATCTTTAGAGGAAAAGCAAGGAGGTATAATTCCTCCACCTACGACAATTAATAATTTTAGTATTTTTGTTCAAGATAATGATCTTATTGAAATCCTTCTTGGAAATGGAAAATTCACATGGACAAATAAAAGGAAAAGTTTATGTCTGATATCTAAGCATCTTGATAGGTTCCTCATCACACCTACTTAGTGTCTGAGAATTATTATTTGCAATCTATAATTTTACCCTTGATTGGTTTTGATCATTTTCCAATCACTATGGATATTCATACTAAGCAAGTTGCATCTTCTTGCAAATCTTCTTTCAAGTTTGAAAGGATGTGGTTTTGTCACCCACAATTTTTAAGCCTCCTAAAATATTGGTGGTTGTTGTACCTTATGGTAGATGATACCTTAATGTATAGATTTTTTATGAAACTTGGGTTTCTTAAAGATAGAATCAAACATTGGAACTCTTCTTTATTTAAAAACGTTTTTCAACCCAAAGTTGAAGTTTTCAAGAAACTTGAGGAAGTATATGCACAAGTTTGATTCTATTTGAGCAATAATCACAATTGCAAACAAAATGGGAAGAACTATATTGGAGACAAAAGTCTTAGGAGCTATGGTTAAAAGAAGGTGACAAAAATACTAATGTTTTTCAATGTCTGAACAATTGAAAAGGAAAAAAACTCCATTTTTTCAATCCAAGATAGTGTTACAGGAAATGTGTTAATGAATGAGGCTAATATACAAGAAAAAGGGGTCAATTTTTTCATAGATCTACTTTCTGCACCCATTCTTCAACCTTTGCAAGTAGGTAGGGATAGAGAAGAATTTTTGGAAGAAATAGCAATGATTGTATCACAAATGGATAGTGACATGTTTTTTAAGCCATTCACTCTTGATGAAATTAAAGTTGTTGTGTTCTCTATGCCTCCAGATAAAGCACTAGGTCTAGATGGTTTTACAACTTGTGTCTTCCAAAAATGTTGAGACTTCATTGCTCATGATCTTCTTCATGCTATGGAAGAGTCTCAGACTTCAGGTACAATTCTAAAGTAGTTTAATGTTACCAATATAGCTCTCATTCCTAAAACATCTACTTTGAAATCCTTTTCTAAATTTAGACCAATTTCATTGTGCAATGTGATTTATAAAATTTTCACAAAATCAATTTATCTATGATTAGTTCCTATTATTCCTAATCTAATTTATGAAGAGAAAAGAGGTTTTGTTCCTGGGAGGGAAACTATGAAAGGAGCTTTAGTAGCTCATGAGGTACTAAATTCTATCACAACAAATGCCATACCATCATTGATCATCAAATTGGAAATGATGAAGGCATATGATAGGGTCAATTGGTCTTTTCTTTTGCAATTTTTATTGAAGTTTGGCTTTCATCCAAAATTGTGTAAGTGGATAATGTCTTTCTTGAAGGAAGCATAGTTTTCAATTCTTGTTAATGGTTCACCAACAGGTTTTTTAAGTTCATCTCAGGGTGTAAGGCAAGGAGATCCATTGTCTCCTTTTCATTTTATTATTCTAGCTAAGGCTCTGAGTAGGCTTGTGCACAAGGTGCATAGTCAAGGTAATTTAAAAGCAATCTTAATTCCTCCTATAGATATCACAACTACTCATTCATTTTTTGTAGATGATACCTTATTATTTGGGAGGGCAACCATATTGGAAGTGAAGAAAATCAAGTATGTTCTTCATAAGTATATGTCTGCTTCTAGTCAAAAGATCAACCCAACTAAATAAAAGATATATGTTTTTAATTCCTCTTTTGATCTAAAAGATCATATTGTCAACATTTTGGTCTTGCAAGAAGCAAAATTGCTAAGTATTTAGGCATTCCCTTTTTTTACTAGTGAAAACCAGGTTTCCTACTAGAATAATGTTTTAAAAAGTTTACAAGAAAGAATTATAGGATGGAGAAGAACATGGTTATCAAATGTTGGAAGGTTTTTAATGATTAAATCAGTACTCTATGAAATTCCAAATTACTATATGGCTATTTTGAAAGCTCCTCAAACTGTTATTGTGAAAATTGAAAAATTGATCAGAAATTTTCTTTGAAAAAGTAACATGGATTAAAAAAAGAAAATTCCCTTAGTATCTCTAGATAATTTATATAAAGAAAAATTGAAAGGAGGGGTTGGCATTCAAAATTTAACTGCAAGAAACATTTCACTAGGTGTTAAGCTTGTTTGGTATTTATATTCTAAACCTCAAACAAAATGGTGCAAACTTATCCAGAAAAAATACATAGACTCCAATGCACCTGGCCATATATTTTCAATTCTTAACCCTCCACAAGGTTCTGTTATGTGGAAGTTTTTGTTAACTTGTAGAAAAATTATTATTCCTTATATTACATGGGAGATTAATAATGGAGAGAAGGAAGTATTTTGGGCATAATCATTGCAAGGGAACTTTCCCTTGAATACAATATAGGAATTCCATCAAATACAACATATAACCCCAGTATGGGGATCAAAAGTAAGTGACTATTTTCAAGCTTCAGATTGTCTGACATGAAGAGCAATTGGGAAAATATTTCTATCTCCTTTACTACCTGAGAAGCAACAAACAAATCTAAATAATTTGTTAGCTGGTAGGGTTTTTTTGGTTCATAATGCTAGTGATAAGCTTATTTGGGCTCCCTCCAAATCAGGTCACTATATAGTAAAAATGGGCTACAAAGCTTTAATGAATAGATAAGTTCATTAAACTCCACAAAGAGCCTTCTCTTTTTGTTGGAATTCTATAATACTACGGGTATGTGCAGGATCATGATGGGCCAAAAAGTGGCAATATTATGGGTATTTGTAGGGTATGTGGCTGGCGAATTTTTTTACCCAAAATTGATGAAACAAAAAGGGTTTTTAGAGGATATTCTTAGCTTTCCACCAATATAAATTATTCTTTAATTTGAATTTAATAAATTATTATTATTTATTTTCTATTAGAATTACAACTAAAGTCCCAATCGATAGGCTGATTGAAAAACATCTATAACTTTCAAACGGTATCACATTTTTTGAATCCAAAACATGTGTCACATTCTATGCTTCACATACTATAGGATTAAAAAAAGAAAAATTAAATTTCATGAAGTTTTGACTAGGTTAAGGTGGTCAGACATACGATTTTTTATATTTTTTAAAAGTTGTAATAAAAAATTCATAATTAATTATTTACTTGGAAAAAAATTACAAAAAAATATATATCACATCTGGACATGAGTCCTCTACTTGTATATAAAATATTATAAAAAAATATTATCACTTTATTATGGTTAGGGTGGTCAGACAGACACCTACTTCTTATTTTTTCCCTGAAATTTAAGCATTAAAATTTTAAATTTTCACCAAATAGATTTTATTTATTTATAAATAAACCTAGTAGTTTAGAAACTACATTCAATTTTCTACAGATTCTATTCTTACATATTTTTGAAATAATATAGATAACTTATTCAAATTTTTACGTCAAGTTGCCTAACACTGATTTTTCTGAATTTTTTGCCACTTAAGGGCTTGTTTTTCACATGATGATCTTGCACATACCCCTACCAAAAGCTAGATGTTTCACTTGGCTTGCATTGACAAATAAGATTTTAACAAGTTCAAGATTACATAGTTTAGGAATTGCTGATCCTTTTAATTATGTTTTATGTGGATCAACTTTGGAAGAAATTAAACACCTTTTTCTACAATGCTCTTTGGCAAATGATTGTTGGAAATTTATTCATGCAAAACTAAGTTGGTATGCTCTTATTCCAACTGCACTTTGGGATTTCATATCAAGTTTGCTTCTTCTATATCAATCAACATTGTATGCTTGTCTTTGGAAAATTATTCCTTCTACTATCTTGTGGTGTATTTGGTGGGAGTGAAATAAAAGGATATTTTGCAAGCATATTTCAAATATTGAGCAAGTGCTTAAAAAATTAGAGACTTCAATATGTGAAATAGTTATTTATTTTGTACATAATGGTAAACATGTTGGTTTAATTTTCATAGATTGGGATTTGATGCAAATAAAGAATTGGCATAGTTTGGTTATTCTATTAAGAGGAAATTTACAAATTCCTGTTGTCAACAAAGTTTATATAGAAAAGGTAATATGGAAACCAGCTTCAGTTAGTTTTGTTAAGTTAAATTTTGATGGAGCTTCTAAAGCTAACCCTAGAAAATCAGGTGTTGAAGCTATGTTGAGAAATTCAAAAGGTTTATTAATTAGAGAAAAGTCAATCAAACTGCCATCAAGAACAAACAATATTACAGAAGTGCAAGGCCTTTTATTAGGATTACAAATGGAAATAAACTTGAATTACTTAAAGCTTCATGTTGAAGGTGATTTTCGAATAATCATCAATGCTTGTAGAAGCAGGAAACATATAGTTGGAAAATCACATATTTTCTTGTTCAGATATAGAGACTACTAGATGTCTTGGAAAATTTTTCAGATCACACATACTTACGAAGAAGGAAATCAATTAGCGGATCAATTTACACATTTGGGCTATGAACAAGATCAAGAAGACATAACCTATGAGGTAGAGTCAAAAAATATCACACGAGATATGCAATGCATTATTAATAAAGATAGGAAAGGGTTAGAATGATGTGACAAATTACCAAAGCATAAATGATTTTGTTCACTCAAAAGGATTTGGGTGTGAACAATTGGTAATGATCAATTAGAAAATCTAAAAATAAATCAAATTTTCTAATTTGAAATTTGAAATATCTAATGGTTATTGTCTTGTGCAGGATTGTTTTCAACTAACAAATTAGCTTTCTATTTCTTGTCCATGTCAATGCCAAGGAAGGGATCTGTCACTCAGTGAAAAGTTCTCAATTTCCTTTCTTGACCATGTCGATACCGAGGAAGGGTACTTTGTCATCAAAGTACTAACAACCTCTAGTTACATCATCAACCATTGCACGATCATTGGAATGGTATAAGCATCAATCAATTTGTAATGTATAGTATGAGTAGTGGGAGAACACGTGTTACTTTCCAATATCAACACACCTCATTCAAAATACTTGGTGTTAGGGAGATCAAAAGAATTAAATACTCACACAAGTTAAATCCTTTCAAACTTTGTTAATATTTTGGGTTTGCTATAGATGACATTTGAAATAGAGAATTTTTCAAGTCGCATGCATTTGAAACACAAAATTGGTAGACTCTTGAAAGGCCATCAAGTTTAATAATTACAAGTGTTATAGGCACCTGCCCAATGTATTAACACCTCACTAATTGTAATAATTTGGAATATCTTTTAAACCTTTGCAAATATTCTTGATGTGTGAATTCAAGGAGGAAGTAGTTGGGTGCCATTATGTTTCTTGCAATCTACATAACATTCATGATGAGTTCTAGTAGCCATTGTACACATTTTCCATTTTATAAGGAGACGGGAAGCTATTCATTGCAAGCACTATGAACATTGAAATTTGTTGGTCTGTAGGGTCTATTGCGAGTTTGTCAATGGTGGTATAGGTGTTTTTTGGTTGAAGTACTCTATGTTAAGGATAAATATTCCCTTTATCCTCAAATATTCTTGTGTGCATCTTTAATTTTTTGGTTTCATTTCTTAAATTGGGTTTTCATAACTAAAATTTTGGGGAGGGCTTTGGGGTTTCATTTGGGTTCTCCAAATTGGGTTTTCTAGTTCTAGGTTGAAGGTGTTTAAGTTTCAATGGTCATTTCTACATTGTGTGTCAGCATAGGATGTAATACTTGAACAAAAAAATAGCATTGAAGTGAAAATCAGGGAGGGGTAATTTCCTTTTTTAGATGACGCAATGGAATTTCAATTGTATAAAATATTTATAGTGTCATGTCCAAGTATTTTGGATAACATTAAAACTATTATAGGCCATGAGGTGTCATGCCTAGATTCTCCCAAGCTGCTATTCCCTACTCAACTTCTCTCCATCTTTCTGTCGAATGTGATGGACATGGTGCAACCTTTTGAATTTTTGGTAATTTTAGTTTAAGAGTCAATTTCTTTAAATTATCTTCATGATAATGAGCTCCTTCAAGCAACTCAAGCTTACAAATTAGAGAAAGGAAAGGCTTACGTTAGTGAATTTTTTCAAACATACCACCTCAAGAAAAAATTGGCATACTAAGAGGTCTAAGGAGCAATTAAAAAATGGCTTCACAATGATGATCCTTGGACATTGTACAAGGTCCTCAACACCCACACTCAGGAGCTTGATTCAGTGATGGTGGAAAAATGCAAGGAGAATTATTTCACAGTTTCTTTTATCTTATCACACCAAATTTGTCATGGTCCTAGAGCTATGGCTTTAGATGGGGACATGGGTATGTGCATGATCATCATGGAAAAAATAGGCCCTTAAGTGGAAAAAAATTCAGAAAAATCAGAGTTAGGAAACTTGATGTAAAAATTTGAATGAGTTATCTATATTATTTCAAAAATATGTAAGAATAGAATTTGTAGCAAATTGAATGTTGTTTCTAAACTACTAGGTTTATTTAGAAAAAAAAAATCTATTTGGTGAAAATTTGAAATTTCAATGCAGTAGTACTTCAATTTTAGTGAAAAAAATAAGTAGGTGTCTATCTGACCACCCTAACCACAATAAAATGATAATATTTTTTTATAAGATTTTAGATATAAGTAGAGGACGCATGTCTTGATGTGATACATATTTTTTTGTAACCTTTTTCCAAGTACATAATTAATTATGAATTTTTTATTACAAATTTTAAAAAATAAAAAAAATCTTACGTCTAACCACCTTAACTTGGTCAAAACTTCATCAAACTCTATTTTTTTTTAATCCTAGAGTATGTGAAGGATAGAATGTGATGCATGTTTCGGATTCAAAAAAAGTGATAGTGTCTGAAAGATATAGATGTTTTTCAATCATCCTATCAATCAAGACTTTAGTTGTAATTCAAATAGAAAATAAATAATAATTATTTATTAAATTTAAAATAAAGCATAATTTATATTAGTGGAAAGTTGAGAATCTCCTTTAAAAACCCTTTTCATTTCATCAATTTTGGGTAAAGAAAAGTCATCAGCCACATACCCTACAAAAACCCATCATATTGCCACTTTTTCACCCATCGTGATCCTGCACATACCCACATTCTAGATTCTCCAATGGATGCACAAGTGGGTGAAGGTCATCATCAAAATGCTTTTGATCAAAACATTTGTAGGAAGGATGCTTCAGGAAGCATTGGGCCAATTGAGGTTGGTGACAACAAGGAGGCATTGGCCTCAATTTAAGCATTGGTAGGGTAGATACCTCTACAAATTCGAGCTCAATGGAAGAATGATTTTCATGTTCCTTTTTTTTATCTCATGTTGAAAATGGCATATTATCTAGTTTTTTTAGTTTTTTTGATATACATGTCAATTTGAAAAGCTCAAATTATTCAAAGATTACTAGATACTGAAGGTTATTTTGGGTTTGCATGTCACGGTAAATTTTGATAATTATGTTTACGTACAAGCTTGCACTATGTAATGAATGAAAATTACTAAAGCTTGATTTAGATTTAGATTGGTCAATGCCACATTAGCCATTTTATGGGGCTTTTGATAATGTTGTTGAAACTACCACATTTTCCATTATATGGGGCTTTTTGATAATATGCTAGTACTATAATTTTGGCATTTTTGTAATCCTTTAAACATTATATATATAGGCTTTTCCTCTTATCAAAAAATAAAACAATATTAAACTCAAAATAAGCAAAACTAGAAATTAAATTGCAGATCTTGTTGGATACTATGGATATGTTGCTAATATGTGGTTGTCATTGATGTCAACACTATTGGAATTTGGTGTATTTCAGATAGTATATGTCAAGGATATTGAGAAAATTGTAAAAAAATGTATTCCTAGTTCCTAGTGGAACTATGCAAGTAATGAAGGTGTCTTGTTCTGTATGTTAAAGACTAGCTAGTGTGGATTAAAGGGTTTATTGTTGAGTGTTTCTAGATCATCTACTAGAAGTTTTAGAGGTCTGCATGAAGTTTTGATTGTGTTGTGGTTTGACAATGGTTTTGTCATCTTTGTCAGTGTTCCTGAATGAAGATTGTGTGATTATGATAATCTCAATTGTTGTGGATGTTTCTCTATTGTTTCTTAGTGTTCTTGGATGTCTCTAGATCATTCTCTATCTTTTTGGTATGTCCACAATAATCGATGAGATTGTGGTTGAAGATATTTTCTTATGCATGTTCTTGGCTGACATGTTGGTGGTAGCATGTTGTGGATCTTCATGTTGAATTAAGTTAAAGTATTTTTGTGTTGGAGATGTTAATTTGGGTCTCCACTATGTTGTGGCTGACCTTGGTGGATTCACATTAAAAATTTATTTGTAAATTTGGGCCAATGTTGCAAATATGTTTTATTTTTCTTGGCCAACGAAGTTGTGATGAAATCTCATGCAGCGGGTATATAAGTGTGATTTTTTCATTAGTGGAAAGTGTACTTAGTATGCTTAGTGTTCTTGGTGTGCTCCTATGTGTTTATGTGTGACTATCATTTGATTGTTGAGCAGAGTTTGAAGAAGATTGAGCAAAGTGTGAAGAAGGTTTTTTGAGCTTAATTGGAACTATAATTAGGCTTGTGTAGAAGCTATTTTCTTAGTTCATACCCTCTATATTTTAATCCTATTTTTTATTGTTGGACAGTGAGTTGTAGGTAGTGTACCTGAATGCATATGCATTCCCATTTTTATTTCTCATTATACTTTTAACAAGGTATAATCTTGTGGACTAACATCCATTGTTCTTTTTCCCATAATAGGGTTTCCATGTAAAAGTCTTGGTGTTCTTTTTCTCTCCGATGTGTTAATTTTTTGTGGTTAATTGCTTATTCATCAGATCTAAGATTAAGTTAAGTTAAGTTTGAATAGTTTAAGTTTCTATGACAACTGATTCACCCCCCCTTCTTAGTTGTATGTCCTTGTTTTGAAAACAATTGGCATCAGATCAAGTTCCTCTAATGAATTCTAAAAGGTTGAGGTGATCTGAGTTGGCAACATTCAAGAAGGACAGTCCAAGATTTGATGGCACTAACTACTCACTGTGGAAAGTTAGGATGCAATGTCATCTAAGGTGTATTGGTGAATCTTACTTGAAGATTACAAAAGATCGATATGTTATTCTTCAGAATGGTGCCTCCACTGCTAATAAAATTAAAGATGTAGAAAATACTATTAGGGCTATTGAAGCTCTGGTGAGTGCTTTGATAGATTTAGAGATGGATAATGTGATAGTACTGTAGACGGCTCATGAGATTTGGACGAAGTGGGAAACCTTGTATGAAGGAGATGCTCAAGTGAATATGGCTAAGTTATAGAGTTTGAAAGGAAAGTATGAGAATTTGAAGATGGGTGAAGATGAAAATATCACTTATTTTATGTAGAGAGTAAATGATATAGTAATGGGTATTAGATGTGTTGGTGGTTTTGTGGATGAGGATGAAATTGTGGCTAAGGTACTCAGATCTTTTCCTCCTTTCTACAAAGTGAAATCTCATGATATTAAAGAGTTCAGATCAGTAAATAAGATGACAAGAGACACATTGGTTGGTAAGCTTGTTGCTTTTGAGATAAGTGAATTTGGTGAATCTACACCAAAGACTGAATTTGCATTCAAGGCTACTGTATCCAGAAGTAACAGGTAAAGATATAGTTCAAGAGAGTGTTCCAGAAAGATATCCAAGTATGATGAATAATTGGAACAACTTGAAGATAAAGAAAGAGAGGTAGAAGAATTGGAAGCACTAATTGCAAAGCATGAAACCAGAGGAAAAGGTAAGTATGAAGATGTATTGCCTATTAAATTTTTTTCTTGTAGTAAAATAGGTCATTTTGCATCAAGGTGTCTTGAAAGAGTTCTTAGATCTAAGCCTAAAAAGTATAGATTCAAAAAGAGATGCTACTTTGCTGAAGAAGTTGTAACTGATGATGAGTCTGATAAAGATAATGGAAATGAAGATGAATGGGTTTTCATTACTACCATTGAAGATAATCCTGTGGCTACTAAATTTTCTAAATATGAAATAGCTCTTGTAGCCTGAGTTGAAGAAAAATATGAGTGGTTCATTGATAGTGGATGCTCACATCATATGACCGATGATAAAAGAAAATTTTTGAGTCTAGAGAAGTATGCCAGTGGGGTTGTGAGATTTGGAGATAACAATGCTAGTGTGGTTTGTGGTAGATGTTTTATTTGTCTTGGTGGTAAGGATAACAATGATGGTTTTTTTTATGTTGAAGGCTTGAAGCACAAATTTTTGAGTGTTAGACAGATGGTAGACAAGGGCTATGATCTTCAATTCAAAAATGGAAGATGCAAGATACATGGAATTTTTGGGAATATGATTGCTACTGGTAAACAAACAAAAGGTTATCTTTCACCTAAATACTACTAGTGGGAGTTGTTTAATTGCTCAAGTAGATGAAAGCTAGTTGTGGCATAGGAGGTTGTGTCATGTAAATTTTTACAACATTATCAAGATAAGTTACACTCAAGGAGTAAGAGATCTACCTAAGTTAGTGAAGCCTACTAATACAATATGCAAGGAATGTCAAATGGGTAAACAAACTAGAGTCTCTCTCTGGAGCAAATAGTTTCATTCAAATAATTTGTTGAAGCTTGGATTCACTAAATGTACTACTGATAGCAACTTATACTTCAAATTAGGTCATGATAAGGAGTTAATTATAGAATTTTTTGTTGATGACATCATTTTTAGAGGAGATGACAATCTATGTATGAAGTTTGCTAATGAGATGAAGGATGAATTTGAGATGAGTATGATTGGAGAGATGAAGTTATTTTTGGAATTGTAAGTTACTCAGTTGGACAAGGGAATCTTCATATCTTAGTCCAAATATGTGATAGAACTGCTAAAGAAGTTTGGAATGGATGACTCAAAACCTATTGGTACTCCCATGGTGACTGAATGTAAGTTGACATAGAATGATTATTCTCCTAAGGAAAATTAAACTAGATATAGGTCAATGATCACTGGATTACTTTATTTAACTCGGACTAGACCAAACATTATGAATGTTGTATGTATGGTTGCTATATTTCAATCTAATGCACAAGAATCACATATGACTATTATCAAGAGAATCTTCAAATATCTAAAAGGAACAGTTGAATTTGGACTTTGGTATCCAAAGGATGATGATCTAACTTTAAGTGCATATATTGATGTGGATTGGGTTGGAGATGTAGATGATAGGAAAAGTACTAGTGGTGGTGATTTCTTCCTAGGGAAGAAGTTGGTGTCCTGGTTGAGCAAAAAGAAAAAAATCAATTTCTCTATCTACTATTGAAGCAAAATGCATTGTTGTTACAAATAACTGTACTCAAGTGATATGGATGAAACACATGTTGAAAGCTATCAGGGTGGTATATGAAAATCCTATTGCCATATACTATGATAATTCAAGTGCAATAAATATTTCAAAGAATTTGGTACTACACTCTAAGACTAAACATATATCAATCAAGTTTCATTTCTTGAGGGAGAAAGTGATTGAGAAAGAAGTCAGATTGGAATATGTGCCTACCAAATAATAGATTGCAAATATATTTACTAAGCCATTTCTGAAGGATACTTTCGAGTATATCAGAGGAATGATAAGGGTGATTACACCTCCTGATAAGAACTAAAAGATGCATTTTCTTGCATCAATCCATGAGCTACATTGCTATGTTCTAATCTAGATTGATGTTTCTATGGCTACTACTCAGGGGGAGTAGTCAGATGTGAAAATATGTGGTTCAGAGCATGTATTTAGAAATATCATGGTTACCTTTTCCTTGATGTCAAAGGGGGAGAAGCGCAATGTCAAAAATATTTCTAAGGAAAAGAGCCTTGTGGGGAAAAGAGCAGTTGAGAAGAAAACTCAATGTGTTGGGTCGATGGTACTTTTCACATAATGTGTTGCCATCAATGGAAAAGGAGATGATTTTTGGATGTTTTGGATGTGTTAATGATATGTGTTTGTCATTTATGTCAACACTATTGGCATTTGGTGTATCTAAGATTGTATATGTCAAGGATACTAAGAAAGTTGTAAAAAAAAGTATTCCTAGTTCCCAGTGGAACTGTGCAAGTACTGGAGGTTTCTTGTTCTATTCATTAAAAACTAGCTAGTTTGGATTAAAGGGTTTATTTTTGAGTGTTTCTAGATCATCTACCAAAATTTTTAGAGGTCTGTGTGAAGTTTTGATTGTGTTGTGGTCTGACAGTGTTTCTATGGTCTCTATCAGTGTTCCTGAATGAAGATTGTTTGATTCTAATAATCTTAGTTATTGTGGATGTTTCTCTATTATTTCATTGTGTTCTTATATGTCTCTAGATCATTCTCTATCTTTGTGGTATGTCCACATTAATTGGTGAGCTTGTGGTTGAAGATATTTTATTGCACATGTTTAGTTTTTCCATTTTCCTGGCTGACATGTTAGTGGTAGCATGTTGTGGATCTTTGTGGTGAATTAAGTTGAAGTGTTTTTTTGTTGGAGATGTTAATTTGGGTCTCCACTATGTTGTGGCTGACCTTGGTGTATTTACACTACAAAAATATTTGTAAATTTAGGCCAACATTGCAAATATGATTTATTTTCTTGGCTGACTAAGTTGTGATGAAATCTCATGTAGCGGATATATAAGTGTGATTGTTTCATTAGTGGAAAGTGTACTTAGCATGCTCAGTGTGCTCGGTGTGCTCCTATGTGTGTATGTGAAAATATCATTCAATTGTTGAGTAAAGTGTGAAGAAGATTGAGAGAAGTGTGAAGAATGTTTTTTGAGCTTAATTGGAACTATAATCAGGCTTGTGTAGAAGCTATTTTCTTAGTTCATACCCTGTAGATTTTAATCCTATTCTATATTGTTGGGCAGTGAGCCCCTTTTGTATTTGAAAATTGAGCTCTAGGTAGTGTTCCTGAATGCATGTGCATTCCCCTTATTATTTCTCATTATACTTTTAACATGTTATAATATTGTGGACTAACATCCACCGTGGTTTTTCCCCTAACAAGATTTCCACATAAAAATATTGGTGTTCTCTATCTCTCTGATGTGTTAATTGTTTGTGGTTAATTTCTTATTCATCATATCTAAGATTAAGTTATGTTATAAAAGTTTAAGTTTCTATGACAATTGATTAACCCCCGTCTCAGTTGTCTATTGTTGTTTTTCCAATAGATCTCAAAAATGGAAGAACTGTGTTTATGAGTCACCAAAAGTGAGTTTTCAAAGGCTAATTGGGACTCATTCTCACAAGGGAAAATTGGTTGATGTAGAGCAGGGGCATACACTCTATCAATATAATAGTACCAATACATACTCCATTGTTTCATTGGAGGCATTGAATCAAACACTTTAGTACACATTGTCACCATTTAGGACACAAACTAATGAGAATTCAAGGATGTGAAACACATTAATAGGAATAGACATTATGTAACAAGAGAAAGCAACATTTCAATAATTTCCAACACATTTTGTGACTCACAAACCCTCTTGAACCAAACACTTGTTTCCATCAATGCACCACACAAGAATGGCTTCGTTCAAACAATGGCTTGTACTCAATAATGCAAATGATCAACATCACAAACAATGAAGGAACCAAAGTTAACATAAGGAACTTGTTTTTCTCATACTTTTTTCAACATAACATAAAGGTTCTCAAACTTTTAGGACTCAAACTTGTGTAATACAATGTTCCCAACTTATGGTTTCTTGTCACAAGGCACACACAAACCCCATCACTCAATAAACACAAGGAATGAAATGTTCACTACATCCTTGGCCTATAATAACTTTCAAAAAATTGTCACAACTATTAGATTAGACTTCATGAGATAATACAAGGAACTTATCAAGCAATCATCATGGAGGGTTTTAGGACTATCCCAGTGAGGAAATGAATACAAACTATCATTAATAACTTTCACAAAGAAAATTATGATTACAATTGCATCGGTGGGATTAAAAATAATAAAGTTATAGAATTTTCCTCCAATTTTCTTCAAGATCCAATGGTGGAAAAGAAAGTTAAAGCATTTTTTTCAAAACTTGGAACCCTATTTAGGGTTGAAACCCATCATCATAATAATTGTCATAACTTATTCAAATTTCCATAAAAATAATCCAAGAAAATATAATTAATGGCTAGAAACATATATTCATCCATTCAAATTAGTTTCATCCCAATATTGTATGGTACGTGGCCATACTAGTAAGTTTTCAGACTTCAAATTGTGGAGAAAAATGTTAGAATACTGCAGCCTTCACCAAAATGGCCATATCTCACACAAAACTCAATGAAATTTAACAAAAAAAAGAATTATAAATTAGAAACAAATATATTTCCATCCATATATTATATTCCTTAATATGAGGTCATAATAGGCCATATAATGCACAACTTTAGCCCAAAAAAAATGTAAGACTCAAAAAAATGCATACAAATTAAGGTTTTCATTCATCAAAACTTCAAAACAATGTCTCCAACCCCCAATTTGAGTTTATTGAGGGTTTCTTTATACATTAATACATTACCAATTAAAAAAACTATTTTGTAATGGTTTCTTTATTTGCATGTAACCGTTTCTTGCTCTTTGACACCTTTCCAAAGTTACATGACAACTTTTTACACTTTTTAATCAAAGACCCTATTAACACTCCAAAATGGATCAACATGATCTCACATGGTCATAAATGACCTTATTAGACTAAAAATACACCAACAATCTAAAGCTCAAAAATTAAAAAAAGTGTGCTTATGAGGCTCTTGATGCCCCTACACCATACTCCCCAAGAAAAAGAACTGTGAGTTCCACCTCAAATGATTGTTTTCTTTTCTTTCTCTTCTTCCAATTTTGTTTTATATGGATCCATTTTCCATGGTTGGCTTGATCTGCTCTAGGGTTCTTGATCCTCACACATTTGTGTCATACTTGCTTTTTGGACCTCCTCTTGAGGATCTTCTTTTCAAGTGTAAGACTCCAATATTCTATGTCTCCTTCATATGCCTCATTACTACTATCCATTTCTTCATCTTCTATCAAGTGTGCATTCTTGAACAACTTTCCACACTGTTCAATTTCTTTATCGAACAAATCATACTCATCACCAATAATCAAATCTGCAACTTTCTCATACAAATTCTCATAGAAATTGAAACTTTTCATGTGACCACCTTTAAATTTTCTAATCCCCTTCATTTCATCATTCAATTCAAAAAAATTAGAATCAAAATATCCATTATTTATCTCATTTTTGTTCACTATTCCAATTTATTTGTCATCCTTTATCTCTGCCATATCCATATCTTCATGGTATTTTATTAAGTCTCCTACAAGCAACCTATTTATTTTCTCCATCTCCTCTTTCCATGGGAGAAAATTATCTTCTCCATCCACTCATTCATCATACTGAGGATTTTCAAGGCTTTTCATCTCTATGCCTACTTGAGAACATTTCTCTTCCATAATTTTTAGGCTTGCGTGAAGACACTATTGATCTTTTTTCATGTCCATGTCAATAAATGCCTCTTATTATTTTGTTTCATCTCTTTTCAAATTATCCATCTTTTGCTTCCTCCTTTTTGAACAATCACCTTTAGATGCCTCTTCACCTTCTTTCTCATTGGCCAATACCCAACATTTCCTTGGTATACTTTCTCAAGAAAATGTTGCACTGTAAGCTCAATCCATCTTTCAAACTCTATCATATCTATTTCAAGCTATGATCTTATCTTATTTACTATCATCTTCTCCTTTCAAGTTTTTTTTTGGATCTTTGTATCTCTTTTCTTTTCTTGAATTCTTCTCATGATACCTCACTAGGTTTTCTTTCCTCTTCCTCACTACCTAGTCTTTTGGCATCCAAGTTCTTCACTTCAACCTGCCAAATGCAATACACAAACTTCCAAAACTTTCCTTGCCTAGGTCTTTGGGCTCTAATACCAAAATGATGCATAGTAGGGGTAGACACTTTTTTAATATGATAGTACCAATACATACTCCATGGTTTCATTAGAGGCATTAACTCAAACACTTTAGTACACCTTGTCATAATTTAGGACACAAACTAATGAGAATTCAAGGATGGGAAACACATCAACAAGAATAGACATTATGGAACAAGGGACAACAATGTTTCAATAATTTCCAACACATTTTGTGACTCACAAACCCTCTTGAACCAAACACTTGTTTCTATCAATGCACCACACAAAATAGCTCCATTTAAACAATGACTTGTACTCAACAATGCAAATGACCAACATCTCAAACAAGGAACGAACTAGAGTGAAAATAAGGCTCTTGATTGTCTCTAACTTGTTTCAACATAACATAAAGGATCTCAAACTTTTGTAGTACAGTGTTCCAAACTTATGGTTTCTTCTCACAAGCCACACACAAACCCTATCACTCAATCAACACAAGGAAATGAAAATGGACTATCATTAATAACTTTCACATGACAAATAATGAATCGAATCACTTTGGTGTGATTAAATATAATATATTTATATACTTTTCCTCCAATTTTTATAAAGATCTAATGATGGAAAATAAAGTAATCACATTTTTTTCAAAACTGGGAACCCTAGTTAGGGTTTAGACCTATCCTCACAAAAATAATCATAACTTATTCAAATCTCCATGAAAACAATCCAAACAAAAATAATTGAGGGATAAACTATATATTCATCCATTAAAATTGGCTTCTTCCCAATATTTTACTATACATGGCCATACTAGCATGTTTCTAGACTACAAATTCTTGAAAACATTGTTAGAATAAGGCAACCTTCACCAAAATGACCATATCTCACAAAAAAATTAATAAAATTTAAATTAAAAAAATGAATTATAAACTGAAAACAAATATATTCCCATACATATATTATGCTCCTTGATATGTTGTTATACCAAGCCATACCAAGCCGTACAATGCACAACTTCATCCTAGACTTAGAAAAAATGCACACAAATTGAAGTTTTCACTCATCAAAATTTTTTAAAAATGTCTCCAACCCCCAATTCAAGTTTTTGTAAGGTGTCTTTAAACTTTTCCAATAAAAAAAAAACAATTTTGTAATGGTTTCTTGATTTGCATGTAATTGTTTCTTGCTTTTTGACAACTTTCCAAAGTTGCATGACAACTTTTTTAGCAATATGACAAATTTTTACACTTTTTAATAAAAAAACCATATTAACACTTCAAAATGGACCAGCATGATCCCACATGGTCATAACTAACCTTTTTAGACTCCAAAATACACCAACAACCTAAAACTAAAAAAAAAAAAAAAGTGTGCTTATGAGGCTCCTGATGCCCCTGCACCATGGGTCCCTTATCTAGATTTTTCTACCACTTTATGGAGCCTCTAATATAGATCTAAATATTCTAATTTGTACAAGTGGTAGTTCCAGAGTATCAAAATTTATTTTGTAGGTTAGTTTTTTGTGAGATGACAACAATTATGAAAACTTTTGCAACTTTGTCAACTTCTCCAAATTTTCACCTCAAGTTGTATTCAAGCTTTCTTCCACATAGATATGAAAACACAACATGATAGGGAGATTTTTTTTGTTTTTGGTGAATGGGGGTTTACCTTGGTCAAACCCCATTTTGGTAATCAAACCTTGAAATGAATAAAAGCATGAAAGAGGGAATGAAGAATGAATAAAGCTATATTACCACTCAACAAACCCTTCAATAAGTCCTTTAATGAAGGTCTACAACTTGAATGAAATGGCTTCATAAGATGTGAATATTGAACTTCGAATATTTCTTGAAATAATGCTTTGAATGCTTGATTTGATTGTGAAACCTACATCACAATGTTGGCCCAAAAAATATGCATGATGAAAGACGACTTTGATATGACAATTGGATCTTGATTACTACAATAAAACTTTAATCAATCTTCCTTTGAATGCTCCTGAAAGTGCTCTTGATTATCAAACTTGCTAGGTGAAACTTAGTGAAATAATCTTATATTTATAGGCATGCATCCCCAATTCTATAAAATTTAAATATCACAAGCCAACATTGAATTATGGATTTGAAAACATTAAAATACCACAAAAACATAATTTAAATTTAGGTCCTAAGGTCTAGGGAGGACCCATTCACCCATGGGTGAATGGGTCCAAGGTCCCTAAACCTAGGACACAAATTGCTCAATCTAACGTGTTATGTTTAGGAATTTATGAATGTCGGGTTTCCCCTTTGGAAAATGTAATTAAATAGGGTTGGAAAATGATTTAAAGGGCCAATTAAGGTATAGTTAAGCTCAATTAATTAAGGTATCCCTAAACAAGCATGAAAGTGTAAAGGGGTACACTTTACATCAATAAATTAAGGCACAATTAAGTCCAAATTAACTAGGATGGCCCAAACAACAGAGAAAATGTAAATGGATACATTTTCCATCACTACACCTATACATATGTGTTTCATGTTAATGTATTAAACTTATTGAATTGAAAATATTAAATTCAATAAATATATATATTATAGAATTTAATAGAAATATAATCAATAATAAATAACATTTTTGATCTATCATTCACATTCTTTTGTTGGACTATAGATTTGTATTTAATTTTTGTATGGAAATGTTGGATCTGAAAGTTATGCCCTCAAAGATTCAATGCTCATTAGAAGATTTGGTGGCTATTAACTAGCTCTTTCAAGGTTGAAAAAATGGAAAGAATATAATTAGGCTGATATTATCTCAATCAAGTTTCTACAAAATTTTTTTTCATGGTGGTATGATCAAACCTTAGTTGATTAATGGACTAGTTTTATTTTAGTAAGATTGGTAACTAGATATTAATCCTATTAATAGTGTTATCAATAATACCTATTGTATACACCTAAAAATGGTCACATCACAATAGTCTGGTAATTAATTAAATATTTTTAATATTTAATTAAAACTCTGAATTCGATCTACATATAAATAAATTTAAATAATTTATTTATATTGTTCATTCTTTCATTTTGATTAAATAAATAAGTTTATTTAATCACTTTTTAATTAATTAAATAAACATTATGATTTATTTATATTAATTATCATTTAATCTTGGCTTGAATATTTTATTCAAATAAAGATTAAGTATTCTTTTCTTCTAAAGTCCATTCACAATTAAATATTCTAAATATTTAATTAATTCTTCTAAAAATCCATTCAAAATTAAATATCTCAAATATTTAATTAAATCTTCTATAGTTCTATTTTCAATTAAATATCTCAAATATTTAATTAAATCTTCTATACTCCTCAAATCAAAAATCAAACTCACATGAAATTAAATAAATTTATTTATTTAATATTGCATTATCCTCAACAACTGTGAAGCAAACTTCCAAAACAGAAAAAATAATTTCTCTATTCCTATGCAAGCTTGTTCCTGTGGGTTGAAGAAAAGGCTCCATTCTTCTCTCCAACCTCCCAACATTCTCCATCTTCCTCTCAACCTCTCTATCTTTCACCATTCAATTCTACTAGACAATCTCACAGCCGTTGATCTTTGCTAGCCAAGCTCTTGCATGCAAAAATGCTATAAAAAGGACTGACGGATCTTTGAAATCATACAAAATCTTTCATACAGGAAAATTATAGTCAAATAGCTTTCAAGCATCCATAGCATAGTCTTTTAGCATTCATAAATTGTAGAATCATTTCATATCATGGCCAATCATCTTCATAGTTTAGTTTTAGAAGCATCCATAATCCACAACCCCTATGCATAATCTACAGCCCCTGTGCATATCTGTATCAGCATTTCACTCCATCAGCATATAGGATAGAAGTACTTTCCTTATTGCATACTCGTTCTACAGGTTGCCATTTGGAGAAGCCTTGCTTACACAAGCTGAGAGCAGCAACTTCAAACAAATCCCTGGAGATAGAGAAAAATGGAACGACTCTAAAGAAGCTCTATTTGTTTCTTTTGTTTCTTTAGTTTAAAGTTTCATTTTGTGTGTTTTTATTGTTTTACTTTGATACTAACATATTTACAACACATTTTTGGCGCCCACCGTGGGGCTCTTGCCCCTATTTTAACATCTTTTTGCAAGTTTTTATGACAGGTGATGGCCAAAATAGCGTATTAGCGCAATAAACACGCTTCAACAAAATTCATACCTAGTTCAGTGCCTGTGATTCATCTTGCAGCACCTGTGATTTGTCTTGCAGGGCCCTTAATTCATCATGCAGTGCCCTTAAGTCATCCTACAGTGCCCTTAATTCATTCTCTAGTGCCCTTAAGTCATCCTGCAACACCCTTAATTCATCCTGCAGTGCCATTAATTCATCCTACAGTGCCTATGAACTATGTTTCAGCACTCGTGATGTCTGTTATAGCACACTTTTAAAAAGGCTACAAATTGTAATTTGTAACTTAAGCAAGATTTGACTGAATTCGACATGACCGCAGATAGTAAGAATTTTAAAAGAATGAAGCAATCCTAGGATAGTCACATAATAAAAAATTAAGCAATCCTAAGATAGTCACATAATTCAAGAAACAAGGAATCCTAGGATAGTTACTTCATCTTTGTTTTGGGCTAAAAAGAACTCCATGTTTTTGTGAAGCAACATCTTCACCTAGCATAGCAAATTCTTTATTTGGGCTTAAAATTGAATCCTTGTTTGTTTTGTTTTAAACAGTGATAGGCCTATGCTCTCCCCTTAACTGGGTGATCAAAATGCCAAACTCATCTATTTCATTTCATGCAATTTCAAGTTTTATTAAAACCTTTTAGAGATCCTGCTCTTGTGGGAAAAAGTACTCACCCAAGAGGAATGACTCAAGTGGGTTCAAGCCAAAGCCAGGCTTTTCCACCCCACTATAAAATTAAAAGCAAAATTGGGGAAACCCTCTTTTGATGGTAGTGTGCAAGATAACCATCCCCAAAGCCTTTGTTCTAAAGGTAGGGAGGTCTCTCAAGGGAGTATATCATTTGCTGCACCGAACGGAAACCCTTACTATGAACTTAGTGTAGTATCCAACCGAAGTCAGTTTCCAAACATCATAATAATCACATTGTAGGGGAGGGAAGAATCTACCCCCAAGATACTCACCATATAACTGCCAAGGATTTTTTGATCAGGGGATCTAGTATCCACTTCTGTCACTTGGAGTACGCACCTGGAAAAGACAAAAACATGGGCACCCTTTCGGGGGTGACACGACTGTGTGAGTCGATGCAGTTCTAAGATGTGGGCTGTTGATTACTATGATGACCTATCTGAGTACTAAGAGTGAGTCTATTTGATCTATCTATCATGTGTAAAACCTATTAAAACAATTTTTGAAAAACATTTTGATTATACACTTTATGTTTAGTATAGGACTTAAAACAACTGTTCTACAAATTGCTTGATGTGTTTTCAATACATTAATTTAGTAAAGATCATCCAAAACTCACAATCACATTGATTACTCCCATGTTACGAGATTGGAAATCCACAACCTTTGTTAAGAAATCCATTCTCAAATGAATAAAAAAGCCAATGAAACCACTTAGCTACAAGAAACTATTGAAGAAAAGATGATTCTTGTACTGAATTTGAAAGGTTTTACTTAAACATAGAACCTTTATCCATCGATATCATGATTATGTTAGAGGTTTCACTGATTATTATGCTATAGAACCATTATACTCACGAGCTTTCTTTCAAAGAAGAGCCCTTTCTCAAAGGCACAACCATGGTCAACATATTCATTTTTCTTATCTACCACAACCCTCAATTGAATATCCCACTCATCCCATCCAAATCATTCACTAATCTTGAAAACAAACTAGGCTATTTGATACACTTATCATTTTTTGAGACTAGGATCAAATCTCAAAATAGTGCATCTTTTCAAACAAGTTTTTGATTATTGATTCAACTTCCCCAACATGATTCTAATATCCGTTCATCTTGGAAGCCATGATCAAGAGTTAGAAACGTCATTTGATCATATCATAAGATTTTCATCTTATTAGATCAATACATCATCATTTTTACACTTATAAAACTGTGATCTAAGTCTAGAAGAACATTTCAAAAGCATTTGTCTATTGTCCACTTTACAACATGGGTGATAGGGAACAAAATCCTTTTCATAGGTTTCATATTGGGAATAGTTCAAATGATGAAATAACCAATGAAATGATTCAAGAAGTTGAACAGGATCCACAGTTTCACATGATTTTGGACAAGATCTTAGAGCGAGATAAAGAAGGCTATTTTCTTTCTTTTTTTAGCAAACCAAGGTGCCAAATTTCCCTCTAACTACAATATGGTAAAAATTAAGGAAAATCCTGAAAAGACTAAAACTCCATTAAATGACCTTAGTAGTCTTCCCCAACAAATAAGAGCACTCCAAAGGCAAATCAAGGAAATACAAGGGGGCACAACTATGAAGTCCTTTGACATAAATATGAATGTAACCTCTTCTCCTCCAAAAGCAACATCATCCAAATTCAATGTTTTTGAATTTTTGCAAAGCTTAACTAAGAAGCCCAAATCTAAGCCATCAAATAAAATTGACCAATCCTGTCATGTCATGCATTTATCTTCATCCCCCATAATTCAAAATGAGCCTCATGATTCTTTCACTCAAGATAATGATTCCATTCAATCACCTTCTTCTATCATATCCTCTACATCCAATGATTTATTTCAATCTACACATCTCACTCAAAACATTCTACAAACCCTTCCTATCTTTGATCAAGATCCCATCTCTAAAGAACCATATGATGATCCCCTCCTTTCATTATTCACCCATGATAATCCTCTTCCATCTCAAGAACAAAATTTTCTTCCAAGTTCTCCTTCCACATCATCTAATCAATCCATACTATCCCATGATTCTATTGCATCACAAGAGCATGATAGTTCTTTTGTCCTATCTAATGATGTCTTCCCAATTGATGATCAAGATATGATTTCTACAAAATCTCACGATTCCATTCCTCATCAAGATCAATATATGCTTCCATTCAAGGATACCCTTTCATCCCATGAAGATGATTATCCTTATCATGATCAAGATATGCCTTTCATACCACTTCATAATCCTTTTCCAAGTCAAGATCAAAACATCCCATCATCCCCATGTCAAGAGCCTATCACACCTATTCAAGTTATTCATGAATCCCACACCTATAAATTGGGATCCTCCACTTTCATCCATTCTGGTTTACTTCCAACAACTATCCTCTCATCCATATCATATCCTCCTCAAAATGGACTCGCATCTTGTTTCACAAACAATACATATCCCATTGGTAAACAAATATGTCAAAGTACGAATTACAAAGGAAAAGGATTAGGCCTTCATGAGCAAGGTATCCTAGAAACCCTTTCTATCCAAGCACATCCATATTCTCATGGCCTTGGTTATACATCTAATGCTCAACCTAGGTATCCTAGTCCACCAAACTCTCCATCCATCGTAGGTCCTTATCCTAGTCCATCAAAAACTCCATCCATCCTAGGTCCTTATCCTAGTCCATCAAAAACTCCATCTATCCTAGGTCCTTATCCTAGTCCATCAAAAACTCCATCTATCCTAGGTCCTTATCCTAGTTCATCAAACCTTCCATCTATCCTAGGTCCATCTCCTATTTCTAAAGAACAACAAAGGCACACATCCTTGATCCACTTTCAAAATTCTTCCTTCATTAAATCATCCATCATACCTCCATATTATTCACCTCAATCCACCCCTCCCATTGCTCTTGGAAGCAATTTGGGTGCCAAATATCAAATGCTTCTATATCAAAATCCACATGTATCAAAAGATCAACATGTCTCCTCTAAGAGTCATGCAAAAATAAAAGAAAATTTGACCCATCAATTCAAAAGAAAAATTCAAAACGCCACAAAGGCCCATCAATTCAAAAGAGGCAATTTTCAAATACCACAAAGGTCCCTAAATCAAAAAGAAAAATGTCAAAGGCCACAAAGGTCCACAAAGAAAAACTCAAAGTCAAAGTCATGTGGATTCCTAAAAGTCTCATAAAAGCAATAAAATTTAAATTGGCATCCAAATTTGCTAATCCAAAAGCTTCCTCCAAATTTCCATCTAATAACCTATCACCATCCAAATCCATTTTTCTTTCATCACTCCACCGCCCTTCAAGGTGTGTGCCAATGTTGATCTTTCCAACCTTTCCATCTATCCATCAACAAGTCTTCCAACCTCCTATCCATTATCCAACTTTCATACCCAATCATTCTCCTTTAATCCAAACTTTTGCATAAGTCCTTAGATTCTTCCATCATATCATTAAGTTGCCAACATTTAGGATTCTAATTCCCATTGCCATGGTTTACTAGAGGGATATTTGGTTGTGAAACTTGATGCTTAAGTCCTTTCTCCATCTCCCTATCATCCATATCTTATCTTCCATATTCCTCTTGCACTCTACGCTTAGGGACAAGTTTCATCCATCTTATCATTCATGATCATTATCCTTTCTATGCCCATTCCTTACATTTCCACCTTTGATCTTAACAAGGTTAAGGATCTTCTTGAAAATCATGCATTTTATCCTATTCACTTCATCTAAATCTTCCATACCATATCCTTTGTCATGCATCTTTTCTTATATTGTGGGGAATCTTGTTTCTTCAATTGGTCATCACATTCCATCAGAAAAAGTCCTAAAAAAATCCATAAAAATTAGAAAAAGTCCTTAAAAAAATCCATTAAAATTGAAAAAGTCTTGAAAAAGTGCAATGAAAACAAGTGGTGAAAACCTGGCAAACAGGTGCTACTTTTGATCAAAATGGGCTCCTCTATCTATTAGCTTATGTCTTGCATTCGCTTTATGCCATCATCTATCCATATCTATCATATCCATATCATGCAATGGGAATCTTTGTGTTTCATCATGGCTTGATGAAATTTGTACATACCCATCATATTCAGGTTATGTTTACACTAGGGGAAAAAACCAGAAACACACACTGAACAAGAGAGGGCCAACAAGCTTTTCGAACATCACAAACAGACACAAGACAATTTGACAAAATACAACAAACATTGTTGTATCAAATCAACTACAACATGCTTATTCAATGCCAATTGAAATCAAAACAAAATGATCCAAACAAACATCAAAACAAAAACATCAATGTTGACAACCAACTTGGATGATCTTAATCTGAATAATGTTTGAAATATTTTAGGCAAAAATTTGAATTGTTGTTTGGTTTTCTATCGTATCTTTGGAGCAATTCAATGATGTACTGAACTAGAAAAGCAAGGAAGGAGTATGATTTTTCTTTGTCTGTTGTTTGTGAGGAAATCATTAGTACTATGCAAATTGGTCGTGACATCCTCTACTATGTATCATTGATGACATTTCAGAATTTGCATGGGAAAAGGGTTAACTCTTGTCTGTTTATGCAAGCGATACTTAGGTCATCTCAGTTCAATTATACCTAGATGATTGTATTATCTTGCTATATCAAAAATCGTGAAAGCAATACTCAGGTCATCACTAGTGCTAACATACCCTTTGATGCTTGTATTAACTTTCAACATTTTAATGCTCTATGATGACACAAAAAGCACAAATAAGCTATCAGAATGGCAATATTGTACGAATATCCTGCATGGTCAGTATGGATTGCATTCATGCTAGAATCTGCATTTTGCATTTATGGATTATTCCAAAAGCTAGCAAAGTATCAAATGTTTCATGTCTTTCCAATAAAATGACTAAGTACATTTTGACATTCACAAAAAAATCATTTCATACATTTTTCATACATATTTGCATTATAAAATCATAAAAATAAAACATAGATCATAATCAAAATATTCATAAACATGTATAAATTGTATCATTCATCATAAGCATAAACATTGGGAAACCATTATATCATAAACATCATGCATATAGAAAATAGACACATTCATCACATAACAAATCATTGCTACATATCATATATTTTGAAAATGAATGTCAAAGTGTACAAAGCTGTCAACTATACATGATATAACATCATCAAAAATGAGATCATCTTAGGGTGTATACAAATATATCAACAGAGTATCACTGAAACATCATGTAAAATCCACTAGGCAGTGATATCCTCTAATGGTGCTGGTCTAGGACCTATCCCACCTGCACCCGATGGACCTGCTCCACCTATCCCTAATGGACCTCCTAGAGGTAATGGCTGTGTCACACCCCTACTAGTGGTCCAAGAGCGACTATGAGTAGATCGAGACTATGTATAACTCTCCCTCCGCTCAAGTGGCACCACATCATGATACCTGGTCCTATAGAACTTTGCCTCTCGGGTGGCTCTGGTCACCTCTCTCATCATGTCACCAGGCAAGGTACCTGCTGCTACTCTCTGCAGACTATCAGCTAGAGTGATAACCTGCTCACCCTACTATCTAGCTGTGTCTCTCTTAGCAGTAACTATCACCAACTGTCCCTGAAGCTGTGTAATTAAGGTATGTGCCTGTGCTAACTGACTCTATAAGCTCTACACTATACTCTGCAGAGAAGATATCTAACTCAACACCACTGGATCTACTGAAGATGATGGATCTATATGTCTCATCCGCGGTCCACCTCTACCACCTCTCCTACGACCTCCACTACCTCTCCTACCACTCCTATCACCTCTACCACCACCACCCTTATCACCTCTACCACCACCTTCCCCACTCTCCTCATCATCACTATCTCCCTCTGACTCATCATCACTACCTCCACTCTCCTCATCATCATCATCTCCCTCCGAATCATCACCCTCTGAAGCTGTCTCTCTTTGTCATCTCTGACCACCTCTCTGTGGTCTTTGTACAACAACTGGAGCGATAGGCTCATCAAGATCAAAAAATCGTGGTGCAGGATGCTCTAATATATATTGATCGTACTCTAGCATCATCCCTTCGTCAAGGAAATCAGGTCTATAATCCCACATCTGAGCTCTTAAACTAGTGAAATCTACCACCGCTGCCATATAGAAAATTCATGGACCCCACACTGCAATCTTCAACTGTCACCGTGCATAAATGGCAGAACCCATAGGCATACCCTGCAGTCGACCGTACTACCGACACACTCGTCCAACAAGAAATCTCTCAATAATCCACGACGTACGGCCAATAAGATATCTGGAAGTAAAGACGTAGGGCATCTCCCTCACATCCTCTAGCCATGCCTCACAATCTACATATGGCCGCCAACATACTGTATCAAGATCATCCAAGAGACGCTGCCAATGATCTAGTTTTCCCAGCCTCAGTTGAGCAATAATATTGATATATCTCCATCTATACGATTGACCGATAGGTCGTTATCCATGAGTCAACGGTCATAAAATGGCAAAGTGCTCCAATGCCCATATCTGTAATAATGAACAACCAATAGCAAAACTCTAGCCTCTACCATATACAATATGCTATAACTCATCATACAAATGAGCAAGCATGCATGATCCCCACGCATACCGTGTACCCTCCATCAACATCCTCTCCAGAACACAACCCCACCGAATGTAAACCCCTTCAACCTATGGTCGGGGCACAAAACACCTCCAATGAAGCCTGCAAGTACAGATTGTAGGGGTGCATATGAATCTGTCATCTCTCTCCATGGGATATAATATCCTGCAATCTCATCATCTCTGAATATTTGTCTTAGGGCATTTGTACCTCCTGCCTCTCGGACATCAAAACACACTATCTCGCCCATAAGTGGAATCCTCAAGATGTGATACACATCCTTCGGAGTCAGAGTAATCTCTCTGGTCGGTAAATGAAAGGTGTTGGTATCGCTATGCCACCTCTCTACAAGTGTTGTCAATAAAGCTCTATTGAGACGCACCTCAGGCATCTCAAGTAATGAATTCAGGCCACATGCCTCGATAATATCTCTATTTGACTATAACAGTTGTGGAATCAATCCCCATGTCTTCGGGAATGTCAACCGTAACTGCAAAACGCCCAATCTCTCCTGTTGACACATCAATATCAAATCATTAAGACTTATCATTCGAATCTGAATATCAATCAAATTATTTGTTTTTCATCATCATGGAACGCAAATAAATCATAATCATGTTTGTTTTTAACAACCTTAGAAGCAAAAATATCAATCAAACTATTTGTTTTTCATTTTCATGGAAAGCAAATATATCAAATCATGTTTGTTTTTAACAACCTTCAAAGCAAACATATCAATCAACTATTTGTTTTTCATCATCATGGAAAGCAGATTTATCAACATCCTATTTGTTTTTAACAACTTTAGAAACAAACTTATCAATTTTATTTATTTTTAACAACTTTAAAAGAAAATTTATCAGCTATTATTTGTTTTCCAACAACCTTGGGAACAAATTAATTAGTCACACCAACATCCAATCATGGGCACTAAAGAATTCTTCATGGGCGCTACATAAAGTTTCATGGGTGCTACAGAATTAAGGGCGCTACAGAAAGTCTCATGGGCACTATAGAATCATAGGCACTATGGAAATTATCAAGGGTGCTATGAAAATATTCAAGGGCGCTACAACATAGCTTTACTACATAAAACATGGATAAACGTGCCCTAAACAGAAAATTTTCAAAAGACAGAAGTTTAATGGGGAACATACCATAGGTCCATAATGTGCTAATCATTGATGTCATCAGATGCACTCGAAACGGTGTTTGTGAATCAGAAGTTCCATCTTTCTCACTCCAGAGCTCAAAATTTATAATTTTTACTAGGTTAAAATGCCAAATGACATGGAAAATGACATTTTTAACCTATTTAAAAGCAAAATTGGGGTATTTTTATCACATTTTTTTCACAACAGGGGCAATGTAGTCATTATTTTTTCATCTTACATATTTTCAAGTCATTTTCTTCACATCATCATTTTCAAATGATGAATCAACCTCTTCAAAATCATAAAAATAAAAAATTTCAAAAAATCTAAAAATTGAAAAAAAATTCACAAAAATCAAAATCTTATCGATTCATCGCTCGAGGGGGCATATACCTATCAAATTGACAGTCACCATCTGGGGAAATTTTAAAATTCTTTGAAGCAATGCGTAAAACACATCACTTCAAAGAGGGGCAAAATGTATACACTTAAATATGGTCACATCACAATAGTCTAGTAATTAATTAAATATTTTTAATATTTAATTAAAACTCTGAATTCGATCTACGTATAAATAAATTTAAATAGTTTATTTATATTATTCATTCTTTCATTTTGATTAAATAAATAAATTTATTTAATCACTTTTTAATTAATTAAATAAACATTATGATTTATTTATATTAATTATCATTTAATCTTGGCTTGAATATTTTATTCAAATAAAGATTAAGTATTGTTTTCTTCTAAAGTCCATTCACAATTAAATATTCTAAATATTTAATTAATTCTTTTAAAAATCCATTTGAAATTAAATATCTCAAATATTTAATTAAATCTTCTATAGTTCTATTTTCAATTAAATATCTCAAATATTTAATTAAATATTCTATAGTCCTCAAATCAAAAATCAAACTCACATGAAATTAAATAAATTTATTTATTTAATAATGCATTATCCTCAACAACCGTGAAACAAACTTCCAAAATAGAAAAATTAATTTCTCTGTTCCTGTGCAAGCTTGTTCCCATGGGTTGAAGACAAGGCTCCATTCTTCTCTCCAACCTCCCAACATTCTCCATCTTCCTCTCAACCTCTCTATCTTTCACCATTCAATTCTACCAGACAATCTCACAACCGTTGATCTTTGCCAGCCAGGCTCTTACCTGCAAAAATGCTATAAAAAGGACTGACGGGTCTTTGAAATCATACAAAAGCTTTCATACAAGAAAATTATAGTCAAATAGCTTTCAAGCATCCATAGCATAGTATTTTAGCATTCATAGATTGTAGAATAATTTCATATAATGGCCAATCATCTTCATAGTTTAGTTTTAGAAGCATCCACAATCCACAGCCCCTATGCATAATCTACAGCCCCTGTGCATATTTGTATCAACATTTCACTCCATCAGCATATAGGATAGAAGTACTTTCCTTATTGCATACTCGTTCTACATTTTTCCATTCAGAGAAGCCTTGCTTACACAATCTGAGAGCAACAGCTTCAAACAAATCCCTGGAGATAGAGAAAAATGGAACGGCTCTAAAGAAGCTTTGTTTGTTTCTTTTGTTTCTTTAGTTTACATTTTCATTTTGTGTGTTTTGATTGTTTTAATTTGATACTAACATATTTACAACACACCTATTTTAGTTAAATTTATATATTTTAGATTCAAAGTATTGATATATATTTGCTTTCTCCAAAAAGTTTAATATTTTGTGTGATTTTTAAATTTTGAATTAAACTTGATCTTTGCACTATATCAAATGTCAAGTTACAGTGCATTAAGTCTAAAGAGGATATTACAAACACATTGAGAACCTCAAACACTTTCATTTTCCAATGAATAAAAAAATTAACACAAAATATTTAAAAATCATACATGGATTATTGGGGACTTACAAAATTAGGCCACTAGGGGTCAGTTGATATCTCAAGGAAAAGATTGAGCATCAAAAATTAAATGAAACATAAGAGAAATCTCAAGGAATAAGAACTCTCACAGAACCTTTTTCAACCAAGACTATTTTCTTGGTGGTTAGAGACTATCTTTAAATGGATAGTATTACCTTCTTTACTTTTCATCAATATATTTCCTTAGCTTGGAAGTGATCCCTAGAGTATTCATGAAATAAGTCTCATTTATAAGACTCTCATGATCATGAAACTTACCCATAGAGAACATGATATTTATTATTAGAAAATTTATAAGATGTCTATAGATGTCACAAAATCATGAATGATAATACAAGTTACACAATGTATGTAGGAGGTGTATGATAGTTTTGATAATAAGATGTATGAAAGCCTTAATCCTAAAAGTATGTACATAAATGATATACCTAGTGGTATTAGTTACATTTTCATTAATCACTACAAGAAATTCATGCTACCTATATACAAAAAGACAACCCTCAAAGGTTTTAATGATTATCATCCATTAGGAAATATTTCCTCTAATTATGGTCTTAAGAGCAATCACATTTTCGTCATGACTTCTAGTCTTACATTATGCATCACCATAAATTTTATACACATATTTTCTCTTTTTTAGTATGAATTCTATTTTTCTTTTAGATACTAGTGAAGGTGCCATAGGTTTGATGATCTTTGAACACTTATCAACTACCTTAAGAGTTTATCGACTGCCTCCCTAGGACTAATCATACTTAGCCATGATAGTCATATGGGACTGTTATCATGTCATTTAGAACCACATTATTCATGAATTAACCATGCAATAAGGTTACAAAATTTCTTAAGGTTTATAGAATATAACTAAAAGATTTAAAGATGGATATAGTTAGGAAAAATGAGAGTTTTGAAGAGTATACGACTATCATAATCCACATAATAGTCTAGTGTCATAATGGGACAATCATAACAACCCACAAGATGATGAAATGGAATAAATATATGCTACATAAATGAAATATTTTAAAGGTTCTATATGGTAGTACACTCCAATATATAGTGATGGGTTGTCATTATACGCATACAAATAATAAAAATTAGGTAAATATAACTATTATAGAGTCATAAAGAGGGGTGTTATAGTAGTCGTAAATAGGATAGCCCTAGGTTTTCCATGAGAAAATAAGAATCTAGATTTTTTGAGAGATTGAAATACCCATCTCAACATGTTGGTGTAGTTTGTTGGGCCCCATCACAAAAAAATGCAAAAGATAATTTTTTCATAATGACACTACTCTTAACTGATTTGATGAAATAAGGGAAATCAATGAACCAATGGACTATGGTGCCTAGAAAGGACACTAGTACTCTAAGAGGAAACTAGAACCTAAGAAGGACACTGTCACACCACACCACAAGTTTCATGTAAATAAAATAGCATCATAAAACTATGCAAGTATCTATAAAATGTGTTGAGTCTTGAATCTATGTTAGATTCATATTTTTGTGCTATATTCCTATTTTGCATTATAGTCCTAGCTAGATATTGAATAGATTAAATTTTTCTAGGTCACATACCTAGGGACATAATTCAAGTCTTAAGAAAAATAAATAAAAGTAAAAAATGATTGCAAATGACCATGAACTAAGAGGGGCAACCTTGTACAATCTCCAATACATTGACAAACAAAGGATATTCTCTACATGAGATGGGAAGTCTATGATGGACTTCAACACAAGTGAAAGAAAATGAGCCTGAACAAGGAAAAACATTCCCAACACACCCTTCATCCTTTAAGCATCAAAAACCATTGCAAATGTTCCTACAAAATATATTATATTTAATCTAAAAACTAGGTGAGTGCAGGATCATGGGGGTCTTAAAAGTGGTGATATGATAAAAAAGTGGCTAGCAATTTTTTTGAATCCAAATTTGATGAAATGAAAAGGGTTTATTGAGAAAATTATTATTAGCTTTCTACCAATATAAGATATTCCTTATTAGGAATGAAATCGAGTATTATTATTAATTTTAAACATGTATTCTAACTAAATTCTTGATTGATGTGCTAATTAAAAATATTTACAACTCTTAAACAATTTAACAGTTTTTGAATCCAAAAGATGCAACACATTCTATGCTTCCCATAGTATAGGATAAAAAAATAAAAACTAAATTTCATAATTTTTTGACCAAGTTATGGTGGTCAAACAAACAAGTTTTAATATTTAAAAAAAAATCATAAAAATTCATAACTAAATATTTACTTGCAAAAAAATTACAAAAAAAAATGTGGCACATCTGAGCATGTGTCCTCTATTTTATTAAAAGTTAAAAAAATATATATTATTTTTTTCTTGTTCTTAGATTGGTTAGACATACACCACCTTTTTATTTTTTCCTAAAAATTTAGTAGTACTACATTGAAATTTCAATTTTTCAGAAAATATATATTTACCTTTTTCCAAAAAAGGACTAGTATCTTAGAAATTAAATTCAATTTTTCACAAATTTTGTTCTTACATATTTTTCAAATTATTATAATAGCATATTCAAATTTTTATGTCAAGTTGCCTAACTCTATTTTTCTAAATTTTATTGCCACTTAAGGGCCTAGTTTGGACCCCCATGATCTTGCACCAACCCAACTAAGTGTGACCTATGTTAATTTTACAAATATAACTAGAATGATAAATAAAATATGAAATGGCACAAAAAATCAACACCAAAATTGATATAACATAATCAAAATATTTTTATAACATTGATATAGCATATGTTTTGTAAAGGGTACTAGCCCTTCTAGTTTTAATCTAATAAAAAATGATATAACAATAAATAATGATAAAAAATGAAAGACTAAGTCATGAGTCAGTTCATAATGGTTGGGAACTTAGAAAATGAAATATTCCCAATGATATGGAAGGATATGTTCAGGATCAT
>VDFB02270651.1:138649886-138721357 GCA_007258455.2 Sequoia sempervirens
GAAGAAGTGTACAAAGAGAGGGAACATGATACACACATTACATAAAAAAAACCATGCAAAATGCTAGTACGGTGAATGCAAGTCAACCATCTAACAAGTCATCCACCTCCCAATCATGATCAGTGTAATGCGAGGGTGGTTGACTGTCCAGAGGAAGAATTGCAAGTGTCGAACTAGGAGTGGTACTAGTTTCTTCACTAGGTGGAGAGGATTTATCTTTTAAGCTCATTGTAGATGAAAATAAAGATTTTAGATCATTGTGCACTGCTTTATCTATTTTGGAAATCTTCACATCATCATCATCATCAAGAATAATGGCAATGGGAGACAAAGGGTGATTTCTAAGGATGGATGTAGTAAAAGTTGTGGATATTGGATTTGTTCATTTTGTTGTGAAGGTTGTACTAGACTATCTTGTGGTGGGTCAAGAGAAGGAGGGTGGTCATCTATTACTTCTTCCAAAGGTGGAGGCTGATTTTCTTTATTTTCTTCTAGGTGAGATTAACAAGCAAGGAGATCATAACAACACCTACATTCCCTAGCATTGCAATTTTGTTTAATTATGTTTTGAAGTTGTTGAGGTGTAAGAGTAGATTGAGTCTTCATAGGTTTGAACTTTTTCTTCCAAAGAGGGAAGAACAAAAGAAATCATGGAAGATGGGTCAACCACTTTCTCTTTAACTTTATTCACTTGTTTAATGGGAGGAGGCATGACAAGATTGGTTTCATTTTCCCTTAGTCATTTAAATGATGGCAATGATGTGTGTGAGGGTGGTTGTTCATGAGGTTGTATGGTTTTCTCAATGCCAAACTCAGGTTGAAGCATTTTTTTATCTATGATAGGAGGTGTGGAAGTGGATAGGGATGTGCTATGAAGAGACAATTCAACTATCTTTTTGGCTTTGAACTTTTGATAGTATATGGAAAATAAGTCCTTTTGAGGGGGGATGGGTTCCATGGGTTCAGGCCAAAAGGCTTCTAATGAAAATTTACCTTTAGAGGATAAGGGATTTAAGCCACTATTGTGTATGGTAAATATTTCATTTCAATGTGGAAAATTCAAACACTTGTGAACCACTGATGGGACCACTTTCATTGAGTGAAGCCAAGGGTGGCCTAGCCACAAATGAAATTGGTTGGATTGTGGAGTAACTGAAAATGTTACCTTTAAAGTTTTAGGTCCTATCTATAATTAGGGGAGTGCAATCAATCTGATCATAGGGAATGTAAAACCAATATGTGTCTTAATCCATGTAGTTGGTTTATTATAATCATCTTGATATAGATTGTGTAATACTAGAAATTCCTCTATGATCACCTTCTCACCACAAGTTGGATCTATTAATATCCCATTAGTGGGCTTATCATAGATTCTTCCAACTATGTAGAGAGGACCATTTGGAAGTTTTTGTAGTATGTCTTTAGTAGAAAAAGTGATATCAAGAGATTTAATGGTTTGGCCCATACAAGGGATAACGTCTATCACACCCACAAGTTTATCCATAGGACTATCTTGGGCAATAGATGGAGTTGTATCATGTTGTTCATTATGTGTATCAACATTCATTACATAAATATTTGAAGGTTCGCTAGCCTTGAAAAATGAGGTAGTGTGCTTAGGCACGAGATTGGTGAAAATTTGTAAATTATGGTTAGGGGGTGCAACAGACTTATTGCCTTGATCATTAACACCCACAATGGACAAGTGGCATGAATCAATGAGGTTTTAAACTAGATGTTTTAGATGCTTGTAGTGTTCATTGTCATGTCCATCTTGGCGATGAAAATGACAATAAGCATTAGATTTGAAGGTGGGTGGTAAGGGTTGATTTGGATCAAGTGGTATAATAGGTGGGAATGTGAGCATGTGTTGTTGAAGTAATTGGTTCATTGTGTTATGGAGGGTATCGGGTAAGGGTGTAAATTGTCTCTTTGGTTCCCCATAGGTATAAGGCATTGCTCCTTCAACAACTACCACTTGATTTTGAACTGGTTGAGTTGGTGGTTGTGGTTGTGGTGGGGGAGGAAAATTGAACTGTAATAAACCTTTATTTGGTTTGTAAAACTTCTGATTGTTGGTTTGATTATTGTGTTTGGTATTTTCAGCTTGGTTAGAAGTGGATTTTAAATTGCAACTTGAAACTAAGTTTTTCTATTAAGACAAGGTTGTACATAAATGCATGAATGAAGGGAATTTCATCATAGTTAGTTTATCTTAAAGGTTTGTGTGAAATTTTTTGATAAACATCTTTTGTAGATGTGTATTAGGAATGTTGACATCAATTTGAGCATACAAGGATTGGTATTGTGAGATAAAATTAGTTACTTTTTTGTCTGTATTTTATCTACATCTCATGAGGTCAGCCAATGTCTTTTTAGGTGTGATGTGAACTTGAAAGTGACTTATGAAAGCATCCACCAATTCATTGAAGGATCAAATGGAATGATTGGGAAAGTTGGAAAACCACTCTAATTTAGTATCTTTCAAGGCCCTTGGAAATAGTTTGGCTAAAAGCTTATCATCAAGGACAAAATCACTACATAAAGTTGTATAAGCATTAATATGGTTGATAGGATCTCCTTTACCTCCGTATTTCTCAAACTGAGGAATTTCTATCCCTTGTGGTATTAGGGTGCATAAGATTTCTAAGGATAAGGGACTACTACAGACATGATATGTGGGTGGAGTAGTTTGACCTTGGCTAATGGTGGAAAGTTGGTGTTATATGGAGGAAACGATGTTAAGGAGTTGTGTAAGAATGGGTTCGAGGTAGGTGGGTTGAGGTGGAAGGGAAAATGGTGGAGTGTAGGTGATGTTAGGGGAAGTGAAAGGGATACTAAGGGGTGTGAAGGTGGTGGAGGGGAATTGTGATGCCATAAGAGAAGTAGGAATGTTAGTTGGAATTGGGAAAGAAGTAGCCGCATAATTAACCTGGTGCATAGTTGTGCGGACTTGCATAATTAGCCAATAACATTGATCATGGAATTTGCATATTTCATAGTCAAGTGATTAAATTGTTGTTGTAGGGTTTTTACAGTTTTAGAGGGCACCTTGTACCAACCATGTTCATGAAATTTGGTATGCGAAATTGGGAACTATGAATTGGAATAGAAATAAATGTCTTCAAATCTCCATATGTCTAATATATGCCTTCTATTCAACCTAGCAAGATAAAGGAATTTTAATCCTTTAATATGTGTTAGTTCTAGTCATATTGAAAAGCTTTCATTTGTATTTCCTATCCTGACCATGAAAGGGACTTAATTTTGAATTCCTACCCTGTTGTCATACATACATTTCTGTGCATGTGCATGTCGATAATTTTTTTTTGAGTTATTTTATTCCTTGATAACTATTTTTTATTTGCACTTTGATATTTTGATGTATAATATCAATATTGCAACTTGAGATTTCTTGTACATGGAGTTTTCTGTCTATACTACTTGAATGCCTCTTTTTTTGTTTTGTTTCTTTCTCCAATGCTATTAGTTTCTGCTCCTCCCAACTTTTTTTTCCCATTATTTGTTTCCCCAGCATCATTGGTTTATATTCTTCTTCATTACCAAACTCTGTCATTGGTATTGACACTTCTCCAAATTGGCGATTAACTTTCAAATTCTAACGTGCTACTTCTAGCTCATGATGAATTTGTTGCTCCTCACGTTTTGCTAGTTCTCTTGAACTTTGGCAGCATCCAGCAAGCATAGTCCACCGACCACTCCATCTTCTTCTCGTCAAGGTCGTTTGAGTGCTTTTTGTAGCTGGTGGAACATTTAGAGTGCATTCATTAGTTTGGTGCCATGCTTTTTTTAAATGTTTTAAATTTCTCATGAAGTCTTCACAATATCGTGTGACCTGACACCTAAGCGACTATGCACTCTGACAACATTAAGTTTATTGTATTCAAGAGGAAACTCTATCAGATTCTCTTTAAACCCATGTGCATGAGGGATTGTTGCGGCTACAAGGTGATTGACCACATGGAATGCATTCATTAGGGGAGAGGGCCCAATAGTCGTGGGGGTCAATAGCGTGCACCCAATCATACATATAATACCTAATAGTCGTTTATATAATGTCTAATAGTTGTGATTTGACTACCCATAATTAAACAAAATGTATGCTTTTGATCTAAAAAGCAACCAATCATGTGATACCACATCAGCGCTCAACTACTCATGATGTAATGCACGAGAATTGGTCTCACTATTTTTTGGGGCCTTTTTCGACACCTTGACAAAAACACATGCTGATGTGGCATCATATTTGATGATGTGGCCCTGAAACCTTAGTTATAAGAGAACTTGCCAAGTAAGCAGCTGTAAAAAATTGGGAGTGATTTGAAATTTTGGCGTAGGATAATTGAAGTTAGGGTGCATGACTCTTGGGCCCTCTCCCTAATCAGATTCATTGTTTGATGTTTTTGGATTTTGAAATGTTGAAGCATTAAATGGGATTGATGTTTTTTCTTTTGTAGTGTTGAAATTGAACACTTTGGCCTCAAATGTTTATGAAGGCTTGCTTGGAGGTCAGCTGTGGCAGTTCATGTTGATTGATAAGTGGAAATTTAAAACTCATGATTAATGTTAAAGCATTTAGTGTGATTCACATTTTTTTAACTGCGTGTTGAAATTGAAAACTTATGCATCAACTATAGTCCTAGTGTGGTTGGAGAGACAAACTTTGAGAACAATTTAATTTGGTTGGCTAGTGTCCTTATTTAGATTTTAATTAGGGCTTTGTTTGTTTTAGAATTTAGAATAATTTAGTTTTAATATTTATAGTTAGTTTTAAATTAAATTTAGTTTGGTAATTTTTGTTAAATCATTAACTTAGATTAATTTTACTTTTGTTAATTTAGATTCAATTTTAATTTTTATTAATTTAGATCAATTTTAATTTTTTAAATTTTGATTAATTTTAGATTTTTTAGATTTTTCATTTAATTAGATTTTTAGATGATATTAAATTTTCTTAATTTTAGTTTTGATTAAGATTAGTTAAAATTTAGATTTTCTAATTTGGACTAATTTAGATTAAATAAACTTCTTTTTAGTTTAAAGTAATGATAGTTTAGATTAATTTTAATAATTAACTTTAACCTAGATTAATTTTTGTCCTTTTAGTAGCTAGATCAATTTTAGTTTAGATAGCCTTAATCTCACTTAATTTAGATTAATTTTTTGGATTAACTTAGTAAGGTTTAGATTAAATTTTAATTGCACATAATTAGATTAATGCTATATTTTTTTTAATTTTAATTTTGGTTTCATGGCTAATCTTTGACTTCTTTTTTTTAGGTTCGAGTGTTCATGATTTGAAATTTAAATGCTCAACTTTCACTTGTCAAAGATTGAAGGCTCAAAGCTACTAATCATGCTTTGCGGGGCTCTTGCTTTTTTTTGCTTTATCTTGAGTTCCTTTTTCACATAGAATGATTAGTGGGCCTGAAAAGAACTTGAGTGCTTGTGTTGACATCATAAGTGGGTTTAAAATTTACTAGAGCTTACATTGTATTATGGTTTGAATTTTTTTTCTAGCTGTGTATGTGCTTCTCTCATGCCATTTGCCAATCTTGAGAATCAGAAACACCTTTAGACATTTTGTACAACCACCCACACATTTGGATTTTGGAATTAAAATGAACATTATGCAAGTGTGAGGCAAAGGTGTTTGTGTATGCACTCCCCTTGTGCTTTGTGTGATCTTGGGTGATCAAAAACATATTTGTCTTGATTTTGTTTACGTTTAGAGGGGTTTTCCTCGAAAGAGGGAATGACTCTAACTAGTTTTTTGCTTAGGCCAATATATAAAAGGATAAGACTAAACTGTCAAGTTCTCATGGTATGTAGGCCTTAGCTATGTAGTGTAATTTGAAACATGGTACCTACCTTTTCTTTTAAAGGTATAAGATCCCCTAGTAGAGTGATTAAAGTCTTAAGTTGCCTTCTAGATGCTCATGAGGTGCCATGTCCCTGAGTATTCACTAGTACCCTCTTGTTTTTTAGAAGCCTCACCTTTCAGTCGTTGTTTGTTATAGTGTCGGGTACAATATCATGCTAGGAAGATACTCACTATTGACTCCCTTAAGTAGAGATAGCAAATTTCTCTTTGGGGAATTTAAAGTTGGTGAGCCCAAGAAGTGAGTGCACTATAAGGGGAATCCTATGCCACAAAACTTCTAAGCTATCCGCTCTCGAGAAGGAGAGGTTTTTAGCATTGGTTCAAGGTATATCAGTGAGCTATACCAAGTATGCAATCCCTTTCCAATTAGGATTGTGCATGTTTTTCAAAGTTCTTGTATCAAACAACCCAAGATAAGAAAAAGTGTTTTCCAAAGTGTTTGCTAAATTAATAGACAAAAAAACACCTCTAAAATCTAGAAAACCACAATCAGACTAGAAAAAAATTCACAAACTGGTCCAAATTGTAGAAATACCTACTCAAAACTATAGAGAAACTAAACTCTATTCATAGTGAAACACAATTGAGTATCTTACAATCCATCTACTCAATTTGAAACACAACTGCTAATAAATCACACATCTATTAAATCTGCAACATAATTGATTGTCTTGAATCACAACTTCCTATCACTCAAAAAAATAACTATCACTATCACAATCTAAGGTTAAACTTTTAATAGTTGTCTTCAATTAGCTTTTTACTATGATCTTTGTAGAAAAAATAGAAAGATTTTCTCAAACAGCCCACCATTACACCTTTAGATTTGTCATTTAGTCTTAGCAATAGGCATACCATTGCAAACTTTAGTTTCATTTTAGGATTCCTAATCACTTTCATCTTAGCCAAAATCTTAGGTCATTTTCTTTCCAAATTTTAGAATAGGCCAAATTTCCATACTTTGTGTAAACCATTACTTCAAGAATAAAAAATTTCATTGACCAAGTCACTTGTTACACTTATAGTCTTTGTAACTTTTGGTGAGTCTTTTCGAATTCGTAAATCTAGTTTGGGAACTCTCTAGCACACAATGTTCTTTGACAATTAAAATTGAAGCATTGGATTGGATAAACTTTGGATGGTTAGTAACCTTTTCCCAAGTCTCCCAAAGTTGATCACCTTTAGAGCTTGTTTACACCTTGCATTTAGAACACTTCCTTTAATAAATCCTTGCATTATTCATTCCCCTTAGACACTTCACATCCCTCACAAGCATTATTGTCACTTCACATTGGACATCTAGCATCCTCCTTAGGAATTATTGACTCCTCATTTCTTATTCCAAAAATGCCAAAAACATAGTTGCATTAGCATTGATTCTTTATATCCAAAAAAATCCAAAAACATAGACTTAGTGTCATATCATTTCCATCCATAGACTTAGTTCCATATCATTTTCATTTCCCCTTTTTTTTGAGAAAATCTTACATGGTTGAGACTAGATTACAAAAAAGGAGAAGAGACATGGACCTTTTTGGAAACAAATATGATCTTTATAACCATACTAGTGACATGAACCTAAATGTTACTTCACACACAACCCACAACAATACCAACATGGGATCTACCTCCAACAACCCTTTCAATGACACAAACATTAGACATCCATTACACAACAATCCTTTTGAGGAATTCATTCAAAGAGACGCAAATGGAAATGTGTTTGTAGAAGACCTAGAGGTTGTTGCCAAAAATCTAGAAGTAGCTTCTTTTGTAGACGAATTAATTGTTGGAAATATGTGCCTCAAACAATATAGGATGAAACTTCCACTAGAAAAGTTGGTATGACATCTATCATGTCTAGCCGACTAGCAGATTAGTAGCATCATGTTTTGTACAGGTCACTGTGACCAAGTTTCTGTCTTGCCAAATGCTCTCACTGTGGAGCTGTCATTGTGATAAGGAGTGTTCGATATGACCTCTTAGCGCTCAGGAGACCTCTGGCCGACAGGCCATTCAATCATGTATCGGGGAGACTCATGGTGACCACGGGCTTTGGGGTAGCTTATAGCGGCTCAGTGAGAAGTCCCAGCAAAGTGCTAGAGTCTCGCCGACAGTATGTTACATGTTGGTCTTCGGTGTAGCTTATAGTCTATCAATAAGAAGTCTTACCGATGTGCAAAGGTCTCACCGACGGAGGTTCAAATGTTGTTCATCGGTGTAACACAAAGGCTTTCAGAGAAACATCTTAGCGACTAAAGGATGTCTTGTCGATAGCCGATGGCTATCGAGGTAACCCAAATGGTTCGAGAAGAAGTCCCAGTGAAGAATGTAAGTCTCGCCGATGATAAGGGATCTTTGGTATAACTCTTGGCGACATAATACTTTGGGGTAAGTCCTAGAGCTTGGTGTGATGTCTTAGCGAAAGTAACATGTCTCACCGATGGTGCTTTATGTTGAAGCCTTCGGGGTAAGTCTTGGAGTTCGGTATGTTCTCTCAGTGAAAGATGTAAGTCTTGCCAACTGTTCTTTGGAGCTCGATATGATTTGTGACTTTGGTATAACCTTTGGTGACTCGCTATGATCTCTTGGCGAAAGCGATAGGTCTGGATGACTGCTTGGTGACTCGGTGTAATACATGAAGCTCGATGGAACGTCTGTGCGATATCGGTTACTCTTGGCAACTTCGGTATGAAGGTTATGTGGCATCGGCGAGACACTGTTAGTGTCTCACCGAGATGCCAACACAGTGCGAATTCTATTGACCGAGTAATACTTTCTGATGTGGCATCTCGTGGACGAATAGGAGGAGCCGAATGTGAACCGTTAGCAATTGGTTCGGTGTGATAGTTTTGTGACGAAGTTCTATAAATAGAGTTCGACATGGATATACTTTGAGATTGCAGATTGTAATCGGGTTGGTTAATCGACGGATTGTTGAGTGATTGTATCAATGGATGAATTCTATTCTGTAAAGACTATAACTCGAAGGTTCCTATACAAGAATGTTCATGGTGAATGCTGCTGTATAATGACACCAGAAAGATAAGTCTGGCATTTGTATGTAATCTTTGTTACTGTAATACAAAGTGATTCTCTTGGTGTGGTGGGTTTTTCTCCCGTAAGGGTTTTCCCACGTATATCTAGTGTTCATGTGTGATTTTCATATACTTTGTTTCTGTTGTCTGTTTCATAGTGCATCTTAGTTGAATTGTAATTGAAAAAATTAAAAGTATATCTGCATTCTTTCCTGAGGTATTGACGTTAGGAGAATTGTTTCTGCATCTGATTTTCCTTACAATTCCCCCCAAAACTAGACCTAAAACTAGGCTCATCATATATCTCATCTATCTTAGAACATTGAAAACAATCTAGCATATGTATCCACATCTAGTAGAACATCAATTAGGTTGGCCTAATTAGATGTAATACCCAAAATATAATTTGTCGGATCCAAAACATATCATCCATAACTCATGCCACAATTAATATCTCAAAACAACTTAAGATAGGTCGACATGGACCTAAAATAGATCCCACATAAGATAAAAATACTTATTCATCCTCACATAACATCAAATGTGTTAGGTTGGCTCCAAATAAGACCTAAAAACAAAAACCTTCATTTGTGTATCTACATCTTGACATGTGGACCCCAAAACTTGATACCATCTAGAATTCAAGCTCAAATAACATCTGGCAACTTAACTTCAACATTGTAAAGCCAAAAAATTATTCACGGAGAAGTGTAGAATCTTCCACATAAGCACACTGTACAAAAAATGATTGTAATATGCTAGACGAACTCGGTTACACAAATCTCTCAAATCTCTTATCTAGACAAGATGAAATCATGGATTTACCTATATTTAACATCCACCAAATTAATATTAGAATCATAGAGTGATATCTTCATTTGTGGAGTGGTGTGTACCCAAAAACAAACACACTATAACACTAGATTGGAAGATTTGACACTTAGTCAAATTTATATGCACCTGATCTTTCTAGACCAACTCAACTTGCACAAATGTCTTCCACAACACCTCAAAAACAAGTTAGGATTAATCAAAATTATCCATAACAATATTGACATCAATGAAAACACTGTATCACATCGTTATGTTCATTCATGCCCATGTTGCCAGACAACATCATCAATGGAAATCTCCTCAAACTTCCAACACCCTGAAGAAGAATGTGGAAAAATAAGATCCCAACAACCATCTAGGTCTTATTCATTAACCAAACATCATAAGGAATTTCAAACTGCTATCATTGGACATAAACCTTATTTTGATTATTTCCCATATGAACAACTAATCTCATCCAATTTAGTCCCTATCAACATTGCCAGATGATAGTTACATCCAAAATTAACTGACCCTAATTCCTTAGTACATCCATAAAATATCTATTATTTCACAAATTGGTATTAGATCTTAAATTTTACTATTTTATAATTTTGAGTTAAAATTAAGAATGTGAAGGAGTTTTGGTGGCCACTTAAACTAGCCCACTTCATCTTTAAAAAATTATTTAACATCTTCAAGTTCCCTTCCCTTTTACCAAAGTAGATACTCCTTATGTTCCTTCTAAATTATTATTCTCAAGAACTCATTCAAAATATACATTATCGCATCCCTAGTCCCCTCAAAAACTTGATTCCTCCAATCTATTTCCTCTGGTGATGGTATATTATTTTCTTGATGTTCAACTTCATGATATTTTTCATAATTTTCTTATTTCAATTATTGAATTCTTGTATTAATTGATTAATAGTAAACAATTAGGAAAGATAGTTTAAATATTTTAAGTATCTTTTGAAATATAAATAAGGTTTATTATAATGATGACTAATTATGTGTTATGTTTTCATAAGTGTGTTAAGAACTATTGAAAATATCGTAGGTTGGAGATAAAGTATCATTGCGGATAAAGTTCTAGTTGGTGAAGGAAACATATCATGATAGAATCAACACAAACACTCACTTAGACTCAAGTAGTTAGGTTGCATGTGTGTGAATAAGATTACAAATTAAAAACTCATATATTTTTAATAATTACATTGTTTTATGAATAGATATAGTTGGAGTTTCACATTGAGGTCAAGGATTTTGAGTTTCCTTGCTTACATTTTTCCTTGCAAAATGATTTAATATCCCATAAATAAAGCATCATTGACAACATGATTAAATATCATATATCCATTTTTTTTGAAAACTTAACCTAGGGTGATTATCAAATTACAAATATACATCTCATGGAGCAACAAGAGTTTCAAATCATAAGTATGCAAATTTTTCCATCAAAATGGTGTATATATGCTCCTTACCTTATATATAATTGCATGGTAATGTCATCCTCGAATTCAACTGCACTCAATTCATGGGATAACCCCTACACAACTTGTCCATTTTGTAGCCCATGTACTCTAAGTGCACAAAACAAGGTAGATCAGAATTTCCCTCATGCATGATCCCCTAGCCTCAAAACATCATTTCAAGTGTTTACCTCTTTCAATTTTTTGAAATTTGTAAATTGGACAAAGTTGCAAAATTTGACTTTTCAGTGTTATTAATTTTCTTGCATATGCAGTAGTGCTGAATTTTAGTGCCCTTGTATACCCAATGCAAAAATAAAAATGCAAGGTCGGTAAAATTCACCAACCTTGCATATCATCTATTAACTTATTAAAAGTTGCATAGTCATTTAATTTTGGCAATGGTACAACTTCTAGTTCGCACAAGTTCCATTAATGGGGTTTTAATTACGCTATGGGGGATTTAATTTGTTTTGTTTGTTTTATTTTTTATTTCTTTTTCATTTTCGACCTCCTCCCACCTCTATGAGTTCACTTTGATGCTTGTGGTCATTGGCGCAAACTTTTGAAATGGATCTCGTGGTGTTTTAATTAGGGTTTCATCGTTTCTCTCCTTTTTTTTTGGGTATGTTCTTTTTCTTTCTTTCTTCTATATTTATAGTTTAGTTTTTGAACATGTTCTATGGTTTTAAGTTAAAATGATTTTTGTTTTCATAGTTTTTTTGTGTCGATTTTTTTTGTTACCATTTTCCCTATGTTTTTGTTGGTAACCCATTTAGGGTTTTCTTCCTTTCCTGCAAAGGTTTTATCATGCGATTTTTTCCCGCAAGTTATTCTTTTTAAATAGTATTTCTCTCCATTTTATTTGTTATTCATATAAGAATGGGTGGGGTTTACAACCCCTTGACCCTTATTTCTTGTGGTAATATTCACACATGTATGTGTATCACGGGGTTTAAATTCCATGATACAAATATATATGAACCATTTTTAATGTGTTGAGTGGTTGCAATTCACCGTGTGAACACACCTGAATTCATAAACACCAAACACTATTTGTTGGAGCAGAAGAATTTACTGTGTTCACATATGTATCAATGTCTTACCACCTAACATGCAATGATGGTAAAATTTACTATCAATGCATGTGTTACTGGAAATTTTCCCAAGTACCGAAATGGTGTTTTTTCGTTGATGGTACATGAAGGTTAAAATGTTGACATGCTCAAGTGGTGATTTTTTTTGCTTACTCAACTTGTATCTCACATGAAATGAATTGTTGGTGAATTTCACCAACATTGCATGTAATTCCATATATACATGCTAAATTTCACTGCATGAGCATAAACCTTGACCATTTAACATGTGCATTGGCCGTAATTTTTTCCATGGTTGCATTTTGTTTGATCCTTTTCCATGTAGGATCGATGAAATTCAACTACCTTACACCCAAAATTTGGAAATATAAGTGTAGAGGTAGACATTTTCAACACTCTTACACTTAGGATTTTTTCCCATGCAGGATCAGTATTTTTTTCCCATCTTGCACTTTGAATGTTTTACCCCACATGCAAAGTCAGAATTTTTTTCCAATCTTGCAAATTTTTATACTATACACTTGCAATAGTGCTAAGTTTTAGTGCCTTTTCACCAAAAGAAAATATTCACTTGTAGAAGCATTAAAATTCAGTGCCCTTACACCCAAATTACAAATTTTTTCTAACACTTAAGAAAATTTCCACTTCGCATTCCACTTGTTAGTTTGCCTACATTTGCTTCATTTTTCGCCACCTCATGTCTAAGACCTCCAAGCTCATGCAATTTCTCAAAATTTTCCCTCTACTGTAATTTCAACCTTGCAAGTTTTTCTAACACTGAAAATTGATAAAAATTTTAATGCAACTGTTTGTGCACACATTTTAGACTTTCGCATCCGCATTCCCAAAAGGATACAAGCTTTGCTAACTACTCTTTAGATGTTAGATCCTTCTCTGAGCAAATCCAAAGCTATGAAGTAAAAATACCAAGGAGTTTTCTTGATGACTTTAGTGTCCTCAAACATTGATGAGATAAAGGATACTGAAATCAAACATGCTGATATGTCTGAATTTGTGGAAAGGACTCATAAGCAACCCCTAGATAATGGTATGAGGCATAGTTTAAAGAAACATACAAATGGTAGCAACTTTATTTGTAGTTGTACATAATCCTAAATTTATTCTCCTAGTTGTGACACATTACAATAAGGATGACCGAAATGTTAGGGATGCGAATGGAAATATGGTTATAAGGCTATATCCAAAATTATTTGACAAAGCTTTCTAGTGTCCCAATATTGATTCATATGAAAATGTTACTAGGGAATATGCACATGAGGAATATTAGAAAGATATAGATACTTGTGAGAAAGTGATTAATAGTAAGTGGTTGAAGAATCCATGACCAAGTGTTTCAAGGAGGCCTAAAAGCTTTCCATGTAGTGACTTCATTGAAGAAGTGAATGATTTGATCACTCTTCTCAGTAGAGTGAAAGGGTTGCCTACCTCATCCACCTTTCAAGATTGGATGTATGTATACACAAAGATTATATTGAGTGGAAATAAAAAAATATTTTGGGGTTGATAGATTAGTGATGCAATTCATGAACAACTAATCAAAGTGCATACTTCTCTTAAGTTCTAAATGACATCTTATTTGGTGTATGCTACTGTTGCAATGAAATTTTTTTATGGGTTGACATCAGAAGGGAATAGAAGAATAAATCCAATGTACAAGTACTTTCCTTAGATAACTCTTGATGGAAGCATTCATCATTTTAAAAGAGTTAATGATTCTTTCTTTGCTCATTTCTTATGCACATTTGATCTTGAATTGGAGATGAAAAGGGTTTTTGATGAGGCATGGATGGTGGTAAAAAAATATAGTTACTTATATATGTAGTTCCCCATATTCACCTACTTGAGAGTTGGTTCATTCATGGGTTATCCATTTATGCTCCCAAGATACCCTAGTGACAAGATTGTCCCAATGGAGATTTTTAGGAAGATAATGACCGTCCATAGCAAGAAAATGGAACCACACAGACTAGGCTTCAAGTTTTTCCCCTCATGATTGGTAGGTATTCCATCCAAACATCTCCAAGAGCTAAGGCCATAGAATATGAGATATAGTGGGTTACCTTGAAGAGTTTCAAAATGATGAAGAAGAAAATAATTCTCTGAACAAGAACTTAGATTAAAAAGACTCCATGATCGATAAACTTCAAATTGCTCATTTATAAATTCCAATTTTTGCAAGTAAACAACTAACTTTATTTAAATAGATTACAAGAAATTTACATTACAATTCTCAGGCAACTCTTTTTCCTCTTAACCTTTGACTTTAATTTTCCCCTTCTGGTGTTCTGGCTTCCATTCTCAGAGAATCAACTTGACCTTCTTATCGGAATTATACTTCTACTCTCAACTCCACTCCAGCTAGCAACCCTTTACATCAAACCCTCTTTGATCCAAATCAATATTTTATGGCTTCCTTTTCCAAGTTCAATCACCCCCAACATGCTTATCTTGTATTTAAATTCCTTTATGAATCCTCCATGTTGCACAACCTATTGAATTGTTGTCTTTTTAACTTCCTTTTTAACTTTTTGTGTCCTTTCTGATCATCCCCTTTTCTAACTCTCAACTTTCCTCATCATGCAAAAAATATTCTTTTACATGTACATCCCCCAATAGACACCTTCAACACTCGCGCTACCTCTTATATCTGCTATTTCCATTTGGGTATCATATGCCTATTTTTTACTCTCCAAAATTCCCACGCTGTCCCAATTTCGTCTCTTAATTTCTATGAAATACTACTTGATGACAGACATGTACTGAGCCACCCTTATCATGCGTGGTTTTTCCTCATTGTGGATTGATCCCCTCTTCTCATCCAATCATGCCTATTCTTCCTTGTTCATACATTGAATCTACATTATCTATAGCATTTGAATTTTAGCACTTTTTCCCCATACCTAATTCGGGTTTCTTCCATGGCTACTAAGTTCTCCTTATTTGGTGCACACCCTCTACTCCTTACACTTCACATTATTTCTAGCATGCATTCCCTTCCTCCCATGTGTGGCCTACTAATGACTTTTGTTTCTGTACATTTGAATTTTAAATGATACCTTCATCCACCCACCTTGACTCATCTGCATTATCCAACAAATTAACTTGTCAATCGACTTGATTCATGGCATGGGTTCTCCCTCTCATGTAGGTGCATCTTTTTCCATTCAAAATTCTGCTTTTAATATTTTTCTCCCGTGAACAATGACTCTTCACATTTGTACCAATTCAACTCCCTTGTTTTTCATCTTCCACGCCCTCATAAAATTTGAACAACAATTTGTATAATTTATACATTTCAAATTGTCTTTTAATCACAAAAGAAAGCAATCCACAAAGGAATGTACAAAATGGAGTTGCATATAATGAGAATTCAAATGCATGACATTTTTCAATCATCTCTTCACAAATAACCACCAAAATCAAATAGAATTTCCCACGAAAGATATAAACGAAAAAACCAAAGAAAAATTAAACCAATTTTTTTTTATTGATGTTGATCGCCTGTTGACTTAGGATGCTCCTACATCAAACATGTCAGGTAAGAAAATTTTTGAGCATGGGCTCACAAAGGTGGAGTTGAGTGATAAAACCACTCTTTGAGATTACACACAACCTCCAGTGAACTCTATCGCTAACATCCTGACCTCCTCGATCAAATAGCCCAACCTCCGCCAAGTACTTCCTCTCCACTCTACAAGTGACCTCTCACATTATTCTTCTGGTCATCTCTTGGATATATATTAAATGTCACAACCTGTAGGTTCATACACACTGTCTAATGACTATGCCCTTTTTTTGTCTTCACCTTAAGACAACCATTTCACTTCTCTCTCGACTTCTCTGCAACTCTTCCCTTGTAACTTCCATGCTGCAATCATACCTTGTTTCTCATGAAGATTCCACTTTGTTTGTTGTAATCTACCATCACATAACACTTTCCTATGTGCTTTCCACTCTCAATCGTTCAGGAGTCTAGTCCCTTGCAATGATTATTTTGAGCTTCTCACTCACACTTCCATCTTTGCGCCTTTCAACCCTCAACCACTAGGACTCTCTACATCAACAACGGTACTTTTGGACTTCACTCACACTTCTACTATCGACAAGTTCTATCACAAGCTGCCTCGTGTTCAGTGATATGCTTGTGCCCCAAAAACCTTTACTCACTTCCCTCTTCACTCGTAGGTCTTGGTACGAACCTCCTCTCTCTTGGTGCTCTATCTGCATGCTCAGAACCACCTACTATGATACCACTTGATGAATAAGAAAACAATTTTCTCAACAAAAATTCAGATTACAAAGACTCCATGATCGATAAACTTCAAATTTCTCATTCATAAACTCTAATTTTTGCAAGTAAACAACTAACTTTATTTAAATAGATTATAATAAATTTACATTAAAATTCTCAAGCAACTCTTTTTCCTCTTCAACTTCTATTTTCATTTTCCCCTTCTAGTGTTTTGGCTTCCATCCTCAGAGACTCAACTTGACCTTACCAAAATTATACTTCTAGTCTCAACTTCACTCCAGCTGGAAACCCTTTACATTGAACCCTCTTTGATCCAAAACAAGCTTTCATGGCTTCCTTTTCCAAGTTCAATTACCCCCAACATATTTATCTTGTATTTAAATTCCTTTACGAATCCTCCATGATGAACAACCTATTGAATTGATGTCTTTTTAACTTCCTTTCTAACTTTTCACGTCCTCTCTGATCATCCCCTTTGTTGACTCTCGACTTTCCTCAGCAAGCAAAAATTGGTCTTCTACATGTATGTCCCCCAATTGACACCTTCAACGCTCGTGCTACCTCTTTTATATGCTATTTCCATTTGGGTATCATATGCCTATTTTCAACTCTCCAAAATTCCCACGCTGTCCCAATTTCCTCTCTCAATTTCTATGAAATTCTACCTGATAATAGACATGTACTAAGCCGCCCCTATCATGTGTGGTTTTTCCTCATTGTGGATTGATCCCCTCTTCTCATTCAATCATTCCTATTCTTCCTTGTTCATACATTGAATCTACATTATCTATAGCATTTGAATTTTAGCACTTCTTCCCCATACTTGATTCGGGTTTCTTCAACGGTTTCCAAGTTCCTTATCTGGTGCACACCCTCTATTCCTTACACTTCACATTATTTTTGGCATACATTCCTTTCCTCCCATGTGTGGCCTGCTAATTACTTTGGTTTCAATACATTTTAATTTTAAATGATACCTTCATCCACCTGCCATGACTCATCTGCATTATCCAACAAATTAACTTGTCAATCGGCTTGAGTCATGGCATGGGTTCTCCCTCTCATCCAGGTGCATCTTTTTCCATTCAAAATTTTTCTGTTAATATTTTTGTCTTGTGAAAAATGACTCTTCACATTCGTACCACTTCAACTCCCCCATTTTTCATCTTCCACGCCCTCATAAAACTTGAACTACAATTTGTATAATTTATACATTTCAAATTGTCTTTTAATCACACAAAGAAACCAATCCACAAAAAAATGTACAAAATAGAGTTGCATATAATGAGAATTCAAATGCATGACGTTTTTCAATCATCTATTCACAAATGACCACCAAAATCAAATAGAATTGCCCACAAAAGAAAGAAAAGAAAAAACCAAAGCAAAATCAAACCATTTTTTTTTTATGTTGATTGCCTATTGACCCAGGACACTCTTGCATCACAAAAGGAGGCATGATTTTGACTATCAGGGAATGAAGGACAAGATAAAGAAATCCCACACTCATGTGCATAAAATTGAAGATGTGTGGGTAGATTCAACCTAGGAGGAAGAGAAAGAAGAACAAGAACAAGAGGAAGAGCAAGTATCTCCTCACAAAAATATCCCAGAGGAACAACTTGTATCTTCTGCTCCCATTGCTACTACTGTGTCTACCTCCACTCCTCCCATTGTCTCTGTTGAATAGTCTTTATGAGTCACTACTATAGTTGTTCCTACAATTATAGTTGCTCCTACCATGTCTATCCAGTTAATTCTTTCATCCCCATCTTCAGGGTATATTTTTGAAAGTCCTAAACATGGTGTTGCCAAATTTTCACCTACAACTCAATTTGGTAGAGCTGAAGCAGTTTATTCTTCTTTTAGGTGAAAATATCCTGAAATATTTCTGCTATGTTTACCCATTGCATATTAAAGTTTAAAAGGAAGAGTGCAATTTTTATTGTGCAATATGTTGCAATAGAAAAGAAAGAGTTCAATTTGTCATTCAATGCTTTGCAACATAAAGGAGAATACCTGAATTGTAAGAAGTTGCTTTCATTCATTTCACAATGTTTCATTCATTTTGCAAATGAAATATACATAAAGTTGAATAAGTGTTGGTTTTATATTCATTGGAAAGAAAGGAGTAATCAAATGTCCCACACAAGCCATGGGAGTAGTTGAACTAAAACAACACAGGCATATCCTATACATCTGAAGATGGAAGAAATGAAAAGAAGAATATAAGAAAATACACATGTCCATCATCACCTGATTAAAGTCTTGAATTGGTCTTCATTGTTGCTTGCTCCTCCTCGCTCTTAATCTTTGAGTGAACCTGCATCATGATAAGAGAGTTTGTTAGAGCTATAGATATGAATCTTCCTATGTGCCCTATCAATAGAAATATAGCATATGCCTATGATGCATTAGATAAAAAAAAATTAGATGTATGCAAGAGAGCTTGAAAAATAAAATATCATAGGAGCATTGAGCTTCACTGTTTTTTATCTAACATGTTTGTTCACTATGTAGTTATAGGATAAATCATGTTGTTGATTCATCTATGAAGACATTATAGCATGTGGTGCAAAAATGGGCTCCCACAAGGGTTGAGCTCAACATGCTGCCACTAATTCTCAAAAGGGGAATGAGATATGAGTGCATATTCATATTTACCAAGTAAAAGAACATTTCAGCTGAAGGAGTGATTCACAGAGTAACTACAAAAGTAGTAGATTCATTTATAATTCATGACAATTAGTCTAGGAGTGCAATGAAATGAAAGTCACAAATGAGCAAGGAATTCTTTTGAATGCTTAATGAATATGTAGAACAGAATAAAATTGCACTATCTTTCATTAAAATATTTCTATTTTGCAAGCAAGATTTCATGCTTATTGCTGCCATGTGACATTTTCGTTTTGTTGTTTATGTTGTTTGAAGTGCTCACATTGAGGGGACATTAAAGAATGTGTTGTTGTTTATGCTATTTGTAATGTTCAATGCCTACATGGAGAATTTATCATAAACATTTTCATCAAGGTACATACAAGTGGTGTTTACATGTAAGGGACAAAGGGAATGCACATTTGGGTAATGCATGGTGTGAAAGGTATGAAGCTCATCATAAATTTGGGTATGCAAGTTTGAGTGAGGCAATAACTTTTGCATATAGGACAAAATTCATGCATTTTCCTCAAGAATAGAAGGGGTGAGAAAGTATTTAAGGTGAAACTACAAGAGAATGAATTGACAACAATATAGTGGAGTTTATAAAGCCATGACGGAGTGGGAAAAAGAATCATTTTCAACAACTTGGGTAATGTATGAAAAGCATCGTAAATATGTGTGCAAAATTGAAGGAAACGTTGACCTTTGGAAAATAGGACAACATCACCATTAAAGCAAGATAAAGGCATCATATTCTGACTACTGTTGTAGCATTTTAATGCAACATGCTATGATAAAATTGCTATACAGTAAATGGAAGAGATGGCTAAAGAACCTTAATATCTGAAATCAAAGAAAGGAGCCTTTATTTTCTTTTACATAGAATGGAATGACAAAGTACATTGGTAGCCATGTGAAGCTTTGAAGGATAAATGTAAGTGGGAAAATGCCCAGGATGTGCTTCAAAATGTAAACCCAAAATAAAATAAAAGCTTCATTTTTGAGAGAAAATAAACAATGAAGCTACAATTGTATACAACAGAGGTAAATGAAGCCATTTTCTTCTTTGAAAGTAAACAAGCATGAGCAAAAAAAATAATCAAGGAAGGGTACACTCTATTATTTCAAAAAATGGGTGATATATCTTATAGTGCCTGAGCCAAAGGTGTTAGTGTTATTCGTTTAACCAGGAAATGCTACAGTTATTCGTAAACCCAAAATAAAACAAAAGCTTCATTTCTAAGAGAAAATAAACAATGAAGCTACAATTGTATACAACAGAGGTAAATGAAGCCATTTTCTTCTTTGAAAGTAAACAAGCATGAGCAAAAAAAATAATCAAGGAAGGGTACACTCTATTGTTTCAAAAAATGGGTGATATATCTTATAGTGGCTAAGCCAAAGGTGTTAGTGTTATTCGTTTAACTAGGAAATGCTACATTTCAAGCTAAAACTTGAGTTCTATAGAAAGAAATGAGAAGCAATGAGTTAGGGTTTTGAACCATCTCTTCTAAAAATGGAGAAGCCTAAATGTAGAGAATAATGGTACCCACAAATCTCCGCAAGATAAAGAAAATTTAAGGTTTTGATAGGACGCGACTTCCCATGGAGGAGTTCAATAAAATTTCTAATCGCTTCATGCCACTGCTAGGGTTTTGGACCCATGCTTTGAAAACACAGAATAATGGAGTCATCGAATGGAGAAATCTTTTCATTTGACAGAGCATAATGTACATGTTTAAGTGTTTTAGCTGCAGAGTGGGAGCTTCTTTTTGTTTCACAAATTGCCAAACCCACAAGGGTTTTCATAAAGAAGCCACAAGTTCAAAAAATGGAAGAGTTTTGAGCTTATTCAAATATGAAAGCGTTCAAACAGTCGATGGAAAGATACAACCATGCCCATATGTGTAGAGAAAGCCAAAACATTCATTTATTTTGCATCTATTGAGCTCAATTCAAGCTTTTTATCAATAGAAAGAAAAGGAAGATACAAAGCTTGAACGGTAAAAGGCTTACCCTCATTTTGCTGCACAAAAATATACTCAAGTCCGTGGGTTTTTTCCCACAAAAAATCCCAAAAATCTCAACCCAATACAATCATGGAGGCCTTGAAGAGAAAGAGGATATCAATAGAAGAAAAAAATAAGAATGTATCAAAAAAATGTTGAGAGTCTGCGGCTTAAAAAGTAAAAAATGCTTTGAAAGTGGAGATCACCACTTAGATTTGAAACAAAAGACTTACCTTTGCAAAAACTTCCATGGGAATATAATAGAAGCATCAGGAAAATGGAAAGGTCAAGCTTCAAAAATCTCAAAGGATCAAACCCTAAGTCCTTCATGGCGGTGCCCAGCAAAGCCATTTTTTCCAAAAGATCAAAAGTGAAAATGAGGGCTAGAAATTAGGGATCAGTTTGTTTTGTTCTAGGGTTTGCAAGTTTTCCCTAAGTTCACTTGTGATTTTTATCACATCAATTTAAAATTTAAATGCTTTCACTAATTTCCTTTGATATTATACCTTTCTTTGCACATGTATTACAAACCTAGGCAATGTGTCGTAGTGATTTTTATGCTTTGAGAAAATCATATATGCCTTGGTCCTTTTTTCTGATTTTTTATTAGAAAATCAAATGTCCTTTTGCCTTAGGTTTATTTTATGACCTTGGAGGAAAAGTCAAGGCTATGAGCCTTAGATTTTTTTATGATTTTTATAGAAAACCAACATATGTTCAATACTTGGTGAATTCAAATCAAACCATATATTTTTCCTTGTATTTTTGTAAAATCAGGTCAAGACTCAAGTCTTTTTGAGTCTTTCTATTTTGTAAAATTAAAACTGCAAGAATTGTAAAATATTACTAAGGAAATATTGCTATAAATTATCTTAGTAATCATTATTTAAAATGTAGTTAAGTGTTGATAGAGCTTTCCTATTTGAGTTTGAGTCTTTTGGGCGAAATGGGAAAAAAATGGGCAAATTGAAGTTTCTATTTCAGTTTTCAGTTAGTTCGAGCTTGATTTTTTGAGTCTTTTGGGTCAACCCACTTGAGATAGAAACTTTCCATCTTTTCCATCCAATTTGGAGGCAGTTTGGGCACTGATTTTGAGGCTTTCTTTGGAGCTCGAAAATGGTTTTCAGGTTGCTATTTGAGGTATAGTTCATGCAATTTTTTCTATTCTCACTCTTGGGGATGTATTGCAGGATATATTGGAGGGAAAAACTTAGTTTTTTTCTTAGTTCATATTTGCTTCTTACTTTCTTGCTCACTTTCAGAAAGCTTTGTAAGCCATTAATTTGTACTTAGATTCTCATATTTTTGATACTCCTTTATTTTTAATAAAAAATAGTAGAGCATTCCTATCTCATATTTGCAATGGCAATTTGATGTTCATTGTGATTCTAAGTATTGAATCCTTTCTATGTCTTATTATTGTGAATCTATGTGCAAGAATTTCATATAATTCAGGTTGTGTGATTGTGTTTAGTTTTCGATCCTTCATGGAAATTACTGTTGATTTGTATGTCTTAGGTGAGATTGTGAAAGTTAATTTCTTGAGAAATTGATTGTGAGTGAAGTCATTAAAATAAGTAATGTTCTTGTGCTTCACCCTCTAGGAGTTTAGGATTTTCATTTACAATCATCTTTATAAACCCTTTTCCTCAAAAATTATATAGTTTAGGTGATCTTCTAGGGGAACCAACCCTATCTTGAGATTCATTCTCACTATAGGTCACCCACAACCTGAGAGTGTTTCCATGTTTCAATAGGATAGTTGAGTCAATCTTAGCTAGGGTGCGATCCTCATTGACAACAATTTTTGGCACACCCTATGGGACTCTGAAACTTGTTTTAGAGAGAATTTTTCAATTATTAAGCTATTGTTCTGGTATATGTAGCAATGTTTCTAGCCTTTGGAGGTTTTAATATATACCCAATGACTTCATTTTTTGGTTTTGCATGTAGATCTAGTGTGACTAACTTATGACAAGAATACAAACCAGATCAAGTCCTGCTCTGTTTGAATATTTGTAGTTATCTCCACTGAGAAGGAGGGTTAGGACAACAAGAATAATTTTTGACTCACCAAGGAGGTTAAGATCCACACCTCCTAATCTCAACCCTACAATTTTAGTGCAAAAAAATCCAATACCTGTAGCACAAGCACCAATGATGGCAAGGTAGTTTGCATTTGCACCATTTAATGGGGGTAGTCCATTGTTTCTTGTACAACATGATGATATTCTAGTTGTAGCCCTTAAAAATTTTCCATATTTCACTGAAGAAGATCATACCACTCCTATTGAGCACATTCGAGACGTGGCAACTTTGTTCTCGGTTCATAATGTTACTGAAGAAAATTTTGCACTAAGGCTTTTGGATGCATCACTAAAGGGAAAAGCCTTGAAATGGTTCAGAGGCATTTCAAAAAACTCAATTGAAATGTGGGATCAACTAGGTGATGGCTTGCATCAACAGTTTGAAGACAAACTTGATGATTTGTCTTTGTTGGAGCAATTGAGCAAAATTAAGAGAGCTCCTCATGAGCACATGTCAGATTTTAATTACCATTTCCAAAGAACTTGGGATAGAATCCCCATGACGATAAAGCCTTCGCTTGAGCATGCATTTATTTTCTTTCTCAAGGCTTTGAATAATGAAATTTGTGTAATGATTTAGTCTAGGGTTTGGTTTACGCTTCCTAACACTTATGATATTGCTATTAGAGTAGAAAATTGTCTTATTCAAGCTGGTAGAATAGCCCCAAGGCCTCCTATGCCCATTTTTCCTGAAGTACAACCACCCATACCTATGTTTTTACCCCCTTTAGTTGTTGTCCCACCAACTCCAACAATAGGATATCAAGCTACAACCCAAGAGAATGTTGTTCCAAACCCATCCCAAGAAATCCAAGAGCTAAAAGGTATGTTGTAGTCTTTTAGCAAGACTGTTAGCAATGAATTTTTTAATCTTAAGAAGCAAGTTGGCCAAGAACATAGGCCTTATCAAGCCCCATATCAGCCTAACCAATCAAATAGGCCACCTTTTCAAGCTGAATCTCAAGGCCAAAGGAGAAATTTCAATCCTAGACCATTTCAACCCTATAATCCTAATGCTTCCAGTTCTTCAAAGGAGCTCATGCCTACACAAAATAATATGGCACAAGAATGTGACTGGTGTTATCCATGCAACCAGCCTCATAATCAAGCTACATGCATGAATGGTATGAGGAACCAGGCCTTAATGGTTTAGAATAGCTATGTTGGTTCATAAAGTGCATCCCAAGAAAGTTCAGATCAACAAATTAATGTTGGAAACTTGCAGCCATTTAAAGACAATTTCCACATAACCCATAAGAGAGTAGACAACATACCCATGAAAATATGACACAAGATATAACCTGGGAAAACCCTCAAGAGGGAAAATCCCAACCTCCAAAAGCATCCATCTCTCATGTATTATTTGGAAATAAAGATTACAATACATCTTCAGAGTCTCCATGAACACCATTGAAGCAACAAGCCCTCTCCAAACAATCTATGTGAACAAGCACGCAACCACACATCTTGTGCCATGCTTCAAACCCTAAAAAATGCTAACCAGAGATAACATGCAAAACTTGCTCTCTCAATAACTACCCTTGTGGTTGCTTTTATAGAAACAAGCTCCCACAAAACCACTAAGTGGTATTACACAAAACCATCTGACTAAAACAATGAGATTAGAAAACCATGTAATTATTTAATATTGGGGAAAATAAATAAATAAAGTACTCAATATTAAATATGGGCTTTGGTTGTGGTTGTATAACCCTTGGTTGAGAAAAATATTGTTTAAGTTTGAATCTATGCATTGCATGTGAGAATCAAAGACATATAAGATATGAGGACTTTGTAGGTTGTTTATTGCAAATCTAATGGTTTTTGGTTTTCTATTTTGATGGGTTGTTTATAGATTTGGGGTGTGAGAAATTTTGGGTGAAATGGGTTTCTTAGTTTTGTAGTCAAATGGGCGTTTTGGGAATGAGCTTTCATAAATGATATCCTAGCCCTAAACAGACCTCATGATTGGATCCAAGTTAGTCGAGAGATGAATTTTGATATATAACTTGACCTATTTTGGAGAAGTTGAAAAAAATGCAATTTTTTTTTTGTAAAATCCCCATTTTTGTAGATCATACGGAAAATATTTTATTCGAAAAAAATAAAATCGAAGAAGAATAAAAATTTGCCCGTCACCATTAAAATTTGTACTTGCAAAAATGAAAAAAAAATAGAAAAAAAAAATTGATTTGAAAAACTTAGGAAAAAGTTTTAAAAATAAAAATAAAATTGGAGGGGGGTTGGGACCCGCCCGTACCCCCTGCGCCATCATTGTCAGCCTAACACTGAAAGGCCGGATGATGCTATCAGTGCCACCAACCTACTAGCGGTAGGGATCCACTGGCGGTGAGTGGTCGGTGGCCCCCGCCGAGGGTTTAAACTGTCGTCAGCCTTTCTTAAAGGCTTTTACTTTTTTTAAAAAAAAACCTTTTGTTTTATTAAAGCTACCGATAAAATATTTAAAAGGGGCCATGCAATTTTTTGCATGTAAAATAAATTTAAATGGATTTGATCAATATTTTGGGTCTGCCACCCAAGGAGTGGCGCTGCCCAAGTGGGGCCAGCACCCAACCACCAAGGGTGGCTAAATTTTTTTTTGCCTCAAGTGCAAACTGCAGTTTTACTTCTGAGGGGCATAACTTTCGCCCAGGTTGTCTATTTTTTGACTTCTTGGACTTGTTGGAAAGATGACTCAGAGATACACACTGTGGTGTTAGATTTTTTTCTAGATTTTTTATTTTTGATAGTATTTTTCTTGGTCAAAGTTAGGTGTTCTATTTGAGCTTCGAGAGGTGATATCGGGTGCATACGAAGTTGGATTTTGGACTTCGAATAGTCAAAGGAAAGATTGTTCAGAGCACTACACAGTGGATCAGGTTTGGAGTTATTTTGGAATGCTTTATTTTATTTTTTCCTTATCTGAGTTGTTTATGAGTTTCTTTAACTATGGTGATACTATGAGTTTATGGATGATCGGATCTTGGAGATTTGATGTTGGATTCATTGTATGCTCAATTGTATATCTCAGATTATTCTCTCATTTGACATGGTTATCAGTATATGGTTAGATTTGTATGTTGCTTTGTTGTATCTACAAGTTGTACAATGTTGTAGGCAATCTATACTTACATGTTGCATTTATGACTGGGACATGGGTTGTCTTTTCCCATTGATATTTCAATGTTGATGCATGTTCGGTATTGGTGGCTTGGTTTAGTCACTTGGTTTGTTGGTTTTTTTGTCATGTTGAGGAGGTGAGATGGTATTACCAAGTACAATTATGATATGAGACCTATACAGTTGACTATGATTATGCAGATATGTGGACATGGTTGGGTTGAGTTGTTGGTACATTTGGTGGTGTGTTTGGTTCCTTAACTATTGTACTTGTATATGGAAATGTTTGGAAAATTAGATCAGAGGTTGATTTGGTGTTTGATTCTTTTGGTCTATATGGTTATTCTCTTAGATATCTTAGTTTGAAGTTTACTAATGTGATGATGAGTTTTCATGTTTCAGTGATTGGATCTACAAGTCATGTAGGTTGTGGATTAGCTACCCATTTACTTGTAGTGGGATGACTTGGTTGCGGATTATCTTTATTCACCAAGTTTGATTCCTTGATGTTGCAGACTTTGACTGTTGGCCTTGTTCTTGGTCATTTGTACATTGGTATATGTGTTTAGAGATGAGGGAAAGTTGTTTTTTGGACTTGTAGCATGTGGTTTATCATGATGTCATGGATATCTTGGTTACACTTTTTAGTGGGAGCTTTTGACAGTGATGGATTGGCGGTGATGGATATGTTTATGATGTTTTGGCAGTTGTAGGTATCTTCTTGGCTTGGAGATTTTGGTCCTACTTGTTATGTTACTAGCATTTCAATTGTGTGTATAGACCTGGATGATCTTCATGGAGAGGATGGTTGTCACGATGCCATGCATGACTCGGTATCATAGATCAATGGGAGTTGTTGGCAGTGATGTGGATTCACCATTTGATGGTGGATGGTCTTCTGCAGTGTTTTTTGGTGTCATGGATGGGCTCTTGGTTTCTACTTTTATGCAGTGATGGTTCATTGGCATCTTTGGTTTCATTGACGAGATAGTTTTATTAATATTGATTACATGATACATATGTTATGTTTGATCTTGGTGATTGAACGGTTGGGTGTTGTTATGGATTTTATTTTGGGGATTTGTTGAGGAGATCATACTTGACACAATTGGCATTTAGAGGTGTACGTAGGAGATTTTTCTACAGGTATATGATGTGCAAAATTTCTCTCTTTGGTCTTGGTTATCTTCTTGGATGTTCAGTTTCTCATTACATTGGTTTGAGGTTTGTTCGAGCTATTGTGATCACTAGCTTGTGGTCATGTGTTTTCACTTATATTCTTGGGTGATGACATGGAGGTTCCCTTATCTTTTTCCTTTTTTGGGTGTGGAGAACTTGAGAGAGCTATGGAGACTTGTGGTGAGAGTTGTTCTTACAGGTTTGTATATCATTGTGGATGATTCCTTGGTTCTAAATGATGTTGTTTACACTTTCTATATGATGCTATTGGTAGACTTGGTATGCCTTGATCTTTTTTAGATTTGTAGTACCCATGCAGTGGTTGATCTTGGATGTGTATGCCATTCTTTGTTAGGTTTGCACTTGGAGTTGGTGATTGCAGTTTATTGGTGTATATGTTTATGGCATGAGTTTACTATGTTTTGTATACCTTGGAGGTATGGATAGTTGGATGTATTGGAACTTGTTGTGGGTGTTATTTCAGCTTTGGGTTTTTATATCTTGACAACTACTGGTGCATATTGATACTTTTTGATTGAGTGTTTGTGTTTGGGATATCAGTTGAGGCAGGACTTATGCTTCATTGTGATAGATTGTGTGGTTTCTCTATTGGATGGCTTCTTATATTTGTGCATTGGCATGATGGAGGATGAGAGTATTCATGCTTTGGATGGTGGTCATTTTAATTCTTGTTGTAGGTATCCTGATGGAGCACATGGAGCACTTTGATTCCTTGATGGTATAACCACTTGTTGGAAACTTGCATCCATTTAAAGAAAATTTCCACATAACCTATAAGAGAAATATATGCAACTAAGTATTCAAAATCCATATGCAATAGAATAGATAACATACCCATGAAAATATGACACAAGATATACCCTGGGAAAACCCTCAAGAGGGAAAAACGTAGCCTCCAAAAGCATCCATCTCTCATGTATTATTCAGCAATAAAGATTAGAATACATCTTCAGAGTCTCCATGGACACCATTGAAGCAACAAGCCCTCTCCAAGCAATCCATGTGAATAAGCATGCAACCACACATCCTATGCCATGCTTCAAACCCTCACAAATGATAACTAGAGCTAACATGCAAAACTTGCTCTCTCAATAACTACCCTTGTGGTTTCTTTTATAGAAGAAAGCTCCCAAAAAACCACTAAGTGGTATTGCACAAAACCATGTGACTAAAACCATGAGATTACAAAACCATGTCCCCATATTTAATATTGGGTAGTTTATTTGTTTATTTTCCCCAATATTAAATAATTACATTTTAGCAACTTCACTTATGTCCCAATGTTACATAAAATATCAAGTGGCCCCAAGAATAATTAAATTAAATATATTATGCAAAGTGTACAACACACCTTTTCCTAATAGTTAACACTAATATTACTTTCATGAATTGGAAAGGTATTGAATTTTGCAGGGTTAACCATCATCAAGGTCAAAACTAGCCAATTCACCTATTGCACTGAATACTAGATCAAAGAAAAGGGTTGTTGATTTGGGGAAACAAGATAGAAATGTTCAACAACAACCTGCCAAGGACAAATTTCATGCTTCTTCATCTCAAGTTGTCCCCAAAACACAACAAAAAGTGCAAATTCTGCAAAGAGGACAAGTTGTACTAGAGAAGGATCAATCTAAGGTGCAATCACAACCTTTGCAAAGGAAATATTATGTTGTTGCTACTAAAGGACAACAAAAGGTGAGCCCCATTTCATTTAATGTTGTTGAACACCTTAAAAAGGATATTGTTAGCATGCCAATAATGGATGCATTGCAGATTCCTGGTCAAAAAGATTTGCTGCAAGATACTTTGGCTGAGCTTTCTATTTATGATATTACTAACCAAGAAAAGACTAAAGTTGTGCTTGCAAACAACCTAGAAGTTAGGAATGAGCAGAAAACTCAAGAGGTAAAACCTCTTCCTTTCTATTTGAGTCTAATCATTGATGATAAGCTTGTTCACAATTGTATGATTGATTTATATGCAAGTAGTTTAGTAATGCCCAAGAGTCTAGCTAATAAGTTAGGACTAGTTTATGAGCCTCTTTCAAAAGGAGTCATTCAGCTAGATGGATCCGCTATTAATACTACTAGGGTGATTAAAAATCTAGATCTTACCTTGCATGCATGCCAAAATTTTGCAATTCCTCAAGATATTCATATTATTGACCTACCACCTCATTTTGCTAAATTCATTTCTAGGGATTTTACTGCCAAGTTGGGTGGGTTTTTATCTTCTAATTGGTCCTATTTTTTTTTCAAGACAAGGTATGGTACAAAAGTAACCATAAAATCTAAGCCTCTAGCCAAGGATCATATTGAACCGTATGTCCCCATCCCTATAAATGCTAACCTCTACATCAACCATGAGATGGAGGATCAATCCATGAACCTATACCCCAAAACGCCTATTGAGGATGTAAATCTAGATGAGTAGGAAGCCGAGAATCATGAGCTTTACCCTTTCAGTCATAGCGATGAGGTAGGATTAGGCATTTATATGATTTATGAACCTGATGTAGTGATTCTAAATTTGGTTAAGGACTAAAACCAACTTGAACAAGTTAACCAACTTTGGAAGTTATATTTTGATGGCTCAAGAAGTAGAATGGGTGCTGGTGGAGGAGCCATGTTGATTTCACCTAATGGAGATAAGTACTATTCAACATTGAGGTTTGCTTTTAGCTATACAAATAACACAATTGAATATGAGGCATTGATTCATGGCCTAGAATGGGCTAGAAAGAAAGGTATTAAGTGCTTGCAAGTTTATGGTGATTCTGAGTTAATTGTAAACCAGGTTAGAAATCTAAATGTTACCAAAAAATATTTTCTCAAGAAGTACAAGCATTGAGTTTGGGATTTAATTAAGGATTTTGATGCTTTCAATTTTCTTTCTATTCCTAGAAATAAAAATAAGCATGCAGATAAGCTTGCTGCCATAGGATCTTAGTTTGATATTCCAAATGAAATTCATAATGTAGAGGTACAACAATATGTGAAAGTTGTTGTTAGGCCATCTGTACCTGATAATAATGTGAGTTGGAAGGCTTTTGATAGTGATGAGCAGATTATAAGTTTTCTAATTGCAAAAGCTAAGTTTGCAGCTAAAAACCAACAAAAGTGGCAGCAACAATATGGCAATCAGATTGTGTAGCTGAAGTCAAACAAACTACCTAAGGGATTGGTAACATTGGAATCTATTTTTAATTCAGATGATCAAGTGAGGAAGGACGAATGCAACATGACTGTTAAGCAAGAGCACTATGAGGCTATTGAAATATTCAAGGGTAAGCTTCTCAAGCTTGGAAAGGTATGCACCAAAGAGGAACATCAAGCTTTCATTTTGTTATGTCGAGAATTTAGTGATGTTTTTGCTTGGGATTATAAAGATTTAAAAGGATTTGACCTTGAGCTAGCTCAAAACACCATTGAGTTTGAGCCCGATGCAAAACCAGTGAGGGGAAGGAAAAGGCCTCTTAACCCCAAGCTTGAGCATCTTATGAAAGCTAAGTTGAATACGTTAATTGAGAGTAATATAGTCTTTCCTATTAAGCATACATCTTGGGTTTCTAAATTAGTTTCAGTTAGAAATAAGAATGGTGAGATTGGGATTTGTGTTGATTTTCGTGATTTGAATAAAGCCTCTCTCAAGGATCACTATCCACTCCCTTCAATGGAACATATTTTGCAAGTTGTTTATGGTTTTGACATATTTTCTTTGTTGGATGGATATTCAGGCTAAAACAAGATTTTGTGAAGGAGGAGGATCGGTATAAAACTGCATTTACAATCAAGTGGGGTACCATGGATTATAGAAAGATTCCCTTTGGTTTGTCCAATGTATAGGAAACGTTTCAGAGAGCAATGGACATGTCCTTTCATGGCCTCATGAACAAAATTATTTTGGTGTATCTAGATGATGTTAACTTTGTGAGAAGGTTTATACCCAATATTGCAACCTCTCACAACTATGCTTACGAAAAATGTACCTTTTAGTTGGACTAATGAGGGTAAGAGAAGCTTTGAGCAGATAAAAAAAGCCCTTGTAGCTGCCTCAACCCTCATTAATCCTAACTATGATAGAGATTTCATTTTATATTCCTTTGGAGGTGTTGACACCATTTTAGCTATGCTATGCTAGCAGAATGATGAAGGCGTGGAGCAACCCGTGGCATTTTTTAGCCAAGTATTGCATGACTATGAGGTAAAGTATTCATTTTTTGGGAAGCATGTGTTTGTTGTTGTTATAAGCCTTAAAATTTTTAGGAATATGCTCTCTAACAATAGAATTTAGTTGCTAGTTTCCCATCCAACTATTAACAATTTCTTACTTAATAGGGATATGAATGATAAAAGAGCTCGCTGGATAACTAAAGTACTAGAGTTTGATGTTAACATAAAGGTTACTAAGCTTGTTAGGGGAAAAATTTTGTGTGAAAAACTTGAATAAAGTGGAGGAAAAATCCTAAAAAGAGGTGAAAATGTTGGAACAGTGTTTAGTAATAAAGAGCAAGCTACTGGTTCAACTCCTACCACAAGCTGTGTGCAACAAATGATTCACTATCTGCAGATTGGTGACTGCCTTGAAGGTTTAGGTAGCACAAAGAGAAGGTATTATAGACTTCAGGCCATTCCCTATGTTGTTATTGATAATGTTTTGTATAGAAGGGATTTTCATGGTGTTCTACTAAGGTGTATTGAACCAGATCAGATTGATGAGTTGTTGGAAGAACTTCATAATGGGCCTTCAGTAGGCCATTTTGCAGCAAGGACCACAACTTTGAAAATTATGAGCCAAATACTATTGGCCATATTTGTTCAAAGATGCATTTTCTTGGGTTATAAAGTGTTAAAAGTGCCCATTGTTTGCAAGGAAGCAAAGGCTTGCAGCCTTGCCTCTACATCCCATTTAGGTAGAGCAACCTTTTGCTAAATGGGGTCTTGATTTCATTGGACCTATTAACCCACCTTCAAGTGCAGGACACAAATGGATTATAACTACAACAAACTATTTTACCAAGTGGATTGAGGTTGTTGCTTTGAAGGAAACAAGTGAAACCTCTGTTTTTAATTTCTATCAAGATTTGGTGTCTAGATTTGGTACTCTTGATTCTATTATATCTGATAATGCTTTGGATTTTATTGGTTTAAGGATTTCAGATTGGTCTGTAAAGAATACCATTTTTTTGAATACTTCATCTAATTATTACCTATAGGGTAATAGGCATGCACAATCCACCAATAAAAATTTGATTAGGATCATTAAGAAGACCATTGAGCATAACCAGAGAACATGGCACGAAAACTTTAAGTTATCCCTTTGCACTGATAGGATAGCTCCTGAGAGAGCTATTGGTTGCTCTCCTTATATTCTCACTTATGGTAAGGAGGCTAAATTACCAATTTCTATAGAATTACCAACTTTGAATTTCATTAAGGAACTTGAGCTGTTAGAGGAGAAACCTATGGAAGTAAGGCTTGCAAAGTTGATGGAATTAGAGGAAACCAAAAAAGAAGCACTGAGGCAGCTTGAAATCCATCAAGCTTAGATGAAAAATTCTTTTGATAAAAGGGAAAGGCCAAGAGATTTCATTATTGGTGATCTAGTTTTCAAGTGGGATGAGCATAGAAGCAAACCTGAAAAACATTCCAAGTTTGATACAATTTGGGATGAATCCCATGTGATCACAGAGTGTGAGGAGCACAATGCCTTCCAGCTTTCCAAGTTAAGTGGAGAGGTGTTTCCTATCCCAGTTAATGAGATCCACCTCTGAAGATAAGCTCTACATTTGTATCATAGTAGATTAGTGTTTATTACTATTAAGTGCTTGGAACATTTATTTCAGTTGTTTTCTTTCCCTAAGTGTTGTTGCACATGTTTGTTGGCCACCATGGCCTTTTAGTTTGCTTTCATTTTGGTTCTATTTGGTTTTTTGTTGTTGTTTGAAGTATTTTGCATTTCAGTTTCATAGTTTTTTGAGTTTGAGAAGGGGTAGATTTGACTCCACACCCAATGAATTGTTTAAGGAAACTGGTCTATATGCTTAGTAGCCAAGCATTCAATAGAAATCACTAGAAATGTTGCCAAATTTTCACCTACAGCTTGATTTGGTAGAGATGAAGTGGTTTATTCTTATTTTAAGGTGAAAAGATTCTAACATATTTCTGCTATGTTTAACCATTACATATTAAAGCTTAAAAGGAAGAGTATAATTTTTATTTTTCAATGTGTTGCAATAGAAAAGAAAGAGTCTAGTTTGTCATTTAGTGCTTTGCAGCATAAAGGAGAATACATGAATTGTAAGAAGTTTCTTTCACTCATTTCACAATGTTTCATTCATTTTGCAAATGAAATATACACAAAGCTGAATAAGTGACTTTTATATTCATTGGAGAGAAAGGAGTAATCAAATGTCCCACACAATCCATGGGAGTGGTTGAACTAAAGCAACAAAGGCATATCCTATACATCTAAAGATGGAAGAAATGAAAAAAAAGCATATAAGAAAAGGCATGCCCATCATTTCCTGATTAAAGTCTTGAGGTGGTCTTCATTGCTGCTTGCTCCTCCTCGCTCTCGATCTTTGAGTGAACCTACATCATGATAAGAGAGTTTGTTAGATCTCAAGATATGAATCTTCCTATGTTCCCTATCAACAGAATTATAACATATTCCTATGATGCATTAGATCAACAAACATCAAATGTATGCAAGAGAGCCTGAAAAATAAAATATCACATGAGCATTGAGCTTCACTATTTTTTAATCTAACATGTGTGTTCACTATGCAGCTATAGGATAAATCATGTTGTTGATTCATTTCTGAAGACATTATAGCATGTGGTGCAAAAATGGGCTCCCACAAGGGTTGAGCCCAACATGCTTCCCCTAATTCACAAAAGGGAAATGAGATAGGAGTGCATATTCATATTGCCGAAGTAAAAGAACATTTCAGCTAAAGGAGTGATTCACAGAGTAACTGCAAAAGTAGCAGATTCATTGACCATTCATGACAATCAATCTAGGAGTGCAATGAAATGAAAGTCACAAATGAGCAAGGAATTCTTTCGAATGCTTAATGAATATGTAGAATAGAATAAAATTGCACTATATTTCATTAAAAGATTTATGTTTTGCAAGCAAGATTTCATGTTTATTGCTGCCATATGACATTTTCATTTTCTTTTTTATGCTATTTGAAGTGCTCACATTAAGGGGAAAAAAAATAATGTGTTGTTGTTTATGTTGTTTGTAATGTTCAATGCCAACATGGAGAATTTATCATAAACATGTTCATCAAGGTACCTACAACCTATGCTTACATGTAATGGACAAATGGAATGCACATCTGGGTAATGCATGGAGTGCAAGGTATGAAGCTCATCATAAATCTGGGTATGCAAGTTTGAGTGAGGCAATAAATTTTGCATATACAACAACATTCATGCATTTTCCTCAATAATAAAAGGGGTGAGAAAGTATTTAAGGTGCAGCTACAAGAGAATGAATTGACAACAATATAGTGGAGTTGATAAAACCATGAAATAGTGGGCAAAAGACTCATTTTCAACAACCTGGGTAATGATGAAAAGCATCATAAATCTATGTGCAAACTTGAAGGAAATGACGACCTTTGGAAAATAGGACATCACCATTAAAGCAAGATAAAGGAATCATATTCAAACTATTGTTGTAGAATTTTGATGCAACATGCTATGATAAACTTGCTATACAATAAATGGAAGAGATGGAAAAAGAACCTTAATATCTAAAATCAAAGAAAGGATCCTTTATTTTCTTTTACATAAAATGGAATGACAAAGTATAGTGGCAGCCATGGGAAGCTTTGAAGGAAAAATGTAAGTGGGAAAATACCCAAGATGTGCTTCAAAATGTAAACCCAAAATAGAACAAAATCTATATTTATGAGAGAAAATAAACAATGGAGCTAGAGTTGTATACAACAGAGAGAAATGAAGCCATTTTCTTCTCTAAAAGTAAAAAAGCATGAAAAAAACAAATAAGAAAAGAAGGGTACACTCTATTCTTTTGGAAAATGGGTGATATATCTTACAGTGGTTGAACCAAAGGTGTTAGTGTTATTCATTTAACCAGGAAATGCTACATTTGAAGCTAAAACTTGAGCTCTATATAAAGAAATGAGAAGAAATGAGTTACAATTTTGAACCATCTCTTCTAAAAATGGAGAAGCTTAAATGTAGAGAATAATGGTACCCACAAAGCTTTGCAAGATAAAGAAAAGTTAGAGTTTTGATAGGCCACGACTTCCCATGGAGTAGTTCAATAAATTTTTTGATCTCTTCATATCATGGCTAGGGTTTGTGACCCATGCTTTGAAAACCAAGAATAATGAAGCCATTGAATGGAGAAATATTTTCATTTGACAAAGTATAATGTACATGTTTCAGTGTTTTAGTTGCGGCCTAGGAGCTTCTTTTTGTTTCACAAATTTCCAAACCCATAAGGGTTTTCATAAAGAAGCCACAAATTTAGAAAATGGAAGAGTTTCGAGCTGATTCAAACATGAAAGAACTTAGAAAGTTGACGGAAAGATAAAGACATTCCCATATGTGCAGTGAAATACAAAACAATCATTTATTTTGCATCTATCAAGATCGATTTGAGCTTTTTATCAAAAAAAGAAAATGAGGATACAAAGCTTGAACAGTAAAAGGCTTATCCTCATTTTTCTACACAAAAATATACTCAAGTCCTTGTTGGAAAAACAAGGACAAACAACTAAGAGGGGGTGTGAATCAGTTGTCACAAATTATTCAAAAAAATTCAAAATTTACTTAACTTAATCTTAGATCTGATGAATGAATAATAAACCATGAAAAATCAGCACATCAGAAACACAGAGAACACCACAATTTTTACATGGAAACCCTGTTAGGGGAAAAACCATGGTGGATGTTAGTCCACAATATTATACCCTGATAAAAGTATAAGAATAATGGGAATGCACATGCATTCAGGCACACTTCCTAGAGCTCACTGCTCAAATACAAAAGAGGACTCCCTTTCGAAAGAAAGGTTTGGATTAAAACCATCCAACTTGTGAACTGAGAAAATAGCTTCTACACAAGCCTAATTACAGTTTCACTTAAGCACAAAAAACCTTCTTCACACTTTGCTCAAACTTCTTCACACTTCACTCAGTGTTCTTCACACTCTGCTCTATAATCGAATGATATTCACACATACACACATAGGAGCACATCTAGCACACTTTACACCGATGAAACAATCACTCTTATATATCCGCAACATGAGATTACATCAACAACTTAGTCCGCCAGAAATATAAAACATATTTTCAATGTTGGCCCCATTTAAAAGTAAATTTGCAATGTGAATCCACCAAGGTCGGCCGAAACACAATGGAGACCCAAATTAACAACTCCAACACAAAAAGACTTCAATTAATTTCACCTCGAAGATCCACAACATGCTACAACCATCATGTCAGCCAAGAACATGAAAAACTAAACATACCGAGAAAGATCTTCAACCACGAGCACACCGATCAATGTGTACATGCAAAAAAGATAGAGCACAATCTAGAAACATCCATGAGCAACAAGAAATAATAGAGAAATATCTGTAGCAACTGAGATTACCAAAATCACACAAAATTCAATTAGGAACACTGACATAACCCACAGAAAATATTGTTAGAACACAACTATTCATAGCACAATCAAGTCTTCATGCGGACCTTTGAAACTTTTGGTAGATGAACTAGATACACTCAACAAAAAACCATTTAATACATGCCAACTAAGCTTCAACATACAAAACAAGACACCTTTATGAGCTTCATGGTTTCACTAGCAACCTGGAACTCTTCTTTTAACAATTTCCTCAATATCCTCGACATATACAACCTTCAATACACCAAATGCTAATAGTGTTGACATCAATGACAACCACATATCAGCAACATAACCACAACATCCAACAATCTTTCCCTTTGGCATTGATGGCAACACATGATGTGAAAAACACCATCAACCCAACTCTCAATCAACACTTACTCCTCCTTAGATTCTAACTCTTTTTCCTTAAATTATTTTACATGAACTTCTCCCTACAAGACTCTTCACTCCAAGTAAGCAACAGTTTTTCATGTTACTCTTCTCCCCCTTTGACATCAATGGAAAATATAAGCATTATCTTTCCACATACAAGCTTTGAACCACATATCTGCATATCTGACTACTCCCCCTAAGTAGCAACCATGAAAACATCAATCCAGATCAGGAAATGATCATGAAGCACATAGATTGATGCAAAAAAATGCAACTCTAGTTTATATCAGGAGGGGTAATCACCCCTAGCATCCCTCTAAGATACTCAAAAGTATCCTTTGGAAATAACTTGGTGAAAATGTCTGCAATCTATTCTTTGGTAGGTACATACTCCAGTCTGACTTCTTTCTCACTTACTTTTTCCCTCAAGAAGTGAAACTTGATTGATATATGCTTGGTCTTAGAGTGTAGCACTAGATTCTTTGATATTTTTATTGCACTTGAGTTGTCACAGTATATGGCAATAGGTTCATCATATACTACAATGATATCTTTCAACATTTATTTCATCCACATCACTTGAGTATAGTTGTTTGCAGTAGCAATATACTCTGCCTCAGCAGTAGATAGAGAAATGGAATTATGCTTTTTGCTCAACCAAGACACCAGTTTCTTCCCTAGGAAGAAGGCACCACCACTAGTACTCTTGCTATCATCTACATCTCCTACCCAATCCACATCAGTATATGCATTCAAAGTAAGATCATCATCCTCATGATACCAAAGTCCAAAATCAACTATTCCTTTCAAATACTTGAAAATTCTCTTTACAACAGTCACATGAGACTCTTTTGGATCAACCTAAAATCTAGCAACCATACATACATCATTCTTAATGTTTGGTCTGGTCTGAGTTAAGTAGATCAATCCACTAATCATTGATTTGTATCTTGTTTGATTTTCCTTAGGAGAATCATCATTTTGTGTTAATTTGCATCTGGTTACCATGGGAGTACCAACAGGTTTTGAGTCATCCATTCCAAACTTCTTCAACAACTCTCTCACATATTTGGACTGAGATATGAAGATCCCCTTGTCTAACTAAGTAACTTGCAATCCCAAAAAAAACCCCATCTCTCCAATCATACTCATCTCAAATTTATTCTTCATTTCATCAGCAAACTTCATACATAGATTATCATCTCCTCCAAAAATAATGTCATCAACAAAGACTTCAATAATTAACTCTTTGTCATGATCCAATTTGAAATACAAGTTGCTGTAAATAGTACTTTTATTGAATACAAGCTTTAATAAGTATTTGTCCAGTCTAGCATACTAGGCTCTGGGGGCTTGCTTGAGTCCATATAGAGCTTTCTTCAATTGAGAACCATGTTTTCCTTATCAGCCAATTGAAATCCATCAGGTTGTTCAATATATACTTCTTCTTCTAGCTCACCATTAAGAAAAGTTGACGTCACATCCATTTGATAGACTTTATGGTTCTTATATGCAGCATAAGCAAGAAATAAACTTACAACTTCAATTCTGGCAATAGGGGAAAAGGTTTCTTCAAAATCAATACCTTCCATTTGTGAATGCCCTTTACATACCAATCTTTCTTTATTCTGGACCACTTCATTGTGTTCATTCAACTTATTATGAAAGACCCATTTAGTACCAATCACATTTTTATATTTAGGTCTAGGAACAAGTACCCATGTATTATTCTTTTCAATCTGCATTAATTCTTCCTTCATAGCTTCCATCCAATGTTCATCATTGCAAGCTTCATTGGCATCTTTAGATTCAATCTTGGAAATCAGGCAATACTCTTATGCAATCTTTCTTCTAATTTGCACACCTTTATTCTTGTCTCCTATAATTTTATTTTCAGAATGATTTAGCTTTACATACCTTAGAGTTTTAGGATTCTCTTGAACTTCTGATTCTTTTGTTCCTTCTTCTGTACTTGCACTTGTCTCTGCTTCCTGACTAGCTTGATTTACTAGAAAAAATGGAACATATGGCACAATTTGAAGTTGATTCTTTTTCTAAACATTCTTTCCTTTTTTGTGTTGTCTCCCTGATCATCTAATTCATATCCATATTATGTAGTTGATTTAGCAAATTCCTCATCAACTCTGACATTTGCACTCTCAACCATTTTTCTTAGTCTTCTGTTATAGCACTGGTAGGCCTTGCTTTTAGTAGAGTATCCTAGAAATATTCCTTCATCAATTATTGCATTAAATTTTCCTATATTGTCATCTCTCTTGATATAACACTTTCTTCCAAAGATCTTGAAAGATTTAATAGTAGGATTATAACCAAACCATAGTTCAAAAAGATTCTTACCAAAATTACCAATTACATTTACCTAGTTTAATGTGTACACAACAGTGCTTACAACTTCACTCCAATAAATGTGAGGCACATTTCCTTCAATCATCATTATTCTAGCAACATCCAGAATTGTTTTGTTCTTCCTCTTTGCAACTCCATTATGTTGAGGGGTTCGGGGAGAAAATAACTATCTTCTGATTCCATGCTCTTCACAAAAATAATTAAACTCCCTGGAGGTGAACTCACCACCTTTTTCTGACCTTAAGAATTTGATTTTCAGAACTTTCTCTTTCTCTACCATGGCTTTGAAAATTTTGAACTTTCTAATGCTTCACATTTTTCTCTTAAGAAAGAAACCCATATCATTCTAGAGTAATTATCAATAAGCATCATAAAGTAACTTTCCCCATGCAGACTTCTAAATCTGGAGGGACCACATAGATCAATATACACCAGCTTCAGTAATCCATTTGAATGATGTTGTTTTCTCAAAAAAGAAACTCTAGTCTGTTTTCCCATATGGCACTCTTTGCAAATTGTGCTAACAAGATTCACTAGCTTAGGTAGATCTCTTACTGCTTGAGTGGAACTTATTTTGACAATGTTATCAAAATTCACATGACACAACCTTCTATGCCATAACCAACTTTCATCTACTTGAGCAATTAAACAACTTTCACTAGCAGCATTCAAGTGAAAAATATTACCTTTTGTCTGTTTACCTTAAGCAATTACATTTCCAAAGCTTCCAAATATCCTGCATCTTCCATCTTTGAACTGAAGATCATAAACCTTGTCCACCATCTATCCAACACTTAACAGGTTGTGTTTTAAGCCTTCAACATAAAGAACATCATCAGTGTTATGCTTACTAGAAAGACAAATAGATCCTCTGCCATGAATCACACAAGCATTGTTATCTCCAAATCTTACAACCCCACTATCATACTTCTCTAGACTTACAAATTTTCTTTTGTCACTAGTCATATGATGTGAGCATCCACTGTCAATGACCCACTCATCCTTTTCTTCAATTCAGGTTGCAAGATCTTTCTCAACTTTAGCAGATTTAGTAGCCATAGGACTATTTTCCTTGATAGCAATGAAAACCCAATCATCTTCATTTCCATTCTCTTTATCGGACTCATCATCAATCACTCCTTCTTCAGCAAAATAACATTTCTTTTGGAATCTAGGTTTGTAAGGCTTAGATCTAGGAACTCTTTTAGGACACCTTGATGCAAAATGACCTATTTTACTCCAAGAAAAACATTTGATAGGCAACTTTCATTTATACTTAACTTCTCCTCTACATTCTTTCTTTACAATTAGTGCTTCCAACTCTTCTACTTCTCTTTCTTCATCTTCAAGCTATTTCATTTCTTCCTCATATTTGAATGTCTTTCTAGAACTCTCTCCTGGATCATATCTTTTCTTGTTTCTTCCAGATACAGTAGCGTTAAATGTAATTTCAGTCTTAGGAACAGAATCACCAAATTTGCTTAACTCAAAGGCAACAAGTTTACCAATTAGTGTATCCCTTGTTAGATTCGTCAATGATCTGGTTTCTTCAATAGCATGAGCCTTTGATTTGTAGGATGGAGGCAATGATCTGAGCACCTTACCCACAATTTATTCCTCATCCAGAATACCACCAACACATCTAATACCCATCACTAGTTCATTTACTCTCTACATAAAATAAGAAATATTTTCATCTTCACCCATCTTTAAATTTTCATACTTTCCTTTCAAACTCTGTAGCTTAGCCATCTTCACATGTGCATCTCTTTCATATAAGGTTTCTAGCTTCGTCCACATCTCATGAGTTGTCTTCAGACCTAACACATTTTTCATTTCCAAATCTATTAGAGCACTCAACAAAGCTTCCATAGACCGGACATTATTCTCAGCCTCTTCAACCTCATCAGCAATGGAAGGACCATTCACAGGAATAACATATATGTTCTTTGTAATTTTCCAAAAAGGTTCACCAATACACTTCAAATGAAACTCCATCCGAGCTTTCCACAATGAGTAGTTTGTTCCATCAAATCTAGGACTGACCTTCTTGTATGATGTCATCTTGGATCACCTCAAGCTTTTAAACTTCTTCAGAGGAACTAGGTTTGATACCAATTGTTGGAAAAACAAGGACAAACAACTAATATGGGGGGTGAATTAGTTGTCACAAATTATTCAAAAAAATTCAAACTTTAATTAGCTTAATCTTAGATCTGATGAATGAATAATAAACCATGAACAATCAACACATCAGAAACACAAAGAACACTAATATTTTTACGTGGAAACCCTGTTAGGGAAAAAACCACGGTGGATGTTAGTCCACAATATTATACCTTGTTAGAAGTATAAGAGTAATGGGAATGCACATGCATTTAGGCACACTGCCTAGAGCTCACTGTCCAAAGAAAGTTTTGGATTAAAACCATCCAAATTGTGAACTGAGAAAATAGCTTCTACACAAGCCTGATTACAGTTCCAGTTAAGCACAAAAAACCTTCTTCAAACTTCGCTCAAACTTCTTCACACTTCACTCAATCTTTACACTCTACTTTGCAATCAAATGATATTCACACATACACACATAGGAGCACACCGAGTACACTTTACACCGATGAAAAAATCACTCTTATATATCTGCAATATGAGATTACATCAACAACTTAGTCGGCTAGAAATATAAAACATATTTTCAATGTTAGCCCAATTTTACAAATAAATTTGCAGTGTGAATCCACTAAGGCCGGCCACAACATAGTGGAGACCCAAATTAACAAATCCAACACAAAAAGACTTAATTAATTTCACCTCGAAGATCCACAACATGCTACAATCATCATGTTGGCCAAGAACATGAAAAACTGAACATACCGAGAAAAATATTCAACCACGAGCACACCGATAACGCATACATACAACAAAGACAGAGCGTGATCTAGAAGCATCCATGAGCAATAAGAACTAACAGAGAAATATCTATATCAACTGAGATTACTAGAATCACACAAACTTCAATCAGGAACATTGACAAAACTCACAGAAAATATTGTCAGAACACAACTGTTCAAAGCACGACCAAGTCTTCGTGCGGACCTCTGAAACTTCTGGTAGATGAACTAGATACACTCAATAGAAAACTCTTTAATCCACACCAGTCGATCTTCAATGTACAGAACAAGACACCTTTATGACCTTCACAATTCCACTAGCAACCTAGAACTCTTCTTTTATCAATTTTCTCAATATCCTCGACATATATAGCCTTCAATACACCAAATACTAATAGTGTTAACATCAATGACAACCACATATTAGTAACACAACCACAACATCCAACAGTCCTTAGGTTTTTTCCCACAAAAATCCCCAAAAGCTCGAGCTAATACATTCATGGAGGCCTCAAAGAGAAAGAGGATAGCAATAGAAGAACATAAATAAGAATGCATCAGAAAAATGTTGAGAGTCCATGACTTAAAATGTCAAAAATGCTTTGAAAGTGGAGATCACCGCTCAGATTTGAAATAAAAGACTTACCTCTACAAAAACCTCCATGGGAATCTCACAGAAGCATTAGGAAAATGGAAGGGTCAAGCTTTAGAAAGCTCAAAGGATCAAACCCTAAGTCCTTCATGGCGGTGCCCAACAAAGCCATTTTTTTCAAAAGATCAAAAGTGAAAATGAGGGCTAGAAATTAGGGATCGGTTTATTTTGTTCTAAGGTTTGCAAGTTTTGCCTACGTCGACTTGTGATTTTTATCACATTGATTTAAAATTTAAATGCTTTCACTAATTCCCTTTGATATTATACCTTGCTTTGCACATGTATTACAAATCTAGACAACGTGCCTTAATGATTTTTATGCTTTGAGAAAATCATATATGCCTTGGTCCCTTTTTTTGAATTTTTATTAGAAAATCAAATGTCCTTTTGCCTTAGGTTTATTTTAACCTTGGAGGAAAAGTCAAAGCTATGAGCCTTAGCTTTTTTTATGATTTTTATAGAAAATAAACATATGTTCAATACTTGGTGAATTCAAATCAAACCATATATTTTGCCTTGTATTTTTGTAAAATCAGGTCAAGGCTCAAGTCTTTTCGAGTCTTTCTATTTTGTAAAATTTAAACTGCAAGAATTTTAAAACATTACTAAGGCAATATTCCTATAAATTTTCTTAGTAATCATTATTTAAAATGCAGTTAAGTGTTGATAAAGCTTTCCTATTTGAGTTTGTGTCTTTTGGGCGAAATGGGAAAAAACTAGGCAAATTGAAGTTTCTATTTCAGTTTTCAATCAGTTTGAGCCTGATTTTTTGAGTCTTTTGGGTTGACCCACTTGAGATAGAAACTTTCCATATTTTCCATCCAATTTGGAGGTAGTTTGGGCACTTATTTTGAGGCTTTTCTTTGGAGCTCGAAAATGGTTTTCAAGTTTCTATTTTGAGGTGCAGTTCAGGCAAATTTTTCTATTCTCACTCTTGGAGATGTATTGCAGGATATATTAGAGGAAAAAACAATTTTTTTTCTTAGTTCAGATTTGCTTCTTACTTTTTTTATCATTGCAGAAAGCTTTGTAAGCCATTAATTTGTACTTAGATTCTCATATTTTTTATACTCCTTCAGTTTTAATAAAAAACAACAAAGCATTCCTATCTCATATTTTGTCTCATATTTGCAATAGCAAGTTTATGTTCATTGTGATTCTAAGTATTGTATCATTTTTATGTCTTATTATCATGATTCTGTGTGCAATAATTTCATATGATTCAAGTTGTGTGATTGTGTTCAATTTTTGAGCCTTCATGCAAATTACTGTTGAGTTGTATGTTTTAGGTGAGATTGTGAAAGTTAATGTCTTGAGAAACTAATTGTAAGTGAAGTCATTAAAATAGGTAAATTTTTGGTGCATCACCCCTTAGGAGTTTAGGATTTTCATTTACAATCATCTTTCAAAACCCTTTTCCTTAGAAATTCTCTAGTTTAGGTGATTTTCTAGGGGAACCAACCCTATCTAGAGATTCATTCTTGCTATAGGTCACCCAAAACCCGAGAGTGTTTCCATGTTTCAATAGGATAGTTGAGTCAATCTTAGCTAGGGTGTAATCCTGATTGACAACACATGGTTTGGAAAATGTTTTGGAATCCCTCACTTATTTTCCAAGTTTTTCATCACCTTCTTTTGACATAACCTCTCAATCCGATTTAGAATAATTTATGACTGAGCCTACTCAAGTTACAAGTGTGGAAATTCTTGGTTTTAACTAATTCTCCACCAATTGTGACAACAAATTTCATGAGTGCAACTACATCAATGCAAGCTATGACTGTTGGTACAAAAGGAAGTGCTTCTCCACTTCCCCCTTGGCTTTCATCCCAAATGTCAAAAAGGGAGAATCAAGCCATCCCCCTAGACGACATTGACTATGAGTAGTTGGCACCTATAAAGACAAAATACAAGAAGAAAGAAAAGACTCTTTCGAGGTTGTTGGTGGATAAAGTAGGATATAGGTATGTAGAGGTAGTACAACCTCCTCCAAATAGGTCTATTTTGGAAGTGGATATTTTTGAATCATGGAAAAATTTAGTGGTGAATCTTCGCTAATTGGCGAATAATTAAAATCGAGACCTCCAGAAATGGCGAATAGTACAAGATAAAAATGATGTTGAATTGCCAGGTTTTTACAAAAAAATAATTTTGTCTCGATTAATTCACCTATGTAAATGACGCATCATTGGAACCGATTCGCCAATATTTTATACTATAATTACAAATATTAATTGATTTCGCCAGTAATATTATATTACTACCATAAATTTCAGGGCAATATTGCCACAATAATAAATTACCTTTTAATTTTAGGGATATTTCAGGGTTTTAATTTATTTCCATCAAATCATCGATTATCGTTTTAATCAAATGGTTGCAGGTTGATTATGCGCCCTAATACACACGTTCCTTTTAAAAGGCTTGTTGAAGCCCAAAATTTGTTTTTGTCCACATGATTAAACCTAATCATTTGGACCAAAACAAATTTCGGGCCTCAACAAGCCTTTTAAAAGGCACGTGCGTATTAGGGCGTGAAATCAACCTACAACCATTTGATTAAAAAGCTAATAAATGGTAAAAAAATTTCTTTTTCTTTAGTCTTAATTTTAAAGTGATATTTTTTAAAAAACTTAATTCGTGTGTGCTCCAATGCATTTTTGATAGTGAATTTATGCTTGGTGGCGAGGGGCTATGCTCCTCGACCTCCTCACTGTCCCCGGATGAGGGGGCATTTCCCCCTTGACCCCCACAAGGGGGCTCTGCACCCTTGACCTCGCTGGTGGTTGCCGCCCCTGGGCCCCTACTTCAATATTACAAAAAATAAAAAAATATGGGGGAACTGCGCCGACCAACTATGCAAAATTTTTAAAGGGGAAATTCACCATTTTAATTAATTCTTTTAGTGATTATTCGCTAGGATTCGCCACTGTGATTATTATCTTTACCAATTATTCATTAAGATTCGCCAATATTTTACAATTTTTTTTACTAATGTGCATAGATTCGCCAAGAAAATTAATATTTTTTTCAAATAAAAGGAAAGATTCACCAGGATTTTACACCTTTTTCCAAGGGGGGGGTTTCTTAAAGTTATCCCTGTTTTGAATATTCCATTACAAGGGTTGAGTTAGGTAAGGTGACTACAAAAGTGTCAAGGTAGATGTACAGTCTACTTTGAATTCTCTCATTGAGAAATTTGATGAAGTGAAGAAGAGTAAAGATCAATACAAGGCCAAAGCATAGTTGTTAACTTCGGTGCTCCCAAAGATTACCCAATCTTTGGAGTCAATAGATCCTATAGCCATGAGTATTGAAGAACCAATTATTCAAAAAGGTTGGAAGGGTGCATTCAAGAGGTAAAAATAGTCAACGAGTTTTTGGATAGAATGATAGCGCATGGAATGCAACTCATAAGATATTTTGTAGAATGAATGGGAAACATGGAAAGCATAAGATCAAAGTTGGATAAAACTACTGATACATTTTCCTAGGAGTAGCAAGAAATAGAGAATAGTTTAGAAGCTTGGGTCAGGATGAAGAAACTCAATCTTGACACATTGGTGGAAATTGGGATAATTCCTAATAGAGAGATTTTTGTTGAGGTAAAGGAAATGATGATACACTAGATTAATATCATCATATAATTGATCAAAGACTTGCACGATGATCGAGAAGTCACTGAAGACAATGATTTACATCTTGTTAACAAAATTGAGGAGCTACCTTGTAAGTTTCTTAATGATAATCAAAAAGTTCTTTCCTCTAATGATTTTTTTTGGGAATTCATGTATATGATCCAAAAATAATTTGAATATCAGGCCTTCTCAATGGCTTCAATGGACAGATTGATGGATATTCAATTAACCTTAGAGAACCTCAAGGTGTATCTAGAAAGGCATGAGAAATCTTTCAACACTGTGAAGGATTCAATCATAAGAATACTTGATATCTCCAACAATACTTTAGGTCCTAATAATGAAGAAGTTCAAGAAATCATGAAGAAGTATGAGGATTTCTTGGAGAAAGACAACAGATAAATTTGAACGTGCCTTGTTTTTCCATTAGTTTACTTTTTAGTATTTTTTATACTTTATATAATTATTTTTCAACATTTTACATGTCTTTTTCTAAAATGTAATTACATGTAAAAATAGAGAAGTCCTAAATCAAATCAGACTCTCCTGTTGAATAAGTCAAGTTCATTATTGCTTTCCTAGATGAGCTCTCAACTCTCCTCTATATATATGAGGGAGTTTCTTTTGTAATGGACCTTTGATCTTTTGAAGAAAAACACTGCCCATTTTGAAAAGCATACTTGAATCTTTGTGTTGAATGTGGATATCAAAATTAATCAATAAAAGAAGTAGATTTTCCTCAAACCTTTGTTTTGGAGCACATTTTTTGTGTGTAAGATTGTTCTTATGTCTCTCTTATCACATTATCTTGAAATTGGTTTGTTAAAGTGGCGTAATATTTCATTGTTGAAGGGAATTCAGATTTGATATTGATAAAATTTTAGCTACAATATTGTGTTTGGATATTTATGTATTTGTGTATGAATTTGTTTAATTACTCAAAATCTTTAAGTTGCAACTTGCTACACTTTTTTTCCATTTGAATCGTTGTGGAAATTAACATAAGACTTTGGGATTTTGTGGATTTTCTTGTTATCATTATTTTCTAGTATCATTCTAGTTATTATTATGTCTAATTGAATCGGACATTGGTCATTATTTCTCCAAATAGTGTTTTGTAGTTTGTTACATGTTGTAAACATCAAGGGAATACTATTGTAATCTTGAAAAAGGAAACATATATTTTGAAAGAAGAGAATATGATGATGGAAACAACCCTATGGATATTTGTAGTGTACATAAGCATAGTTAAATTACTAGTTGTTTTAGCTAGCAATAAGAAGGGATCTTGGACCCTTTATGAGAGGAGAGATTAATTTCTCATCATAGCTATGGCCGAAACTACCATTTTGTAATTGTTAAAGGAATTACAAAATATTCACCCAACAATTTTTTGGCGTCTCTGTTGGGGTTACGAGCATGCAATCAAAGCCTCACACTTTTGGTTGAAGTAGACAAGTATACCAATGTCTTATTGTAATTTGTAAATATCATTTATTTCTTATTTTCATTTATTTTCAAAGACTACACTCTGGAAGATAGAAGCTATACATGTGGTCTAAGGGTGCAAGGTCAAGTTGATCCTACATTGATTTATTGTAGAAACACAACTTTGATATTATTCTTCCAAGGAAAAGATAACCTTTGCAGCACACAATGAGTTTTTATCCTCAATGTGTAAGATCGCCTCTTCTAAGTGAAGCTTCTAGCATTCAACGAAATTTTCCTATTACACCAATTTAGAGGTATATTATCCCTCCATTCAATCAAGGTAGAATGACAACTCAACCAATTCCTAGTCCTTGGGGTAACCCCTTGGTCCTTTGAGTTTGGTGGCACCTTTGCATGAACTTCCTAGAGTATCATGTAAGAACATCCCCAAATTTTATGGATATGGAAAGTAACATCTTGATGACCATATTGTTGCTTTTTATATTGTATGTGGTGTTCCTGGTATGGAACATGAAGATGTTTTAGTAAGGTTGTTCATGGAAACCTTACAGGGAGTAGGAAATGATTGGTTCTACAATATTTCTACTAGTACTATTATTAATTGGGCTACTTTTTGAACCAAGTTCCAAGAAAGATTCAATCCTGCTGAAGATGCTTATGCCTCATTGGCTCAACTTACAACAATGAGGAAAGAGTCATAGGAACCCATGCGTGAATTTGTGGCAAAGTTTAACAAGTTGAAAACCAGAATTCCAGTTGATGCACAATAAAATCCTCACAATCTAAAGTGCTTTTTCATTAACACTCAGTTGTCGGAGGTAAGTTTCTTATTGCAGAGATAAACCCCAACTTATCTTGCAGTAGCTCAATAGTTGGCTACTATCTTTGAAGATGATTTGATTCTTTTTTAAAAGATAAGGAAATAAACAAATAGAAACAAAGGACAAACATCTTCAGCTTAGAATTCCTCAAGCTCCATAGACTGTTGTACAAAGGTTGGTAAATGAATTTCTAGCATTGAAGAAACAAGTCTCTTAAGGTTCATATGATCCTTCCTACACGGATGTTCCAAGGATGACCTATCCTAATTCTTCCAATTATTCTGGTAATGCTCAAAGGAATTAGAATAGACTTCATGCATCACAAGGAAGGCTTGCTCTTGAGGAGCCTCCCACAAATGCAGTGGTAGGGTACTAGGAAGTTGAGCAAGAAGATTTTACACAACCGAAATATCAATCAAAAGAAAATTCCAATCTCTTCCAAGAGGAGGAAGAAGATTCGTTCGATGACTCTAATATTGGTTATTTAAATTATGAAGAAGATTCTAATCAAGAGGATGAACCTATTGTTAATGCTTATGCCATTTTCACACGTTCTCAAAACTAACTTGATCAACAACAAGGTGATGCATCAAAAGCAAAGGATAACCTATGTCCACCAGTTACTATTGCTAAAAGGGGGCTCCTTTGCTAGTTCAACTGAAAGATATAGTAGGAAGCAAGAAAGTAAGTACCTCCCATCCTCCTACTTCTATTTTTAAGGCCAATTTTCCAATTCCTAGGACCATTATTCTAGTTTCTAAGCCTACCAATGAAACAATCTAATCTTATTTGATAAGTTATTTTCAAGCATTTGATATAATTGACCATGTAAAGAAGACCAAGATACAAATGTCAGAAGAGGAATATCTCAAGGCTAATCCTGATCAGTTTGATAGACTTGTTAAGTTTTTTAAAGACAAGGGAGCCTATCCAAGCTGAGTTTCCTCTCAAGACATACTAGCTATTCCCAAGCCTAAGCTTTCTCAAAGAAATTTGGTTTTAGTTCCCTCATCTATTCCTGAAAAGATTGATCCATTTTACATCCCCTTGTTAGTCAATGGTTACAAGCTAAGCAATTATGTTATTGATTCAAGTGCCTCTGACAATGTGATTCCCACCAAAGTGGCTACCACTTTGGGTTTGAATCTAATAAAAAATTTGGTCATTGCTTTTCAATGGAGAATAAACAAGTTCCTTTGATCGAAAAATTAATGATGCACAATTTGCATTTGCCACATTCTTAGACAAGAAGATCAAAATGACTATCTTAGTAGCTGACATCCCAACATCATATGGGATATTGCTAGGATGTAATTTATGCAAGGATGTAGGAGGTGAAATTAATATGGACTGGTCCGAAGCTAGGATACCCGTCAAGGGTGTTATGCAAAAATTTCTTCCAGAAAGGGAGTCTAATTTTTTTGTAACAAAGTCATATGACCCAAGAGTTGAAATCCTTTTTGAATCTTCAGGTATGGGTTCATACTATTTGTAGTCTGAGGAGGATTCTGAATTTTTAGGAAAAAGTTCAAGCAAATAATTAGAAACCGATGGACCATCTTCTTGAGAAAGATAATCATCTTTAGATAACATGTCTTCTTTAGATGATGAAATTTCTTTGGAAGAAGAAACTTTAGATTTTGAAACTATGTTTAGGTGACCCAAACGATGTTTGGGTTATGGAATTTGATGGAAGTTTCTCTTCTACGGGATTTGGTGTGTGGATTATTTTTATATCTCAAAAAGGGAAGATTTTTCCTTTTTCCTACAAGCTACATTTTGATATTAATAACAACACAACAGAGTATGATGCATTATTTTTAGGTATGGAGGTTGCACGTAGGAAGGGAATTAAAAAAATTCATGCTCAAGGTGATGTCAAGTTAGTAGTTTTTCAGGTAAGATACCTATATCAAACAAAAAATGAGAGACTATGGCATTGCCACAATCTTATTTAGGATTGCATTAAAGGTTTTGATGCATTCAATACATCTATGGTACCTAGGGAGTATAATGATAAAGTCGATTCTTTAGTAGTGTCATCTACTTACACTATTGAGATAGTTTTTCAGCCAAGTGTTCTACATAACTCAAATAACTAGTAGATTCTCAATGATAATCATCAGATCATTGCTTTCCTTGAAAAATCTAAAAAAAATTAACGAGCTATATTTTGAAGGTAGTGACTTCCTCCATGAGTATCAATTTCTGAGATAATCCAGACACTGGCAGAGAAGTTTTGCAGCTCAATCAAAGGGAACAAGATTCCCAAGGGTTTGGTATCTCTTGAGATTCTTTTTAACAAGTATGATTGCTATGTCAAAAAGCAACAATAGTCTAGTTCTGAATTGTCAAATGAAGTTGAGCAAGTCAACTTGGGAACCCAAAAAGATCCTAAGATGGTGAACATCAAAAGTGTTGCACTCCTAATGAGAAAGAGAATTTTGCTAAATTATTGTGGCAATACATGGATGTTCTAGCCTATTCTTACAAAGACTTGAAGTCTTTCTATACAAAAGAGGTACAACATAAAATTCCACTAAAGATAGGATCCTTGCCTCACAAGTAGAAGTAGGGGCAATACAATCCCAAAATTTTAGGTACTATTCTTTTAGAAATTCAAAATATTCTTAATACAAGAATTATATTTCCTATTCACCATTCAATGTGGATAGCCAATATCATTCTAGTTCAAAAAAAGAATGGGAAAATCTACATCTGTGTGGATTTTAGGAATCTGAATGAGTCATCATTGAAGGACAATTACCCCCTTCTAGCAATGGATCAAGTCTTGTAGATGGTGATTGGATCCGAGATGCTATCTATGTTGGATGGTTTTTCAATATACAATCACGTGGAGGTTAGTGAGGAAGACCAACATACAAATTCCTTCACCATGCCATGGGGTACTTTTTCTTATTGTAGGATGCCATTTGGTTTAATAAATGTTGGCACCACATTTCAACGGGTGATGGAATTGGCCTTTCATGATGTGATGGGTAGGTTCATAGCTGTTTATCTTGATTATTTAACATTTTTTACAAAAGCCATCAAGATCACATAAGTTTGCAAAAATTTCTTGAGAGGTGCTAGCAGCACATAATTTCCCTTAATCCCAAGAAGTCAAATTTTGGGGTTACCGAAGGTAAAATTCTTGGTCACATTGTGTCCAAAGAAGGTATTAAGATTGATCTAGAATGATTCAAGTCAATTTAGGGTCTTACTCTACCTTTGAGTAAGATAGTGGTTCATTCTTTCTTCGAAAAGGTAAATTTCTTGCAGAGATTTGTCCCTAACTTCAAGAAAAGACATGTCATATCATTGATATGATGAAGGGAAAATCTATCTTCTGGTGGAGTACAAAAGGAAAAGCTACATTCAATGATATCAAGGAAGCCATTACAAATGCACCAATGCTATTCTACCCAGACTACACCAAGGAGTTCATCATGTATAGTTATGCTTCCGAGCATATGCTATCTACAATATTGGTGCAATAGAATAATGAGGGGATTAAATCTCCTATTGTATTCATGAGTTGTACATTTAAGACTCATGAGTTGAAATACTCTCCAATGGAAAAACATGCTTTCGTTGTGGTTAAGGTAGTGAAGAATTTCAGGTTTTACATACTTAACTCCCATGTCATTGCATTGGTGTCAGATTCTATGGTTAAGTCGATTCTAACACAACAAGAGTTTAGAACCAAGAGAGGTGATTGGATTTCCAAGATCCAAGAATACACCATGGATATCAAGCCCACCAATTTTTTTACGTGGCAAAGTTTTGTGTCAGCTTATTGTTGATAATAAACCAAAAGAAATATCAAGTGATGAGGAAGTAAAAGATGAAGATATTGTCACATTCTTGTTTGTCAGTACAACTGACGAATGGTATTCAAACATCAAACACTTTCTTTCTTATGGATAATGTCCAAAGCATTTGATTTATAAAGAAAAGAGGATATTCAAACTTAAGGCTACAAACTTTGTCCTTTAGGACAATGGTTTGTACAGGAGGAGTTTTGAAGGTACCTTTCTATGTTGTGTAGATAAAGCTTAGCAAAGCAAGTTGTTGGAGTCATTTCATAATCTGGAAAATTACTACTAGCCCACACTATTCCAAGGTGCATACAACTAGGTACATAGGTGTGAACTATTCCAATAGTTCATGGGGAAACCCAAGCTAGTTGCACTTCCCCTCAAGCCAATCATCATTGAAGAACCCTTCTAGCAGTGGGGGGTTTCATCGACATCAACAATCCACCATCTAGTGCAGGGCATGTTTATGTCCTAACAACGATTGACTATTTCACCAAGTGGGTGGAGGCCATACCAATCAAGCATGCTACTTTGGAAGTCTAGTATGCAATTTCCTTAAAAGAAAACACCATTTCCCAATTTGGCATTCTGAACAAAATTGTAGCAGATAATGCTACTTCATTCTCGTTTGGTGAGATAACTGAATTTTTTTTTTTAGCATGGGATCACATTTGCACATTCTTTAGACTATTACCCTCAAGGTAATGGTCAAGAATAATCAAGAAACAAGAATTTGGTCACCATCATTCGAAAGTTGGTAGATGAGAATCAAAGATCTTAGCATAAAACATTGTATAATTTGCATTGTGGGCAGATCGAATTACCCCAAAATGGGTAATTGGTATGTCACTGTTTCAACTCTTGTATGGGTTGCATGTAGAAATTCCAATCACTTTGGAATTGCTCACTCTAAAGTTGTCCAAGGCCACAGAAGATTAGAATTTTTACAATTTTTTGGATAAGCGCATCATGTTCCTCATTGAATTGGAAGAGAAGCATGTTCAAGTGGTGGATTGCATTGCGAAACACTAAGGACAGGTCAAAAGGATTTTTGGAAAAAAAGCTAAGTCTCATGATTTCCAAGTTGGAGATCAAGTTCAAGAGAGCCCAAGGATATGCATGAAAAGTTTGATTCATTATGGAGAGGAACTTTCAAGATTCACGAACTTTGTGGTAAAAAAAATTTCTTGTTGGCATACCAAGACAAGACTCTTTTTTCACTGCCTCATAGCAGACAACATCTGAAGCTCTTCACTTAGTGAGGTGTTTAGATAAGTTTGTAAATACTTGTTCAATTTTTGTGTCTTTTTCTTTTGGGAATTTTTGTGTCTCTTGACTCTATAGCCTAATGAATGGATGAAGGCACTTAGAGACTAGAATTCTTCTCCTTTTGATCATTTCAAAGGATAATCGAAGGAAGCTCCCTAGTTAGAGCCAATTGTTATCCTCGAATTTAGCTACACTCAATTCATGGGATAACCCCTATGAAACTTGTACGATTTGTAGCCCACATACTCTAAGTGCAAAAAATGAGGAAAATCATAATTGTCCTCATATGTGGTCCCCTAGCCTTGAAACATCATTTCGAGTGTTAACCTCCTTCAATTTTTTGAAATTTGTGAATTGGACAAAGTTACAAAATTTCACTTTTTAGTGTTAGTAATTTTTCCATATATGTAGGAGAGCTAAATTTTAGCACCCCTGCATACCCAATGCAAAAATAAAAATTCAAGGTCAGTGAAACTCACTGACCCTACATATCATCTATCAACTTATTAAAAGTTGCATAGGCGTTGAATTTTAGCGATGGAGCAACTTCTAGTTCACATGAGTGCCATTAATGGGGTTTTAATTATGTTGTGGGGGGATTTAAATTTGTTTTGTTTGTTTTATTTTTCATTTATTTTTCATTGTTATGTTTCTAGTTCAGTTTTTGAACATGTGCTAGGGTTTTAAGTTAAGGTTTTAAGTTAAATTATTTTTGTTTTCATAGTTTTGTCAAGTGTCAATTTATTTTGTTACTGTTTGCCCTGTGTTTTTGTTGGTAACCCATTTTGGGTTTTCTTCCTTTCCTGCAAAGGGTTTATCATGTGGGTTTTTCTCGCGAGTCATTCTTTTGAATTGTGTTTCTCTCCATTTTATCTATTATTCATAAAAGAATGGGTGGGGTTTACAACCCCCCAACCCTTATTTCTTGTGGTAAAATTCACACATGTTTGTGTATCGTGGGGTTTAAACCTTGCGATATAGATATATATGAGCTAGTTTTAATGTGTTGAGTGGTTGCAATTCAACACATGAACATACTTGAATTCATAAATTCCAAACCTATTTGTTGGAGTGGAACAATTTATCGCGTTCACATATGTATCGATGTCTTACCACCTAAAACCATCAATGCATGTGTTACCAAATCTACCCAAGTATCATGGTGTTTTTCGCTGATGGTAATGAAGGTTAAAAAGTTGACATGCTCACATGGTGAAATTTTTTGCTTACTCAACTTGTATCTTGCATGAAATGCATCATCGATGAATTTCAGTGGTGTTGCATGTGATTCCATATATATATGCTAAATTTCACCACACAAGCATAAACCTTGACCATTTCACAAGTGCATTGGCAGTAATCTTTGCCATAGTTACATTTTGTTTGATCCTTTTCCATGTTACAGGATTGGTGAAACTCACTAACATTACTCCCAAAATTTTGAATGATAAAGTATAGAGGTGGATATTTTCAATGCTCTTACAGTTAATATTTTTACCCATACAGGATCAATATTTTTCGTCGATCTTGCATTTTGAGTGTTTTACCCCACATGCAAAGCTGACAAATTTTGCTGACCTTGCAACTTTTTGCACTATACACTTGCAGTAGTGCTAACTCTTAGTGCCTTTTCACCCAAATCAAACATTCACCTACAGAGGAATTAAAATTCAGCACCCTTACACCCAAATTGCAATTTTTTGCAAACACTCAAGAAAATTTCCACTTCGCATTCCACTTGCTAGTTTTCCCGCATTTGCTCCATTTTTTTCCACCATCATGCCTAAACCCTTCAAGCTCATGCAATTTCTTAGAATTTTCCCTCTACTACAATTCAACCTTTCAAGTTTTTCTAACACTAAAAAACACTAAACTTTGTAATGCAGCTGTTTGTGCATGCATTTTAGACTTTCGCATCCACATTCCCAAAAGGATGCAATATTTGCTAATTTCTCCTTAGATGTCAAATCCTTCACTAATAAGCCAAAGCTATGAAGTACAAATACCAAGGATTTTCATCATTGAATTTAATGTCCTCAAACATTGATGAGATAAAGGATATTGAAATCAGACATCTTGATATGTGTGTATTTGTAGAAAGAACTCAAAAGCAACCACTGGGTAATGGTATGAGGCATTTAGTCTAGAGCAATATACAAATGATAAAAACTCTCCCTGTAGCTACACATAATCCTAAATTTATTCTCCAAGCTGTGACACATTAGAATAAGGATAACTGAATTGTTAGGGATGCAAATGAAAATGTGGTTATAAGGTTAGATATGAATTTATTTGGCAAATATTTCTTGTGTCCCAGTATTGATTCATATGTAGACGTTACTAAGGAGTATGCACAAGAGGAATATGAGAAAGACACAAAAATTTACAAGAAAGTGATTACTAGTAAGTGGTTGAAGAATCCACAACCAAGTGTTTCAAGGTGGCCTAAAAGCTTTCCATGTAGTGACTTCATTGAAGAAGAATGATTTGATCACTCTTCTCAGTAGAGTGAAAGGGTTGCCTACCTCATACACCTTTCAAGATTGGATGTATGTATACATCAAGATAATATTGAGGGGAAAGCAATAAATATTTTGGGCTCAACAAATTAGTGACACAATTCACAATCGACTGATCAAAGTGCATACTTTGCTTAAGTTCTACATGAAATCTTATTTGGTGTATACTATTGGTGCAAGGAGAAATTTTTCTGGGTTGACAGCAAAAGGGAATAGAAGAATAACTCCAATGTACAAGTACTTTCCTCAAAATGATTTCTTTGCTCCTTTCTTATGTGTGTTTGATCCTGAATTGGAGAAGGGGATTCTGATGAGGCATGGATTGTGGTAAACAAATATGGTTGCTTATATTTGTAGTTCCCCACATTCACCTACTTGAGAATTGGTTGCTTCATGGGTTATCCATACATGCTCCCAAGATGCCCCAGTGACAAGATTGTCCTAATGAAGCTTCGTAGGCATATAATGGTTGTCCATAACAAGAAAATGGAATCACATAAACTAGGATTTAAGTTTCCCCTCACGTCTGGAAAACATTCCATCCAAACATCTCCTAGGGTTAAGGCCATAGAATTTGAGATATAGTGGGTTACCTTGAAGAATTTCAAAAGGACGCATGATTTTGACTATTAGGGAATGATGAACAAGATCAAGAAATCCCACACCCATGTGCATATAATTGAAGATTTGTGGGAAAATTCAACCCAGGAGGAAGAGCAAGAAGAAGAATAACAAGAGGAAGAGCAGGTATCCCCTCATGAAAATATCCCAAAGGAACAACCTGTCTCTTCTGCTCCCATTGCTACTACTTTTTCTATCTCCACTATGTTGGGAAAAAATTTTCATCTCAAAGAAACCTCCAAGAATAGTAGTGCCTTTGGTAACTTTAATTTCAAATAGATTGCCTCAAAAACACGTACAACTATGTCACAAAGCGGAATCAGAAACAGTTCAATTCCCACATTAATCCTTAGATTTATGTGGGGAAAATCCTTTCAGGTGAAAAACCCCACACTCCAAAAGATCTGAGCCATTGTATTATTCAGCAACAAACAAAGTTACAATACAATCTCAGGCTCATAGCCTTTTCACAGAGATTACATCTTGTTCCATTCTGGAGACAAACTGGCAGCAACCCTGTTATGTTTCCCTCTCTCCTTTTTTTACATTTCCCTGATCAACCTCTTAATTTATACAACCTTCTCACTATTACAATACCTTCACACAATATACAGTGCAAATTAGCATGAGAGATCAACCAAGACACTTAATCTGGAGAGATTTTGGTAGCATAATCCTGCCTCAATCTTCCTCTCTCGCTACGTACTGCAAAACATCCAATGTATATACATTCATCTTCAGCAGACAGGAAACGGTTCAACTTCTGTAGATCAATTCGTATTACAACAGTCAGACCAACTGTCAACCGGTCTAACTTCTCCAACTCACTCATGATCCTCCAATGAACATCATACACATCAGTGGTCAACCAAGTCAGCATCCTTCCAACTACAGTCTTCTTTCATGTTCATCAGCCAGAGTCTCCCTGATGTCTTCATTATCTGAGGTCTCGACCAAGCCCATCGACAAGAATTCATAATGTCACATCGAACCCATAGGTCTCCCCAATGTCATTAAGTTCACATACCTTTCAAACCATCTTGTCGGCCTAAGTCACCTCGATGAGCAACAGGAGAACCAACTATCATGGGATCAGCCTTATCGGCAAGAGAACAAGCATCAGAGAAGGTTTCACTGAGGTCCCATGTCATACCGATTAAAACACCTCATCGACAAGACATGCTCTGTCGCTAAGACTCTTATAGATCCTTCATGTCACCCCAAACAAATACCATCGGCTAGAGTCATACTAACATTCATGACGAGAAAATCCATTGGCAAGAGTCACAACAATATGCATCAGGAGTAGCTCCTTCTACAAGAGAACCACTATCGGCAACAAACAAAAAATCACAATGATAGCTCGAGTCACACCGATTACTTCCATCGGCAAGACATACTAAACGTCACACTGATATCGTCCAGACTTCTATCATCGAAGAAACTTACACCAATAGTTTAGGTCACACCAATGACCCTCATCGCCAGGACATTCCAGAGGTCACACCGATATAGTTATGAAGGAACTTTACAAGGAGAATTCAGATCAGGCTGAGTCACACCGATCTCACATACAGTTCAGGATCACTTAAGCATATCGACAGACATCTCAGTGGTCACACTGAAATTGCTCACTCAGAAGTTTAGGCCTATGGGATTGAGGCACACAATTCCAACACACTCCTCCCATCATCTTTGTTGAGCAGCATTTGCCAGTCATTGCTACAGTTGTTCCTACTATTACGATTTCTCCTACCATGTCTATCCAGTCAATTCTTTCATCTGGATCTTTCGGGTCAATTTTTGAAAGTCCTAAACATGGTTTGGAAAATGTTTTGGAATCCACCACTTCTTTGCCAAGTTTTTCATCACCTTATTTTTTTATAACCTCTCAATCTAATTTAGAATAATTTATGACTGGGTCTAATCAAGTTACAAGTGTAGAAATTGTTGGTGCAATTTTAACTAATACTCCACCAATTATGACAACAAATTTAGTGAGTGCAGTTGCATCAACACAAGCTATGACTACTGGTCCAGAAGGAAGTGCTTCTCCACTTCCCCCTTGGCTTTCATCCTAGAAACCAAAAAGGAAGAAGCAAGCCATCTCCCCAAATGACTTTGAATTTGGAAATTTGGTACCTTTAAAGAAAAAATACAAGAAGGAAAAGACTCTTTCCAGGTTGCTAGTGGATAAAGTAGCATACAAGTTTGTAGAGGTATCACAACGTCCTCTAGATAGGTCATTTGAGGAAGTGGATATTTCTGAATATTCCATTACAAGGGTTGAGTTAGGAAAGGTGACTCACGAAAGTGCCAAGGTATCTATGTACAGTCTACTTTGAATTCTCTCATTGAAAATTTTGATGAAGTGAAGAAGAGTAAATATCAATACAAGGCCAAAGTAGAGTATTTCACTTTGGTGCTTTAGAAGATTACCCAATCTTTAGAACCAATAGATCCTGTAGCCATGAGTATTAACGAACCAATTATTCAAAAGGTTGGAAAGATGCATTCAAGAGGTAAACAAGTTAGCGAGTTTTTGGACATAATGATAGAACAAGGAACACAATTTCTAAGATCTTCTATAGAAAGAATGAGAAACATGGAGAGCATAAGATTAGAGTTGGATAAAAATACTGATACAAGCTTGAATCAAGATGAAGAAACTCAAACTTGATGCATTGGTGGAAATTGGGATAATCCAAATAGAGAGATATTTATTGAGGTGAAGGAAATGATGATACACAAGATTAATATCATCAAAGAATTGATCAAAGAATTGCAGGATGCTCGAGAATTCAGTGAAGACAGTGATTTGCATCTTGTCAACAAAATTGAGGAGCTTCCTTGTAAGTTTCTTGATGATAATCAAAAAGTTCTTTCCTTTGATGAAGTTGTTCAAGAATTCACATTTATGATCCAAAAAGAATTTGAAGATCAAGCCTTCTCAATGGCTTCAATGGAAAGATTGATGGATATTTAATTAACCTTGGTTAACCTCAAGGTGTATTTAGAAAGGCATGAGAAAGCTTGCAACACCATGAATGATTCAATCATAAGAGTCCTTGCTATCTCCAAGCATACTTCAGGTCCTAACAATGAAGAAGTTCAAGAAATCATGAAGAAGTATGAGGATTTCTTGGAGAAATATGGTGGAGAAAGTTGAACATGCCTTATTTTTTTCTTGGTTTACTTTTTAGTATTTTTCATGTTTTATGTAATTAGTTTTCAAAATTTTACATGTCTTTTTCCAAAATGTAATTACATGTAAGATAGAGAAGTCATAAATCAAATCGGACTCTCTTGTTGAATAAGTCAAATTAGTTAATGCTTTCCTAGATAAGCTCTCAACTCTCCTCTATATATATGAGGGAGTTTCTTTTGTAATGGACCTTTGATCTTTTGAAGCAAAATGCTCCCCATTTTGAGAAGCATACTTGAATATTTGTGCTAAATGTGCATATTGAAATTAATCAATAAAAGAAGCAGATTTTCCTCCAACCTTTGTTTTGAAGCATATTTGTTGTGTGTAAGATTGTTCTTACATCTCTCTTATCACATTATCTTGAAATTGGTTTATTAAAGTGGCGTAATATTTCATTGTTGAAGGGAATTCAGATTTGATATTGATAGACTTTGAGCTACAATATTGTGTTTGGAGATTTATATATTTTTGTATGAATTTGGTTAATTACTCAAAGTATTTGAGTTGCGGTTATTGGCTATGTTCTTATGGATCTTTTGGTGTTGTTCATTGATAGTCTTTGAGCTACAACTTTTTGCACTTGTTACCATTCAAATCATCATGGAAAGTAACATAAGACTGGGCTTTTGTGGATTTTATTATTATCATCATTTACTGGTATCATTCTAGTTATTCTTATGTCTAACTAAATCAGATATTGGTCATCATTGATCCAACTAGTTTTTTGTAGTTTGTTACATGTTGTAAACATCAAGGGAATACTATTGTAATCTTGAAAAAGGAAACATCTGTTTTGAAAGTAGAGAATATGATGATGGAAGCACCCCTATGGATAGTTGTAGTGTACATAAGCATAGTTTAATTACTATTTTTTTTAGTTAGCAATAAGAAGGGAGCCTCCCCTTTATGAGAGGAGAGATTAATTTCTCATCATAGCTATGGCTGAATCTACCATTTTGTAATTGTTAAAGGAATTAAAAAATATTCACCCAACATGTAATAATATATCATAATATAAATCTAGGTTAATTAAATAATTTTGAGAGTTTATGTCAATCTTCGGTAATGGGCCAAACTTAGCACAAAAGTGTGCAAATTACTGATATGTATAATTTGTATTCAAATAGTTTATCAAAATTGCCCCAAACTAAGTGGGAATTAGAATGGGAATGTAATTTCACTGTTACAATAAAATATGTATACATACACATATGATATATATGTATGTATATTGCCTCAAGTGACTCAAATTTCCTATCAAAAATATTATATGGAATAGTGCACATGCACTCTAAGTTCTATGGAATGCACTTCCAAGCTCTAAGAAATGAATCTACACCTTACACTTTTGGAAATGAGTTTGTATCTTATATGAGTGTACATATAGATATACATCTATATCGATATAGTATAAAATTTTAAAGCTATCACCTTTTGGGGCCAACCACGACATTTTGAGTGAATCAATTTTGGCTAAATATATTTTTCAGCATAAAGGGTTTCAATCAAACACCTCCAACCTTATGTGGTGCCTATGCGGCACAACAAGTTTCAATAATAGTATTAATGTTGAAACAAAGGAAATAAAAATAAAAGAAGAATGTTGAGTAATTAAACTAAGTATACTCAAAAAAGTCTTCCCACATGTATTTTTTTGATTCCACAAATTGAATGCATGTATATCATGGATGGAGGCTGCCGAAGGTGTGGAATCTTGAGTTATGCATGTCATTTGCATTTTCCTAAAAGTTTTGAAGGAATTTTAAACAAATATTTTTTACAAGGATGATATCCAAGAATCATGGTATGAGATGAGATGAAATTTCTTGAGAGATTTTTCAAACAATTTAGCTACATTTTCTATGCTTCCACAATATGGAATACGCCTATCAAGGCTGGAAGTATGCTGAAAAAAATGTAAATTGATTGGATTGAAGGCCTATTATTGAAATTTTACAAGGGATATTGCCCAGGAAGGGATCATAAGTAGTGTCTACTTTAGTTCTTATGACCCTTTTTTTATCATTATTATCCCAATGATAATCATCTATTAATTATTTTTCCTTGGTATCTTTATTGTATTTTGAATATTACAGTTTATTTCTTAATATTTGAAGCTAAATTCTTCTTTTAAGATGGTTTTATACAACCAAGGTCGTACATATTTTCCAAATAAAGGTTAAATAACTTTTAGGATTCCTCTACTCAATATATGATAAATAACTAATAAAGCTAGCTTTGGAGCTACACATTTCAATATTTTTGTGATCTTAAATAATTTCTTAAAAAAGCTGAGTAAATAGTGTGAATAAAAAAAAGAACTGCATTTGGTTGAAGTATGAATAACTAAAATATAATCTTCTTTGCTCTCCAAAAATTCAAGATGTGATGTGTTTATGGTTCAAACCTTATTTTCTTCTATTGATATATGATATTAATATTTTTGCATATAAAATTTCTTAGTTATGATTGTAGGACTATGGAAAGAAGATATACTATATTTTATTAGTCACTATTAGCCATGTATAAATTGTATGATGAGAATGAAATGAATAATTATTTGTTAACAAAAATATATCCTTAATAGTAGTAGGTGGTAACTTCATTGAATTATCTTCTTAGTACTATCAATCTTGGTAAAATATGCTTTTGGTATATATTATATAGTGGGTCCTTGAGTATACTATTTCATTTAAAAACTTAGATAACTAATGATATGTAGATAACATCTATGATTTTTTATCCATAAAAAAAATTAAATAAAATTTCATCCCAATTGGTAACCAATTCTATGTCTAGGGGGTTGTGAAACCAAATTCTTGGTATGAATAAGTAGAGTAACTTAATCTCACCCTCATTAAGAGTAATACCTAGGTTTGTGTTTGAATTATATTTTATTGTCTTATTTTACTTGAAAGGAAAGAATTATTGGTCAAGTATGTGTTAAATCGACTTTTGGGATAGCTTACAAATAAAACACATTTATACTATCTTTTATCGAATTCTAGTTGGTTAATAACTAGTAGAATATTTAGGTTGGGGATTCATCCCATAGTGCGATGGTTAAGTGGTGGCATTGTTGTTGTGCCCACCAAGGTTCAAGTCTCCACTGGGCTATTGTGATCACAGGTGTGCTATTCCTTCACTGATCCAATGTGCTCATAGGATTGATTCATAGTCCCTTATTTGTGGCCTCTTTGGTTCATAGCTCCAGTAAAAAAAGTGATATCAAATTAAAAAAAACTAATGGAATGTTCAGGTCTTTGAAATCCTTTGAGTAAATATTTTCTACTATACAAGCCTTCAATACTTGAGATAGAATCTCATCCACTTGGTATTTTTGAATGCCAACCCACTAGTTCTTTTCTTAAGGTATGGTTCACAAATATCTAGAATTAGGTTTGTATTTTTCTCAAATAGTTATTTTGGATGTATTTTTTAATGGATTGAATTGTAAGGATAACTGCTCTCATATGGTTAGTATTTTTGAGGAACACTTTCTAGGTTTTGTTCTTTGCTCTTCCATCTTTTTAGAACATATGAAAAAAAAAAAATTCCAAGTGATGTAAAATTTATAATTATTTAATTGTTTTCTTGTTTTCTCTACAATCTACAAATTAGAAATTGTTAATTGATTTATATGTTGTAATTATGTGAATTTAATGGTTATTATAATTATTTATATATTTATTATCATATATATGAGTGAATTTATTCATTATCCTTGAATCATTGGGTTCTAGGAAAGGGTTCTAGATTTGGTGAATAAGCAAAACAATATAGAGGGTGATATTGTGTACTTCTAAATAAATTGTGATCTTCTATGTAAACTAGGTGAAAATTTACTCATAATTATGTCATGACGAGGAAGAACTTTTGTCCCTAAATGACCTCTAGTATTGAGTGAATTTATGGATTATATTCCTTGGTGGACTATTCAATAAATTCTATTTCCTTGAAAATATATTATTTGAATTAATTTTAGTTATAGATTTACAATATAGGTAATTATCATTCCTATTAAATAGTAAGATATCATAGTGAAATGGCTAAGAAATTTAGTGTTAAAGGAATTGATTGTCGTGGTTTATATAATCAAAGTTTTGGAACCTATTTAAATAGTATGTGTTGAAATCTAGTTTATTTAATACACTTTGTTTGATAACTTGAGAGATGAGTATAGATGAGTGCTATTTATGGGAACTTAGAGAAGGTAGGTTGTTATACCTATAAAAAGGATGCTAAAACCATAATTTAAAATCAACCATATAAGTGTATTAATTTTTTGATTTACTTTCTCTCCCACAATATGTTTATCAATGGACATGTACATTAGACATATATTTCATGAAGGATAAGTTGTCATTAGGTCCTATCACTTTAGTTGAAAAATGCATCAAATGTATCGACTGGGTAGTGTTCAAAGGCTATATGCAATAGGAAACACCTTGACTAAATCTCTCAGATTTTCTGAATGCTTAGAAAAGTTGAAAAAAAAACTTAACTAAAGGGCCTTTAAACTAGAAAGCGTAAAGTTGTCTATACTGAAAAGCATGAAATTATTAAGCTAGAAAGCATAAAATGATTAAACTAGAAATCATGAAATGATTAAACTAGAAATCATGAAATGATTAAACTAGAAATCATGAAATGATTAAACTAGAAAGCATGTAATGATTAAACTAGAAAGCATGTAAATTAATGAGAAAAAAATGCTTACAATAAAATTGTAACAACCATCAACTAACATCAAATTATTAATAGAAAATAAAATTAACATACAACTAATGACCATAGTGGGTGCTCTAGAATTTCAGACAAACAGAACCAAAGATTATAAACTCAAACTACAACCTGCAGGAATAACTTAATAGAGCTCGACACATACAAATCATACTCATTCACATTTATCATTCATAGAATAAAAACAACATAATTGAAAAGGAAAATACTTATCTATCTATTCAACAATTCCCTTGAGTGGCTAGCTCTCGGTACTACTACACTTAACTCAGATTACATGAACTTCTGCAACTTCAAGATTAATCCATCCAAGATAATTCCATTGCACAGTACTAATAACTCAAAATGAGATTGGAAAAAAATATTTTATTCATATCAAAAAAGATGTAACACATAGACATAATTCAAAAGTACATTATGACAACATAACAATATCCACTATGCATTATTTATGGCGGTTACATATTTATACAAAACTGCTAACAAAATCCTATATTTCAGATGGTGAAGATCACCATTGAAAAAGTCTTCAACAAAATTCAAGTAACCAACAGATTTAGGTCCATAACATAAAGCATTTAAAAGGCTCAGAGTGAGCCATAAGTTTGTAAATAGAAAATAACAGAAAACAATAAAAGACTCGATCAATTATGCACTTCCTAAAATTCTAGCGCCTAGATTTCTGACGCTTGTCTCAACTACTTTGAAGTTTGCTTTAAATCCACTTGGCTGTGCCCAATGACCGGTTGTACCTATTGACTTGTATAATACTAAAAACTATATCATTATGTTAGCGCTAGTCAACTTATTTCAATCAATTTCAAGAAATAAAGATTATACATTTTTTCACAGAAAGTAAGCAATTACTAATCCTAAAGATAAATAATTGTTAGGGTGAAAGTGATTGGGAGAAATAAGGAAGGGTATTTGACTTATTATATTTATGAGGTTATTTTTACCTCATCAATGAGCATATTATAGGTATGCTAGATTGTCTATGATTCACATAATGCACCATATTCCATCACGCATGATGAACACATATTGATAGATCCTTCATTATGGGTTAGGCTTCTTCATTGGAGTAGCACGAGGATGCCTAATGTTTCATGGTAGGGTGGATATCACCTCAATAATTATTTCTCTTCTTCTCTTTCTCTTTGTAGATTATGAGTATGGTTTTAGGATGTGTGAATTTGTATCTATAACCTAAAAAAAATAGGTTTTATAGTCATGAAAAAGTATTGTAAAGGAGTTTATACTAATTATAATGATTGTAGAATCATTTATATATTTTTTTAAAAAAATGTTTGAATCTATATAACTATTATGCTCATTTTATTCATTAAATTATATATTTTTTAGTGACTATTGGCTGGGTCTTAGAATATTCATACATATCAACCACTTTGAATACTAGTGATATATCCAAATTTTCTTGTAATTAAATATCATAAGCATTGTCGAAATTATATGCCACACTTTGTAAGGGCCAATCGTCTTTAGTGTCAATTTACTATATGCTCCTCTAGGGAATAATTTTTCCTTCAAATGTGCTATTACCAACTCACCCTATAAGTAAGTCTTCTCTCTTATGTGCTCACCAACACTCTCCTTATAATTGATGCTACCTCTCTTGAATTTATTATTCTCTTGTGTATACATCTTTTTAATGTGCTTTGCATAATCCACTACATCTACACCAACACATTCACCATTAGGTACCCTTCACAATTTTGGGACACATTATTGATATGTTGAATAAATAATCTTAAAAGGGGTCTTTCTTGTACAAGTTCAATCACTAAGGTATTGAATGCAACTTTATTTTTCTCTAGAAAAATATTCTACTACATTAGTTAGTCTAAAACAAACTTCTTAGGAGATTTCGTAGACTTTTATAAACATTTTTTTTCTAGCTATCTATCTATGGATTTTATGAGAAACTATAGTTTAGCTATGTGTCAAAATATCTCCCACAATGTGTACCTCGATTTAGTGATAACTTTAAGAAACCCCCCTCAAGAAAAGATATAAAATCCAAGTGAAGCTTTCATTTTTTTTAGAAAAACATATTAATTTCTATTGGAAAATATTTCCTTTAAAAAAAACAATATTGGCGATTTTTTACATCACCAAAATTTTATAGAAAATATTGGTGAATATTGGAAAATAATAGAAAATAAATTAATTATGAGGGTGAATCCTTTCATTTAAAAATAATAATTCTCATGGAAAAGTAGGAGCTTGAGGGTGGAAATGATCAACGGGTTTAAGGGGTAGACTCTATAATATTTAGTTGCCATCATTTATTTAAAATATAATCTAATGACCCTCATTGTATTCACAAGGTAAAATATAAACACAATTTGTAATACTCATGGGGCCCAAAATTTCTTGTATTTTGGACCCTGTTACATATTGTAGGTACATTTTACCTCATGAAATATAATAAGGGCCATTAGATTATATTTTAAATAATAGAGGTAATTAAATATTGGAAATATGATGCTAAAAAGACTAATAATTATGATATACTATTGGCAAATTAATTTAAATTTCTACTATAACTTACAAAATTTAGGCGGAACTGGTCTAATCATGTATCAAATAGTGTAGCAATTTTTTGAGTTAAAATTTTTTATAAAATTTTGGTGATCTAAATAAGACTAAAATAATTTTTTTTAGAAATGTGGTGATTTAGGTCTTGTTACAACTTGAACTATTAGCCAAATTTAAATTTCCAAATTTCAACTATTAGCCAGTTAGTGAATATTATCCACTAAAAAAATCACTAGTGGCTTAATAAATTTGTATCCATGTTTGAAGTGATATTTTGCACATCAACCTATGTAGCCTCACCACTTCTTTAAGTAATAGACCTAGATTCCTAGTAGCATCATTTAACTTTTTCTAAGAAATGAAATGCACCATTTTAAAAAACATGTCAAAAACTATAGAGATAGAATCATTACTACTTTGATTTTGTGGTAATATAAGGACAAAGTGCATGGAAAGTTCATTGAGAGGATTCTCTATAATTGGAAATGGATTTTATAACTCTATTTTTGGTGACACCTTTCATAAAATTAGATAAATTCTACATCTCTTAATAAATATTCTAAAATATTAATACAAACCTAGCTAAAAAAATTGCTCCTCTAGCATGGTGAATGACATATCCACACTAAAACACCCTTCTAATCCTCCAATATTTAAAGCTCTCAAATATAATTTCTCTCATGGAACTTTATGGCACACACAAATACCTTCTTCTAGATAAATATCCTTCATATCCATGGCTCCATAAAAATCTCCATAAATCTACAAAACCTAGGTTTTAAACACACATATCCTTAATTATCTCCATTCCTACCAATTCTATTATCATAGTATTCAATAATGTCTACATCTCACTCAAGGAATTTTCTATATTTGTTGTTACACCAAGTCTATGTTTTAAAAGAAAAGAAATTCACTTCAAATGTCTCCAATTCAACTTTTCTTGGCTATTAATAAACCTCAACATTTGGTGATCAATATATAAAACAAACTCTCGATGCAAATAAAGGCAATTCTCCTAACAAAGAGGGAGGAAATGAGGTGGTGGATGGGGTGCAAAAGGTGGCTGCTAAGTGGCAAGGCCACATCACTCCAAGCCTTCTCTAAAACAACGGAGGGATAAGGAAGGAAAACAACCAAAGTTTAGCAGTCCACCAAATTAGGGGAGACCTCGGCGACATTAGGAGAAGCTAATGACACAAGTATCCAGGCAGAAATAGCTCGACACATAGGGTACGGCCATCATGAAAGCTTAAGCATATGGACCGAGTGGTAGAATTCGCTCCTCACGAGGAGCTAGCCGAATGAAGTATGAAGGTCGTAGGAGAATTTCATTGCAAGGATGGAGTGCCTTGCTTCGCCATTATTTCAGATTCGTGTGCGAAGGCCTGGCCTTACACCATACGGGCTTTTAAAAGTGAACGGATGAAGACATTCTCACAGTATGGTTTTTGAAATTTGGTTTGTTTTTTGTCTCTATGTAGGGAACTGTCGACTAAAGGGTTGCAAATGGCGAGGATGAGCATATCAAAATTCATTATCTCCATATCAGCGGAGGGGTTGGAAAGTTTCGGTGTTGATACTCCAGTCTCCTTGGTGGCAACGGAAAGACAAATAGCATTTCAGGAGATTATTGATCAAAGACTGAAGAGAATCCTACTTGAGGACGATCCCTTGACTATGCTAGCAGTCAAAATGATATTAGGCAAAGGTCATCTGGAAAGAAAGGAATTTGTGAGAGATAACGCACACATCTCCTCTCAGTTCTTAGCTGTAATTTTGCACCCGGAAGTCCCGAAGGTGGAGGCAAAGGAAATGCTGGAGCGTCTTTTCTGAGGAGACTTGCTAGGGGGCTAGAGAAGACATTGAAGGCGGCTTTCAAGGGCAAAGGAATCCCACACCCCGCAGACCTGGACCTTCTGTGGGAGACGGACAAGGTAGTTAAAGTCTATCCCTTCATTTTAGACCTTAAGGGGCCAGAGCTTATGAGGCACAGAATGATATCGGCCATGGTAGTTGAATTCCTGAAAAGGAAGCTGAGGCTCGTGACGGAGGAGGGGATGGAATGGGTGGAAGACTTCACCCTGTTTGCAGAATTAAATGGCTTCTTGTGAGGCTCGGCCTCTGTTTGCAATTTTTTGTGTTTAATCATAATTCTAGTTTGTTTTAGAAGTTACGCAGTGGAATTGTAAATTCGGTACCGGCCGTATGAGGCTCGGCCTCTGGTTTTAATTTTATGTGTTTAAAATCATAATAGTAGATGGTTTTTTTAAGCCATGTAGCAGGACTGCATTTTTGGAACCGGTCATAGCTTGCTCCCAGGTTGAAAGGTTTAGCTGATAGGCTTAGATTTCATGGAAGACTGTTATCTCCTGCTATGCAGATGGATGTAAATTTTATAATAATTAATATAAATCCCTACCTTGTGTATCAAAAAAATATATAAAACAAACTCAATTGGAAAAAAATCCTACATTTCCACAAGGATTGAGAAATTTCATACAAATAATGTGATGAGGGCGCAGCTCGAGACTTAGAAAATAACCCACAAACAAGAGAATAATTTTATTATTCAGAAAATGGAGCTTTTTACATGCAGAGGATCTCAAATCCCCAAGTTCGACAATACATGCAAGTTACAGAAAGCTATAGAATAACCCTTTTCGCAATATGCGAGCTTGTCCCCAAAAAATTACCCAAAAATTAGAAACCCGCCCATAAATAGAGCTCCTCTTTAGTTTGGAGCCAAAACAACATTCAAATTTGAGTTTAGGCAGGTTTGGCTGAAAAATTACAACTTGAAGTTCAAATTTCAAAAGAACATTTGCAATTGTATCTTCTAAAAAGTGCGCCAACTTCCCGGGGCCATAACTTTTGATCTGGGACTCCGATTCGCGAACTGTTTGAGCCGTTGGAAAGGTCTCGGGTTAAGAACGCGCTTGAAATCCACAATGCCGATTTCGGCATCTTTTGGGGCCGATCTGGGAACTCTAAATGCCTCAAATCTAACTCGGAAGATTTTCAGGTGCAAATCTAGGAAACTAAAACTGCAATAACTTTCAACCCAGGAATAGAAAATAAAAATTGTAAATTGGGAATTTCATTATGACGAAAAGGGTATCCAAAAATGTAAAAACATCTAAAAACTGAGAAACTTGAAATTTAACTATTTTTGGATGA
>VDFB02270651.1:138725895-138912397 GCA_007258455.2 Sequoia sempervirens
GCCAAAACAACATTCAAATTTGAGTTTAGGCGGTTTGGCGCTGAAAAATTACAACTTGAAGTTCAAATTTCAAAAGAACATTTGCAATTGTATCTTCTAGAAAGTGCGCCAACTTCCCGGGGCCATAACTTTTGATCCGGGACTCCGATTCGCGAACCGTTTGAACCATTGGAAAGGTCTCGAATTCAAGAACGCGCTTAAAATCCACTATGCTGATTTTGGCAACTTTCGGGGCCAATCCGGGAACTCTAAGTGCCTCAAATCTAACTTGGAAGATTTTCAGGTGCAAATCTGAGAAACTAAAACTGCAATAACTTTCAACCCAGGAATAGAAAATAAAAACCGTAAATTGGGAATTTCATTATGACGAAAAGGGTATCCAAAAATGTAAAAACATCTAAAAACTGAGAAACATGAAATTTAACTATTTTTGGGTGATGCAAGATTGCCCTTACACCACTAGATGCTCCTGCATCATAATGATCATAAACTAAATATTTTTTCTTGGATTAATTCAAATTCTCACTAAAATTTGTAATGGATTTATCTTCTTGACTCATAACAGTTCACTAAGAGATTTATAAGTATTGTTGTAATAAAAAATATTCTCAAAGTCTAGAAGAACCAATACTAGAGCCTCTATCACCTTCTTCTTTAGTATATTTGGAAAAACCATACAATCAAATACACTCTCCGACATAAAATGTGTTAGTGGTCCACATAGATCCCACTAAAATTTCTAATGAACTTATAATAAAATATTTCCAACCCATTGCGACTTCCAACCTTTAAAGCAATATGAAGTACTAGAAACTCAATAATTATAAATACTCAATTTATTTGGATCCATCTTCAACCCTTTGGGAAATATGATAAATCCAAAATCTATTATCTCCTTTCGCATAAGGCTACATGTATTCAAGTTTATACACAAATTATCCTTTCTAAAATGCATTAAATCTAATTATAAGAGTTCAATACACTCTTCCCTCATCTTGATAGACACCAAAATGACATACAAATAAGTCACAGACTTACTTAAGAGAGATTTTAAAACTTCAGTCATCAGCTTCATAATACTACTTGAAACATTGTTCAATCTAAAGGGCATGATCAACCACTCATACATTTCATCCAAACGATCTTTCACTTAGCTCCTTCATAAATTCTGATCTAATGATATCCATTCTTGAAATCAATCTTGGGAAATTAGCATGCTCCACTCAAAAAATCTATTAGACCCATCCATATGTGGTAATAGTAACCTATACTTGATAATTATCTTGTTGATAAAACACGATTCTATACACATACTCCATTCTCCTCCCTTATTTAGCATTAGTATGATTGATACAACATAAGGGATAATACTTTCTTGAATTCAATATCTTTTCATTAGCTCTTCCAAATATTTTTTAATTCTACACACATGTTAGGAGTAATCTTGTATGATTCCTTTGTTAGACAAACTTTATCCTAGAATAAAACCCATGTAGAGTGAAATACTCTGCACATTGGTTACAAGCCCTGGGTATTTTGATGTTCAAAATTTCCTCACATTATTTGAGTAGTGGTCCCACCTATATTTCCTCTAAGAGTACAAATTACTTTCCTCTACTAGTGCAAGCTTCACAACCAATACATAACACTAAAACAATTATACAACCTCCTTTAGGAATTTTTTGGTTGAAAAGAACATTATGGTCTTTTGTGATTTCCTCCTTAGTGCTCAATGACTTCAACTCAAACTTCTTTCTATCCTTGGTGATGGTAAATATATTAATTGTTTCATTTTGGATGGTACAAACATCATATTTCCATGGTCTCCCTAACAACACATGACAAGAATCCATGAGAATAACTTCACACCAAACCTCATTTGCATACATTGAAATATAAAATTATACTAAGAACCACTCTTTCACAATCATTATCAACCCTTACACAATCATGAAATAATGTAAGGATTTGGATGGAATACCACTTTTAGGCTCATCTTCTCTACTATCTCTACAAACACTAGGTTATCTACATACTTCCTCTATCTTTGATAATCTTACAACACTATCCATTTGAGTTACACCTAGTATGGAAGATACTCTTCCTTAACCATAATTATGAATCTTAGTTAGTAGGCTCTAAAAAGTTGTGTAATATCAAGTTCTCTCCACCAAATTAGGTGTTACACTCTTTGTCTCACTACTTGATTAATTTCTCCCTTGTGTAATGTGCAATCTCTTCTCATTGTGTCCTTGTTATTTCTTTACCTTTGGACATTCAAATGCCTTGTGATTAAAATTTAGAAATTTAGAGAATAATACTTGGTCAGAAACCTACAATATTGTGAAGAAATTATGTAAGTGTAGTTCAACAAACTCGTTAAGAGATGTATGCCTCTAGAAAACTACTTTATTAGCTTCAAATTTGAATGTTTATATATTTTCCAAGAACATAAAAGGTTACCACATCCTTGGAAGTCAAAATGAACACTTGGATGGGGAAAAATTAACTACCATTTAAAATTTAAAAAATACAAAAAATTTATTGGTTTTGGTACACCAACTTGATGGGGTCATAACTCCCATCTCTTTGGGAAAAAAACAAACTTCTTGGAAATGTTGGAAAGATCTCCAAGAGAACTAGTTTGAGTTTCTTGGAATACAAACTACAATGACCATTTCAAGAAATAGATGGACGTCCTCAAGCAAACTTCTACTTTGAAGGCCTCCAAAATTGTGAATTACTAAAATATAGAAAATATAAAAAAACAATTTTTTGATATTTTCCATTGTTGACCCTACACACCCCACCCAAGTGCTCCTAGATTGATATAGGAACACCTTGTGAATTATTTATCCAAATAGGTGACACTAAAATTCCTTCCATGACCTCCTCTACTTTTGGTCTTGGAAGAATTCCCTCTCGAGTCTTGTCCACTATTATGAGATGTTGTGGTCTCCTTCAATGCATTCTTTTCTTGCTAATATACTTTTTATTTTTTCTATTTCCCTTACCCTACACTATTTATCGCTTCTTAGATATCTTCTCTTCTAATCTTAGCACAAGTTTTTAAGCACCATTCAAAAATTAAATTGAAAAAATTAAATCTCTTCTTTAGTTTATCTTTATAACTCATTTAGATATTGAGACACATTCTCCATGTCATTTTCCATGTGACCTACCTAGACATCAAGTCTATAAAACCCCTTTATGTACTCCATAAGAATTCCTTTATGTTACAAATCCTAAATCTTCTTGAAAAGCTCTAGATTATAGTTTTCTACCAAGAATTTCCCTATAAATAACACAATCATTTGATCCCATCTAGTGATATTTGACCTATTCTTTCTTACCGTATATTTTTGCACATAGTCCCTTCAAGCTAGTGGTTGCATACTTGATTCTTCTAGGGTCTTCAAACTCAAAATTATCGACTAGATTATTGATCTAATCTAACAAATCTTCAATATCCAAACCAATTGAATAACAAGTAATATAAAACAAAACAAGTAATATACATGCCCTTTCCCATTTTAATCTAACCAAAACAAGTAATATAAAAATTGTGTTTATTTCTTGCTCTCATTAATGCCCTAAAAAAAATCTTCTTCATTCAATTATACTCCTAAAATAGAAGATTCACAATTACATCCACATTTCCTAAATTGGTCTTCATCACCTCTAGCATCTTTAGCTTTGGCCATTGCTTTTGTATAGCCTCAAAGGCTCCCAATCTTGACTCAATGACCCTTCTAATGCCACCAATTTTACCATCATATTGTTTCATTTGATTATACTCAACATTGTGTTGTCCTTTCTAACTTTTCCAACTCTCCTTTTGTTAACCATCTTCTCCTACATGACCAACATGTAATGTAACCCATGCATAAGCTTCTACTATTGGATTACCTCCAACCCTCCTACCAACCTAGCTTTGACTAGGCTCTAATATCACTTGATGTAGTAATAAATAAAGAGTCTAATGAAAGATAGTCTATTTTTACAACTTGATCATAGATAAGAAAATACCATCAATAGTACAAAATAGGAATAGATTTGGAAGATATATGAAATGACCCAAATTAAATTCTTTGAGATGATATTCATTATTAGATCTTAACAAAGAGTAAATATATGCTTTAAATATATGCTTTGAACTACTAGGTCACTACACAGATTAGGAATCAGAGTGATTGTACATATTACATGCCCACATGCCATATGATCATTATAAATAAGATTCTAAATTTCATATATGTGTTCTATCTCCTCAATGTTTTCCCTTCTCCAAACAACTCGTTCTTCTATTTGTGATGGATTCTTCAAATGAATGATACTATTGATGAAAAATTATGGCCCTTATTGTACAATTCTTGATGGTTCCAATGTGAGATATTACACTAGGAAAAATATTTAAATTTTGATGCGGAGCTCAAATAGGTCCCCATTAGGCATAACAAAGTGCCACAATCATAACACATCTTTAAATATATCATGGGAAGGTGTGTTGTCCTATACCAATTAAATGATCCAAAATTGGAATTAAAGTCATTTTGTGGTAACTTGTAGTGGAAAATAATGGTTGTTAGATTGAGTTATTAGTTCAATATGACTTTGTAGTGAAGAAAATGCTCCTACAAAAAGACTAACATGCATGTAGAACTCCAAAAAGCCTTGAAAACAAAGAAATAGAAAATGATTTTTTTTTAGGTGATGCAATATTGTGCAGCCTCTAAGATGCTTCCACATTATCATCCAACCCTTCTAGTCGCTCAATCTCATAAGTATTCTTAGAAGAATGGGTATAATATAGCATAGGCCAATTCTCTTGGGCTTGAGCTTGCTATAATTTCCTTTGAGAAAATTCTCTTTTTTTAGATGTGCTATAAAATATCACCCTTAGTGTAATTATTTTCCATTTACACAAAAATTATATATAGCATTACTCTCCTCTAGTTGTTTTCTAACTTATGTATCAACATCCTTCATGTGCTATATGAAATTCTTAGCTTTTACATTTATGTTCCTACCATCTTCTACTCCTAATAGATTTGTGACACCTTATAGGGATATCCCATGATGCACCACTTGAAATGGCATTTCCTTAATGATCTACTCACCAAATTGTTGTACTATGCCAACAAAAAGTCCTACTATGTAGGATTTTACCCTACTAAGAGTCTAAGCATATCGCCAAAACTCCAATTGACAACCTTTGTCTATTCATCCATCTCTAGATGATACACAAAGTTATAACTGATTTATGTGGTCAATCTCTTCCACAAGGAGCATTAGTAATGGATATGAAACTGTGTCATGGTTTGAACTATTGTTGCACGGAAAACCATGAAACCGTGTTATGTCCTTGAAGAAAAAATCTTCAACCTAAGAAGCATCATTCAACTTTTGAGAAGGTAAGAAATGCACTATTTAGAAAATCTATCTAGTATTTCAAGAGTCTTAGCCTTTTATGTGCATGATAATTTAAGGAAAAATATCCATGCATAGTTCATCCTATGGTTTTTCTAGAGTACATAATGGATTGTATAGCCTAGTGTTTTGTGCTACTCCCTTTGTAATTTGGTAGATCTTACACCTTTCAAAAAATCTACAAACATCTTTTTACAAAATTGGTTAGCAATACCTCTCCTCCAAAATGCTCTGTGTCAAGTATTTATTCCAAAGTATTCTTGGAATCCACCTTTGTGTAACTCTATGATTAGATTTCCTCTCATCAAACTTAACAAGATGCACAACAGTTGTCTCCTAAATAGATATTCCTCTTGCTTGAAGTATTCTTCATATAAATCTCCATCTCTAACCCAAAGCTCTATACATGTATGCCATCCATCTATAAAATCTAGGTTATAATTTACAAACCCTTCACCACCTCCATACTCACTAATTTAACTATCATTTTAAACAAAAATTCTCAATATACAACACCTTCTCAACAATTAAAACCTTAAAAAGCTCTCTTTGAAAGTTTTTTAAATATATATATTTTAAAAGATAGTCCCACCACAAATAAAGTCTTGCTGACTACAGGGCTCCAACATCATAAGAGAGGAGGCTGAGATTGTGCCCTAGATGACTCAAACAGAATGAATAACCCTCAACCCTTGACTCTCAGCCGAAGAAATTTCAGCCTATTGAAATTGGAAATGATATAAACCCTTCCCCATCCCCAATAAAAAGAAAGGATAGTTACCTACTTTATAAAAAAGTAAATGACACCCTAAATGGGGCGTGTGTCCACCTTTTCATGCACTTTGAGGGAGGAATAAAAGAAAAAGATTCAAAAATATCTGCAGAGAATAATGGAGGAGAATGTTTTTGCTAAATCCACCGGCCAGATAATTAGCAACGTTGTGGGCTGATAGGTTCTTTGGTAAATATCTTACATCATTTCCAGATAAGCTTTCTGGCTTATTACAACATTCCTCTGTGAAGCTACACGTGCTCACCAATGGTTAGCTTTGGATAGATAGAGTTAGAATCTCCGGTCCTTTTACCATCGTTCCCTTTTACTGCAATCTCTGATCCTTTTCCCATCTATTCCTTTTACTGATGCAAATAAAATGCTCTCGGGAAAAAGAAAAAAACAAACGAATAAAAAGCATCAAATGTCTATCTTTGGTCCCCACGAGCGAATCAAAATCCCTTTCAATACCTTCCCCACACTTATTTAAGCTTAATTGCTGTGCAAAAAAAAAACCATCTCCTCTAATTTTGTTTTCCTGCTCTCTGGTTTTCGGTTCCCAAGTAGCTCCTGCTTTCGCTTCTTTTTCACTCCAAGGTAGAACTCATCTCAGATTGATCTTATTATGCTTTTTCCCTCATTCTTTTTTTTGGATAGTGTTGAAGTTCTTTCAATGGGTTTTCTTGAATAATGAGGCTTGTTCTATGCATTAAAATTTAGATCTTATAACATTGGATAGGATCTGCTGTTTGATACAGCTTCGAAGAATACAACAATATGGGCATAATCTGGAAGCACAAATCCAGTTACATTGTAATTTTTTTGTTTTTTAAAGTTCTGAAATTGATAGGATTTTTTTGCATTAAAATAGATAGGATAGAAGATTCAGCAGTTGAACACTCTAATTTCACGCCTGTATTCAAATAGATAGATTTCTGACACTAAAATAGATAAGAATTTAGCGCCTTATAAACCCATAAATGGCAAAAAAAAACAAAAAAAACAAAAAAATTCAAAAATCTAATGCCCAAATAGATAGAGACTTTGAACTTCGGATGGTGGCTTTCCCCAGCTGGTTATGTTCAAAGCAAAAAGTAGATTTTGATGTGACCATAAATTGGTTTTCCACTACCAGTGTACAAAAGAGTGGACATTCAGTGACACCCAATGTACTAGATAGTAGTTTCTTTATCATCAAGTAAACTTTAGTGCAAGTGCAGTATGAGTCATTGCATGAGATCAAAGGTCAGTTGCAGTTTTGCAAATTAGCCAGTAAGTGAGTTTTTACTTATGAGTCAGTTTTTTTTGTTCACAAAATAATTTAATTTGTTATTATTTTTATTGTTCTTTGTGTAGTTATTTTAATTATTTCTATTAATTTCTTTTCTTATTTTTTTTGTTTTTCTCTCCAGTTAAGTCATTGTCCTCTTGTGTCTTGTTTGGCATGCAACCCCTTCTTTCTCCTTCCTATCTCATATCTTTTTATGCATTCTTGGTCGGCAACTAATCATTCTTATCCTTGAACTCTCATTTTCATTCTAATGATGGATCACGGAGTCTGATCTCTGAAACATTGATGAAAAAAATATTCACACAATCAAATCCAAATAACTTCAAGCAATTATCATTATGGATTGTGGAAAACTGTTATCTTTAACTGATTTGTTTTTAGCCTGTGAACAAGATGATTAGCTGATAACCATTTTCCTGTGGGTTTTCAAGCCCAAAAAAGTTCAGTTCAGAAAATGTTGGTTCAAGCCAAACCCACTCTTAACAGTACAGGTGCTAGTTCATTTTACATGATAGAATATCAGAAATGCTTAGGTGGGTGTATCATTTTGTGACAGTGAGAACAGATGAGCCATATCCTATCATCATTTTATGGTACTAGGTGGATTTCAGTAGATGATTTTGAAACCTAACTTTCATTTGCCTGGTACTTATATCTCTATGATTTGTTGAACATTTTCTTTCATTGTGGCGGTCTCAGATTTGCTATGGAGATTAATGGATCTTTTGGAACAAGTAGTGTAACACAATCGGACGGTAAGGTGTGGCAAAGCTTTCAAAAAAGTTTCAATGAGGTACAGAATATTCTAGATCAGAATCGACAGCTGATTAATGAAATTAGTCAGAATCAGGAGTCCATGATCCCTGATAATCTCTCGAGGAACACGGGCATGATAAGAGATCTCAACAACAATATTGGAAAAGTAGTTTCCCTCTATTCTAATCTGTCTACAACATTTGTAAAGGAAATAAAGACGTCAACGCAAGGGGATTCGGCTGGAATTTCTAGTTCTGATAGGAATTCTGCCCAAAAGAGAACACGTCATGGTTAGAATGATGAGATTCCATCTGTATGAATTACTTTTGTCTGATGGAGATGGTATGATTGTACTCTTTTCCTACATTCAGTGATGGTAATGCAATCTTAAAAAGTATGTGACTGGTAGATGAAGCTTTCTCTTTCATGACAATCAGGTACTCTTTTCTGATGAAGTATGTCTACTGCACAAGGTACTCTTTTCTGATGAAGTATGTCTACTGCACAAAGACCTATATGGTATGGGTTGTGGAAGGAAATATTTTGTACCTTTATATGGCTAGACACTAGTTTTGAAATTGCATGGAGTATTGTTTTTCTCTTTATAAGACATCAACAAATCTTCGCCATAAAATCCATTAAGTTGAATGAATTATAAGAATGCACATCATTAGCTTAAGAAATTCATACTATCTGAAAATGCACATCTCATTCTTTATGTGCCGATTTGAAGTGTAAAACATTTTACTTGTATTCTTGGCATGGTATTTAAAAGCTAACATCATTTCATTTGGGCATCTAGAATCTAGAATATATTAAAGAATAACGCTTGCACAAATCAAAGAGCATCAAAATATTTTTATGTGACATCAACATTTTAGGACATAACACATGGTTGTTTATCTTTTTCAATTTTGGTATAAAGTTGATGAATTGATATTCTAAGAATTTGACGAAAAAGAGAAATATTCTTAGTCACTTTCAAACTCCTTTATCTAACCACACATTTTTTATGTAGGTTATAGAAATTAAGGAGTACATGATTTGGTCCTAAAACACATAAAAATATATATCTACAATCACAATTTAAATTTATGAAAAAGTGTCAAATATGTAATTACATGATCAATTCTATGGTTGCAAAAATGAACCTTTATCTAGCATTTTTTAAACTGATTTTGATGCATCCAATTGACACACCATAATTTTATGGTACATGGGAAAATCAATTAAGAACTCTTGACATATAGAGTTAAATTCAACGTCACACTAAGAGCTAACTACATTATTTGTTATTTAGTTTTATTGCATTCATTTTAGATATTAACTTGTCCTCCCTCTTATTCTTAGGGTATTTATGTATTAATGATGACTATTTAATTTACCCTACGATACATATGTATTTAGAAGTCATTTATTTCGTTACATTTTTGGTGAACCTAACATTCCTTTATTCGTTCTACATTAGTTTCACGGTGAGTGCAAAATCATGATAGGCCAAATAATATCGCTAAGTGATAGTGAAAATGCTAAAAATAGACTAAAGTAATTTCATGTAAAAAATTGTATAAATTATCTACACAATTTGAAAATAAAGAAGTATTAAAAGTTGTAGAAATTGAATGTAGATTGTGCACTATTTTTTTTTTGTTGAAATTTAGATATAATATTTCAATGAAACACTACTAAACTTCTTAGGAAAAACATAACAAGTAGGTGTCACTCCAACTAAACTAAGTATGAATAAAAGAAAATATTTTTCATCCAAGATTTGGCTTTAAGTAAAGCACACAACAAATGTGACACATATCTTTTTGATTTTTTGAAAAATAAATAATTATTTATAAAAAGTTATTGTGACTTTTTAAAAATATTAAAATAATTTTTTAGCCAACCTAACTTGGTAAAAAAAATGAAATTTAAAACTTTAAAAACATATACTGAGTAAATTTTATAATGTGATGCATCTTTTGGACCTGAAAAGGAATGAATAGTTTAAAAGTTAGGAATATTTTTCAATATGCATATCTATTAAGAAATCAAACATAATATATATAAAAATTAATAATAATAACCTATTAAAATTATAATAAGCATATATTATATTTTTAGAATTTTTATAGTTTTATTTGCAAGCCCTTTTTATTTTATTAAAGATAGTTATGAAAAAGTTAGCTTCAAGAATGAATTCATTAATTTTTTTAGGATAATAATAAATAGATGGTTTTTCAAGTTTCTTTGTCAAGTTTTAGTACTCCCACTTACCTAAATATAAGGTAATCCTAAGACATTTTGGAGGGAATCCATATTTGAGCTAGAATTATCAACACTTTTTCCATCCAAATTAAAATATAAGTCTAAATGTTAGCCCTTTTTCAACCATCAGGTTTTTTTACTAGTACCACTATTTGTCCCATCATAATCTCACACTCGCTCTTCATTTTTGTGAACCCCTTTTCTCTTATACCACTTAAGATTTAATTTATAATATCATGATTTTATGATTTTTTAACTTGAGGTTAATTATATGAATGTGATTCAAATTCTTTTGTTTTCTTATTGATTATCATTATAGGGTTGTTTATGCCAAGATCTAATTGAAACCCTAATTTACCTTTGAGAAGGATTTATTGCCTAAACTCTCTTATGGCTTCTCATCCTGATGATCAAAATATTTCCATTGAGGCTAATCATAATTAAAAAAAATAGTTTTGATCATGATACATGCCGATAAGAAAGATCTTTCTCTCACTAGAAAATCAAATTTTCAAGAGTTTTCTAATGATACTTCCCCTTCACAATGTTAGACACCCAAAACAACTGAGAGGGGGGGTTAATTAATTGTACATTAAAACATTAAAACCATCATTAATACTTAAACCCTTATTAGCCTTCAAACCCTTATTAAGCATCAACAAAAAGTAAACTTATGATTTACATAAACACATTCACAACCAACACCATAGAACACCAGATTTATGTAGAAAACCCTAATCAGGGAAAATCCATGGTGAGGATTAACTCATATATATGAATAACAACATCAAATACAAAAGGCTCACTATCAAAAGGGCTCACTATCCAAAAGAGAAGAAAGGCTCACTACCCAAAGGGCTCATTGTTCAGAATAGAAGAGAATAGAAGAACATTGTTACAAGGAGGTTCACTACATTAGAGCAATAGGAAGATCCACCACAACAAATCTACACGATCCACAACCTTTGACTCACTCCTTCCAACAAATTTAGGTACACTAAAAATGTAGACACTTTCTAGTCATTGCATCTGGTAGCCTTAGGCATTTAAGCTCACACTCAGATTACCACACTTGATCACATTCACATCATACTTCACATCTCACCACATCTCCAACAATTAACCTTACTTATATATCTTCTAACGCCTAAAGAAATCTTGTTTAGGTCAGCCTTGAAATGAAACGTATGCACCTCAAACATGCAACCAACAAATAGGTCAACACCAAACACTTCTGTGATGGAAAGAAGTGAAGGCGGACCACACTAAATGTTAACCAAGACCGAAATCAACACTGAAATGCTTCACCACGCTTCCAAAAACCATGAATCACATCTGCAAGTAACACTAACACGCCAAGTCGGCCAAACAGGTATATTAATGCTACCAAACAGTCAATTCACTCTTCACTAGGTCCAAAAACATCCTACAGACCACAAAAAAACATCACACAACATCTCAAAATATTCTAACATCATCAAAATATTTAGCAACACTATTGCTACCACCTGAAATTAAGAATATCGTCATCATGTGCAACCGATCACACTGCCATAGACATACAACTCACTAACCAACCTTGCGAAACAACAAAAAACAAAAAACTCCAAGGGAAGGTAGATATAAAAAATATTATCATGTTCCCAAATATGCAAGACAACAAATCTTAATGCAGAGAAATGCAGAGCAATTCCATTTCTCCCAAACAACCTTCTCCACTAGCAACACACTACCAAACACATCTTCCACTACTGCACGATCCAAAACCCAAAACTCTAGATATAACACCTTTCAACATCTTTGATCATCTCATCCAAACCACATAAGCACATCTTCAACCATGAAGAAATGCATAACATAATGCAAAACACAACTATGCCACCTTGTACATTCTCTATCCAAATTTTCTCAAAAGTACTTGGAAACCAAGTGAACCGATTGCATCAACAATATCATAAACGCCTTCTCATCAACATCACAATAGATATTGCAACAATATCCCATCTACAAAACTAATGTAATATCCCATTCTACAACACTTTATCAATACCACACTAGAGGTTGACATAGGTTGACATCAATAACAACACTAAAGACAACATAGTGCCACAATCTTCTTGTTGACATCAATGACAACACTGCAACAATCTCCACCTTTATCATTGATGGAAGCACCATCTCTGAAAAACCATCAACAACAAAATAAACGTTGCATCAAGTAATACTCCCCCTTACTAGGAATTTTCTTATATTTCAGACTTCAGTCTTCTCTCCCCCCTTGACATCAATTATTTCCTTGTGTTTTCCAGACTTCACTCCCTCCCTATTTTTTCTCCCCTTATTTGCAGACTTATCTCCTCCTTTGACATCAATGGAAAAGGGAAACACCTACACACTTTACTTTAGGCAACACCTGCAAGCAACTCTCTCTCACTTTCTCCACTACTCTTTCTCTTGCTCTCTCTCCACTGCTCTCTTTTCACTGGTCTCTCCCCTTAAGGGGAACAAGATATGCTCCCCCTGACTACACCAACCAAAGACACCACTACCTACTCCCCTTGAGAGGTATCCTTCATCAGTCCAAGACCAAGAATGTATCTTGAATAACTCACCTGGATAGATGCACCAACTCATGCATCTAGTTGAAAGGAGGGGAAATAACCCATAGCTTCTATCAAAGATACTCAAATGCATCTTTTGGAAGAGCATGTGTGAAAATGTTTGCTATTTGATCCTTTGTAGGAAAATAATCCAAATTTACTTCATTATCTACAACTTTCTCTCTTAGAAAGTGATACCAAATAGAGATATGAATTGTTCTTGAATGCATTACCAAATTTTTTGAAATGTTGATAGCACTTGTATTATCACACAAGACAGGAATAGGTTCATCATAAGATACTCTGATATCCTTCAATATTTTTTTCATCCACAACACTTGTGTGCAGAAAGATGTTGTTACAATATATTTTGCCTCTGTAGTAGATAATGAAACTGAATCCTACTTTTTACTCAACCAAGAAACCAATTTGATTCCAAGAAAGAAGGCACCTCCACTTGTACTTCTTTTTTTCATTTGTACAACCTACCCAATCTGCATCTTTATAAGCACTCAAAGAGAAATCAATACCCCTAGGATACCATAGACTAAATTCTAGAGTGCCCTTCAAATATCTAAATATCCTTTTTACTACTGCCACATGTGACTCTAGGATCTTCTTGAAATATTGCCACAAGTCACATTGCATGCATGTTATACGATCTAGTAGAAATTAGATATAACAATCCACCAATCATGGATCTGTATTGGCTATGATCTATCTTAGGAGATTCGTCACTCTTTCTCAACTTACAACTAGTAACCATGGGAGTACATACTAGTTTAGAGTCCTCCATTCCAAACTTCTTTAACATTTCCTTGACATACTTTGATTGTGAGATGAATATACCTTTATCAGATTGACTAATTTGTAGCCCAAGGAAGAAATTTATCTCCCCAAAAATTGACATTTCAAACTCATTTTGCACCTCCTCTACAAACCTCTTACACATGTTGCTTCATTTACTCCAAAGATGATGTCATCAACATACACAACCACAATCAAGATTTGGTCTTTCTCAACCTTGAAATAAAGATTTCTATCTACAATACCCTTTTTGAATCCCTACTACAAAATATACTTATCCAATCTTACACACCAAGCTCTAGGAGCCTGTTTGAGTCCATATAAAGATTTATTCAACCTACAGACCATATCAGAATCTTTTGATAATTAAAAACCTTCTGGTTTTTCAATGTACACCTCTTCTTCTAACTCACCATTCAAGAATGTAGACTTGACATCCATTTGATACACCTTGAAGTCTTTATGTGCTACAAAAGCCAAGAACATCTTAATGGCTTCCATTCTTGCCATCGAAGAAAAAATCTCTTCAAAAATCTATTCCTTCCACTTGTGAGTAGCCCTTACACATAAGTCTAGCCTTATTCCTAATGAATTCTCCATTCTCATTCAAATTGTTCTTGAAACTGATTTAGTTCCTATCACATTCTTGTTTTCCGGTTTTGGGACCAGTTCCTAGGTATCATTCTTCTCAATCTACCTAAAATCTTCTTCCATAGCTTTGATCCAACTCTCATCCTTGCAAGATTCTATCATTGTTTTAGGTTCTACCTTTGAAATTAAACAAAAGTTTATTTTTTCTTCTATCATAGCAACTCTTCTTCTTGTCATCACACATTTTCTCTTATCTCCAATGGTTTGATCTTCAGAATGATTCTTCTGCACATACTTAGAAGTCTTAGGATTCTTTTCTGGAGCTTCTTCCTCTTCCATTGTCATCTCTTTTTTTTCATCTTCTTCCTCTTCTGTACAAGGGGGTTCATTAGATTCATATCCTTCTATCAAGACTAAGCTTTGATATGATTCTTCATCCACTTTGATATTTTCACTTTCAACTATCTTCTTCAACCTTTTTTTGTAGCATTTGTATTATTTTCTCTTTGTAGAGTATCTAAGGAAGATTCCTTCATCTGATCTTGCATCAAAATTTCCTAAGTTCTCTTCATCTCTCTTGATATAACATTTTCTTTCAAACACTCTAAAATATTTCATTGTAGGAGGTTTTCCATACTAGTTCATAAGGAGTCTTTGAACTATTCACTCATGCTTGTCCTCTATTAATAATGTACACTATAGTATGAATTGCTTCTTTCTAGTAGACTTTCGATAGATTTTCTACCTTCATCATGGTTATTTCTTCTTCTTGAACTATAATATTTTTCCTTTCCACAACTCCATTCTACTAAGGAGTCCTAGGAGATGATAAATCTATTTATTCCATGATCTTCACAAAATTTATTAAACTTATTGGAGGTGAACTCACCACCTTTGTTAGATCTCAAACATTTTATTTTCAAATCCATTTCATTCTCAACCATAGACTTGAACGTTTTAAACCTATCTAGAGATTATGATTTTTCTTTGAGAAAGGTTACCCAATTCATTCTCGAATAATCATATATCAACAACATGAAATACCTATCAACTTGAGAGCTTCTTATTCTGGTAGGTCCACATAGGTCTATATGCACCAACACCAAAGGTCTCATAGTAGAATTATTCTTTAGTCTTTAACCTTTTCTTTATTTGCTTTCCAAACTAACACTCCTTGCAAATTGTATTTATAGAATTTGTAATCTTTGGTAGATCTCTCACAACATTAGTAGTATTGATCTTCACTAGGTTATCAAAATTGATGTGATCCACTCTTCTACGCCATAGCCAAATTTCATTGATTTGAGACATGAAGTACTTAACACCACCACCTTTGAGTTGAAAAACATTTCCTTTTGCCCTTGTTCCTATTGCAAACAATGTTCCAAAGCTTCCTTTTCTGATTTCACAACCATCAACCTAAAACACCAAGTTGTATCCTCTACTACACATCTATCCTACATTGAGAAGATTATGTTGGAGATCCTTCACATAAAAAAAATCATCTGTTTTATGCTTTCCATCAAAACTAATTAAACCTTTTCCACAAATATTAGTAGATGTATCATCACCAAAAAGAACAAGATCACCATCATACATTTCAACCTTAATAAACTTACTCTTACCACCTGTCATATGATTTCAGCACCGGTTATCAATTATCCAATAGTTTCTCTCCTCTCTTGTATGAAAAACAATCAACATAGTTCCTTCAATATTGTGACCTATTTTTGGAGTGATTTCCTTCACACATCTTTTAGGATTAGTATAATTAGTTCCAAAATTTAAATCCATGAACAAGAATCATCACTTCCATCATTCAGATAGTCTAGCTCCTCATCATTAGATACACCACTATCTTCTTTAACATAATAACTCTTCTTGAAAGATTTACCTGTATAATCTTTATGTTTGTCATTTGCAACTTTGATTAGACATTTAGAAGCATAATGACCTATCTTTCCATAATTGAATCATTTAAAGGGTAACTTACCTTTGTATTTTCTAGTGCCCTTTTTCAATCTTCTTACAAAATTTGCTTCTACCTCATTAAGATCATCTAGATTAGATTCATCATTCTCTTTCTTGCCGACTCTAAAGGTAGTTTCTTTCCTTGAAGCATCTTGGTCAAACTCTCTTAATTCAAAAGTAGTTAAAACACCAAAAATTTGATCTCTAGAGTGTTGATCCAAATTCTAAGCTTCCTCAATAGCAAAAAATTTAGCACTATACGATTTAGGAAGAGTTCTCAATACCTTTTTCACAACTTCACTTTCCTCTAGTTTTCCACCAAGGCCATTGATGGTATTGATAATTTCATCCACCTGGAGCATGTAGCTTGCAATATCTTCATATTCTAACATCCTTAGGGTTTCAAATTTAACTTTTAAATTTTGGATCTTTGCTTTCTTAACCTTATCATCTCCTTCATAAATGCTCTACAACTTTGTCTAGATCTCTTTAGCAATTTTGAGGATTATCACCTTCACAAGTTTTGAATCAAAAATCCCACTCAAGATAGCATTCCTTTATTTTCCATTATTATCATAATCCCTAAGCTCATCATCACTTACTAGAGGAGAAGTATGCATAGTGTATCCAATTTCAATTGACTTCCAAACACCAAACCCTAAAGAGACAAGAAATGCTTCCATCCTGGCTTTCCAAAAAGCATAGTTTGTTCCATCAAACAAGGGGACCTTGACACTATTACTATGCACCATCCAAATCTACATCAAGTGGTTAAGATTCTTCTAAGGAACCACATTTATGATACCAATTGTTAGACACATAGGACAATTGAGAGGGGGGATGGATCAATTTTACGTTAAAAAATTCAAACCCTTATTAAGCATAAGTCAAAGATAAACTTATGAAACATAAAAAAATTCACAACCATACACCATAGAACACCAGATTTATGTGGAAGACCCTAATCAAGGAAAAAAAATAGTGGGGATTAACTCATAGATATATGAATAACAAAACCAAATACAAAAGGCTCACTGTGAAAAAGAGAATAAAGACTCACTACCAAGGGCTCATTTCCCAAAGGACCTACTATCTAGAATAGAAGAGCATAAAAAAATATTGTTACAAGGAGGTTCACTACCTCAGAGAAACAAGAATATCCACCATAACAACTCTACACCATCCACAACCTTTGGCTCACTGCCTCCAACAACTTTAGGTAAACTAAAAATGTAGACACCTTCTGCTCACTACATCGAGTAGTCTTAGGCGTTTAAGCTTGCACTCAGGTCACAAAACTTGATCACATTAACATTATACTTTACATCTCACCACATCTACAAAAATTAATCTTTCTTATATATCCTCCATGACCTTAAACAATCTTGTTTAGGTTGGCCTCAATAAAACGTATACACCTCAAATGTGCAACCAAAAAATAGATTGGCACCAAACACTTCCCGGTGGAAAAAAGTGAAGGAAGACTGGACTAAGGGTTAACCAAGACCCAAATATACATCAACATGCTTCACCACACTTCCACAAACTGTGAAGCACATCCGTAAGTAATGCTAACATGCCAGGTTGGCCAAACCTATATTAACACTACCAAATAGTCAATTCATTGTTCACCAGGTCTAAAAACATCATGTGTACCACAAAGAAACATCACACATCTCAAAATATTCCAACATCATCAAAATATTTAGCAACACTACCACAACCACCTGAAACTAAGAATTCCATCATCCTATGCAATCGACCACACTACCACAGGCATACAACTCACTAACCAACCTTGCAAAATAATTGAACACATAAAACTCCAAGGGAATGTAGATATATACAATATTAGTATGTTCCAAAATTTGTAAGACAAGAAACCTCAATGTGGAGAAATGCGAAGCAATTCCATTTCTCCTAGACAACCTTCTCCATAGGCAACACATTATCAAACACATCTTCTAATGTCACATGATCCATAACTTGAAACTCTAGATATAACACCTTTGAACACCTTTGATCATCTCATCCAAACCGCACAAGCACATCTTCAACCATGAAGAAATATGAAGCATAATTCATAACACAACTCTAATACCTTGTACACTCTCTATTCAAATTTTCTCAAAATAACTTGGAAACCAAATGAACCAGCTGCATAAGCAACATCAAAAACACCTTCTCATCAACACCACACTAGAGATTGCAACAATCCCCCCATCTACAATACTAACAATCTCCCCATCTACAACACTTGATCAACACCACACTAGAGGTTGATATAGGTTGACATCAATGACAACACTAAAGACAACATAGTGCCATAATCTCCCTATTGACATCAATGACAACACTACAACAATCTCCAATACACAATTAGCTACATATCTTCATAAATTTTTGATTCATGTACCCTTAGAAAGATAATTCATAGTTGTACTATGATGGCCTCTTCTAGTTCTTTTCATTGTGTACCTTTCACCAAACTCACCAAACCTTCTTAGATTCTATTGATCACTTCTCATCTCATCTTGAGGTGGATCCCCTTATTGTGCCTATTCCCATGTTATCACTTCTAGTGTGACTCTCACTTCTCATACATTCTTTCTAACAGTATTCCATTTATCGCTCATCCCACAAGTTCCATTCCTTTTTATTTTCCTACTAGTGCCATACCTACATATTATACTTCAAAGAGGGACAAAATGTATACATCTAAAAATGGTCATGGTCAATCAAGCTTGTTAATTAATTAAATATGAATTATTTAATTAATCTTCTAAAGTCATCTACATATAAATAAATTTAATTATTTATTTATATCGTTCACTTTTATAATTCTTCTACCTTAATTAAATAAATAAGTTTATTTAATTATTACCATTTTCCATCTTCCTCTTAATTAAATTAAATATTACAAATATTTAATTTAACACCTTTTTCTCATTTCATGCATAATTAAATATGTAATTTTTAATTACCTTCCATTTTCATCTCTCACACATAATTAAATATTAAATAATTAATTATGGAAACTTCTAAATTCATTGTCACATGTAATTAAATAAATTTATTTATTTGATTGTGGGATTTATCTTCAACTTCAAAACCAACTCATAACTAAAGATGACAAATGGCAAGTTGCCTCTATTTTTGAGTGAAAGGTTTTGTGGGGAGGAAACATTTTCCATTATTCTCTCAACCTTCCATCTTTTTCTCAACTTCCAGAATCTCTCACCATTCATCTTGACAAGCTTGATTTCAACCGTTGATCACATCGACCAATCAGAATCTTTCAAAAACTCTATAAATACCCCTGCGAATCCAAGCATTGGTTACACACACATACACATGCATTAGAGACAGGCGATTTGCATTTTAGCATTATTATTATCAGATTTAGTATTCATAATTTCGTAGCTTTACATTCTAGCAATCATGTTTAGTTTAAGCATGTTAATCATCTCTTAGCATAGTATGCATTCATCTTTAATCTCATTCTCTAGGAAGATTGTCTGTTGAGCCTAGCACACAATCTTAGAGCAAGCTAGACTCAACAAAAACACTGGAGATAGAGGACGATAGGATGACATCAAGGATAGAAGACTGAGTTCGCACTCCTTTTATTTGATCTTTTGTTTTGATATGTCTTATTGGTGTGTTTGATTTGTTTTTCTAATTTACACTTGATACACTTAAAATCAACCACACATTTTTTGGCGCCCACCGTGGGGAATTTTCCCCATTTTTGACATCTACTTGCAGGTTTTTTGACAGGATTTTTCATTTTGGAGTTCGGTTTTCTAGAAAATTTTACGTTTTAGTGCATCCATGGGTTTCCTTAGCGCATCCAGGGCTTCTTTCAGTTCTTCTGTAGGTCTTTCGGTGCATCCAGAAACTTTTTCAGCACATCCGACAATTTCTTTAGTGCATCTAGGGAACAAAATAGTGCATCCATTTAGCTCACTTCATTTAAAATTGTCTAATTTTATTTTTTTTGCATTCTTAGATTAGCGCATTTAGGATTTCTTTTAGCGCATTTAAGGTTTTATGCAATGCTTATGAGGTCTGTTTTAGCACATTGACTATTTTTTTTGGTGCATATGTATGATCTTTTAGTACATACAAGTTATAACTAAACAAAGTTCTGAGTATGACGCCTTCTACAGATAGAGTTTTTTTCTGGTTAAAAAGAAGCAACCCTAGGGTAGACACATCAATTTAAAATGAACCAATTCTAAGATAGAGATGGAATTTAAAAAGAAGCAATCCTAGGGTAGTCACCACACATTGATTTTGCGGTTAAAATGAATCCCATGCTTGTTGTGAAGCAATATCTTCACATAAATTAAATCATTGTCATTTGGGCTCTAAAAAGAACACTGTCTGCTTTGTCTGTGGCAATAGGTCTATGCTCTACCCTTAATTGGGTGATTAGAATACCAGACTTTCCTTTTCAATTTCTACAATTTTAATGCTTTAATACATCCTTTAGAGGGCCTTCTGTTGTGGGAAAAAGCACTCACCCAAGAGGAACGACCTAAGTGGGAACAACTAAAACCAAGTTTTCCAACCCACTATAATCAAAAGCGAATTCGGGGAAAGTCCACAATTTGACGATAGTGTGCAAGATAACAATCCCCAAAGCCTTTGTTCTAAAGGTTGGGAGGTACCCTGAGGGAGTTTATTATTTCTGCACCGAACAAAAACCCTTACTAAGAACCTAGTGTAGTAGCCAACCGTGTTAGTTTCTGAACATCCTAATAATCACAGTGCAAGGGGAGGGAAGAATCTACTCCCAAGACACTCACCATATAACTGCCAAGGACTGTTTGCTTAGGGGATTCGATATCCACTTTTGTCACTCTAAGTACATGCCTAGAAAAGACAAAAACACGGGTGGCCTTTCGGGGGTGACACGACTGTGTGAGTCGACACAGTTCTAAGATGTGGGATGTGGTTATTATGATGACCTACTTGAGTACTAAGAGTGAGTCTATCTGAATTATTTGTTATGTGCAAAACCTGTGAAAACACTTTTTGAAAACATTTTTTAATGTACACTTGATGTTTATTATAGGGATTAAAAACAATTATTTTCAGAGTGTTTGTTGTGTTTTCAATCACATTAATTCAAATAAAAGATCATCCAAAATGAGCATGCAAAAATTTAGCTGAAATTGTTCAAAACTGTTTTAGCGCATATAGGACACAGAGTAGCGCATTTGAGGTCTGTTGTAGCGCATTTGATTGTTTCTTTAGTGCATATGCCTATTTCTGTAGCACATATAGGGTACAGAGTAGCGCATCTGTCACTTTCTAGAATTTTTTACTTTTGACAGATCTAAGTTTGTAACATCCTTGTTCTAATAGTATTTTGACATTTCTCTCATGCTTAGAGAGTGGAAATCAACCAAGTTTGTTAAGAAATCAATTTCCAATAGGATCAAGAAACCTAAGAAACATTTAGGTTACAAGAAAACCTTACAACGTAGAAAGTTTTTGTATAAAAGTCAAAATGTCTTGCTCCATTACTGTGAGTTTCTCCATAGGTACCAAGATTTTTCTAGGGGATTTACTAACAAATACGTTGTAGAACCTTTATATTCACGAGCCTATTTCTAGAGGAGAGATCTATCACAATAACACAATCACAATCAACCTCTCAACTTCGATTATCTACCACAACCTTCTATTGTATATCCAACACATCCCAGTCAAATCCTTTAGTGAGTTTAATTAGGCTATTTGATATACTTATCATTATTCAAAAACAAGGATCAAATCTTAAAAGTGCACCTTTCAAAAGAATTTATGATTATTGATTCAACTTCCCCAACAAGATTCTGACATCCTTCATCATTGGAAGCCACAATCAAGAATTAGGAACATCTTTGATCATATCATAATATTTTCATCTTATCGGATCAAAACACCATCATTCTCGCACTTATCAAACTGTGATCTAAGTTTAGAAGAACATTTCAAAATCATATGCCCATTTTTACAAGATCTCAATATAATAAGCTGAAAGAAGATATTCAACAAGAAGATTGTACCCAAAAAAATAAAGAATAAGGTGAGAGTAGTAATCCCCTTTATAGTGTGAGTCATAATCCCCTTTTCAACAACAACATGGATAAGAGAGAAAAAAATTCATTCCCCTTCGACAAAGACATGAGTAGAACTTCTGTAGATAGTGATGATGAACGAGATGAAGAACATCACCTTAGAGAGGCCGAGCAAGATCCCAAATTTCACAAAGCCTTAGAAAAAAATTTAGAGCGCAACAAAGAGAAATATTTTTTGTATTTGGCTGACAAAGGAGCTAAATTGCCTCATGATTTTGATACTGAGAACTTAAAGAGAAGTCTTGATGAAACACTCTTGTCTAATCTTAGTACCTTGTCTCAACAGATTAAAGCACTTCAAGGAAAAATTAAAGACATGTAAGGGGGGACCACAACGAAGACATATGCTATGGATGTCATCTATCCTTAACCTTTTGACCGATGTCTCAACATGATCCCATTTCCCAAACATTGTGAAATCCCAAAGTTTGATCATTATAATGGGAAATCGGATCCAATCGATCATATTAGAGACTTCTGAAATATGACTTTAGAGTTTTCCCATGAGGATACATACTTGATGCATTTGTTTTCTAGGATTCTTGGAGGGGGGCCAATCTATGGAATGGCTATCGAAAAGAACACTGCCTATCAAGACATTTTAGGAATTGATTAACAAGTTCATATCACAATATTCCTACAACATACAACATCAAATAACCATGATTGATCTATGTAAGGCTAAATAGAAACCTGGTGAACCATTCATTACATTTCTTCAGAGATGGAGAAGATTGTTTGCTAGATACCCACATCACGTTCCTGAAAAGGAAAAGATCACCACTTTCATAAACAGCTTAGATCAAAAGATGAGCTATCATCTTAATCTTCATTGTCCTCCCACTTTTTAGAATTTGATTGAAAATTCCATCACCATTGAAGGTGCCTTAATCCAAAGAGGGATAATAAAACTTCACAAGGACAATCCTAGGTCTTCAAATCACCACAACGACAAGTCTAAGTTTTGGACTCGCAACAAAAACATGATAAATGATGGTGTTGTAGATGAAAATCATGTCTCAACTAAGCCATTTGTTATTAGTACTCCAAGTGCTCCTTGCAACAATAACTATAACAATATCAACTCAGTCACAAATCAAGGAAACAATCCTCCTCCTCTAAGGAATAACGTGAATCAAACTTTTACTCCCAATCAAGGGAATGCCAACAACCAAGGTTACCGTGGAAACAATAGCAAAAACAATGCCTTAGGAAATACCCCGAACACAAATCCATAGCGATCTTCATTCTTCTCTAGCAAAAGAACTTTTACTCCACTGGGTCAAAATTTAGAATTTGCATTCAAAGAGTTGATGGCTAAAAATGTTCTTACTTTGCCACCTCAACACAAATTTGAACCCAGTGTGAAGCCTCCATCATGGAATGATGCATACTATTGTGATTATCATCGGTGCAAGGGCCATCATACAAACAATTGTCAAGCCTTGAAAAATGTCGTTTAAGGCTTAATAAAAAATGGCACCATCACAATAGAGGGACACCAACAATCAAATGAAGACCACCAAGCATTTCACTACCCTTTTCCCAACTATCAAAAAGGTGAGTCTTCTGGAAAAAGTGTGAATCATATCAACAATCATATAATCAATCATATTTACACTGACGACGGACGGGTCAATGTTATAAAAGTTAAGGTGAAGATGGAATATAGACAAGTCAACACAACAACAAGGGCACAAGCTAAAGTTGTCTTAAAGGGCACTTCTTCAAAACCCATTCTACCCCCACCTCAACATCAATATGACTTAGTCAATCAACTTCGAAAAACTCCTGCTCAAATTTCTATCTTAGAACTCCTGAAGACTTCCCCAACACACAAGGAAATTCTAGAAAAGGCCCTCATTGAAACAACTGTATCCACTGATATGGATGTGGACCAATTTCAAGCCATGGTGGGACACTTGTCCTCACCCACATGCCTCTTATTCTCCAAAAAAGATGATGTTTCCATGACTCATCCCCACAATTCATCATTATACTTAGAAGTCATGATCCACAAATTTCATGTCAGACGTGTCCTAATAGATGGAGGTTCTGGTTTGAACATATGTACCATGACGTTAGTTCAGGCTTTAGGATTTTCTGAGGACTCCATTGATCCCAGAAGAAAGATTACTATTAAAGCCTATGATGATGAGGAAAGAGCATCCAAGGGTTTAATCATGTTTCCAATCAAAGTGGGACCTGTTATCAAGAATACTTTATGTCAAGTATTAGACTATGATCTTGCATACAACATCTTGTTGGGTCATCCATGGATCCATGAAATGCAAGCTATCCCATCCACATATCATCAATGTCTTAAGTTTACTTATGACAGATAGGAGATCACAATACTAGTTGATAATTCAAACAGTCAGACTTGTGCCAACATCAAAGCTAGTCAAGATACTTTGGTTCTCAACAATCGAGAAGCTCTTACTAGTGCTTCTCCCAAGGTTGATACACAAATCAGTCAATTAACCAAAATATTTGACAAGCAATTACAGTTCAAGGAAAATGGAGTAGGGGAGTACTCTCTCTGTCTTGCTAATCTACCTACATCACCTCGGTCACATGGACAACCTTCTATCACACAACAATAGATATTAGTAGTGTCAACATCAATGCAACCACCAACAGAGCCAAGTACAAAGTTTAATGGATGATTTATCAAAGAAAAATTCCCCATGGAAGATGAAACAGTCCTCAATGTCAAAATACCAACTGACCAAAATGGTAAAGAGTATTCAATCATGCAGAAGATGGGCTATGATGGTAATGGTCCTATCGGAAAGAGAAAAGAAGGAGTAGCTAAGCCTATTCACCTTCTAGGACTTGCTGCAAAAGATAAAACATGACTAGGCTATGATACTAACTCAAAAGAAAGAATATCCAAGTAGTTGCATGATGTTGTCCTCACATTGCAAGAAGGTTCTGATACAAGAGAAGCATGTTTGACAACAATTCAGAATTTTGTGGATAATAACTCTGACACAGACTCTGGTGAATATGAATGGGACACCATCTACAATGATGAGTTTTGGAGGGACAAAAAATTTGATGTGGTACACAAGTACACCCCAACTCTAATCGAAGGTGAAGGGTCAGGGTCCCAACTGCAAGAATTTGAACTACAAGGTGACTATGATTCTAGTGATACTGAGTTAGATTTAAACGAACAAGACTATCGTGAGAACAGTATCATCATTGATCTGCCTCATACCTCGGATCCTACAGACAACTCTGTTACGACCATAACCATAGCCAATTTCGCGTAGCCTAATGGCCCGCTACCTCTTATCCATCCTGATCTCATTGATTTGGATCTATCTGAACCTATTGATATACCTATGTTTCCAAGCGACAAATCTATCTGAACTTCCTTTCCATAGATGACACAAATGATTGTTCCACTAGCGATTTTCGGCACAGATTCTTTAATCATGAGAGTTTCAAGTCTCCTAGCTGCAAAAATAAAAATAAAAAAGAAAGATCTAATGGTGAAAACCAGAATCTGGCAGTGTTAGATCAAAAAAAAAGCATATCAAATGGTGAAAACCTTTTTAAGGCACTAGATGATGGGATGCTTGACACTCTCCCAGAGCACTATCATTAGCGATCGACTATCTTGATTGAGCCTACAAAAGAGGTTAATCTTGAAACTACAAAAAAACCAAGGATTCTACAGTTAGTTGCGTTAATGACAGATAAAGAAGTGCCAGATTTCATGAAGTTCCTAAGAGAAAATCAAGTCAACTTTTCCTGGTATTATGCAGACATGCTAGGTCTTGATCCCAATCTCATAATGCATCACTTGTCCATCAAACTAGGAGTTAAACTTGTGAAACAAAAACTCAGAAAGATGCATCCTCGTGTTGCACTACTGGTTAAAGAAGAGCTCAAAAAACTCTTTGATGTGGGATTTATCAGATCAATTGACTATGTAGAATGGATCTCCAACATTGTTCCTATATCCAAGCCAGACGAAAGTATCAGAGTGTGCACATCTTTTAGAGATCTTAATAAAGCATGTCCTAAGGATGACTTCCCACTTCCAAACATTGACACCATAGTTGATCTGACAGCTGGCCATGCCATGTATTCACGCCATGCCATGTATTCACTAATGGATGGTTTTTCTGGTTACAACCAAATCAAGATTGCACCTGAAGACCAAGACAAAACAACTTTCACATGTCCATGGGGAACTTATTATTGGAACATCATGCCTTTCGGTCTAAAGAACGTTGGGGCTACACATCAAAGGGATATGAATATAATTTTTCATGACATAATGCACACATTCATGGAATATTATGTAAACGATATATTTTCAAAGTCATACACAAGAGAAGGACAACTTGAAGTGTTATCCAAAATCTTTGCAAGATTGGAAAAGTTCAAAGTTCACCTTAACCCCAAGAAATGTGTTTTTGGGGTCACATTGGGAAAGATCTTAGGATACATAGTATCAGCAAAAGGGATTGAAGTAGATCCTTCCAAAGTGCAAGCAATCATGGAAATGCCTCCACCAAGGAATGTCAGTCAATTGAGGTCATTACAGGGACGACTTCAATCTATACGAAGGTTCATTGCACAACTGGTAGATAAAAGTTTACCTTTCACACATTTATTACATAAGAATGTTCCTTTCAAATGGGATGACAAGTGTGAAATTTCCTTTCAACAGATCAAGCAGTACCTAATGAACCCACCAATTCTAGTATCACCAAATCCGGACAAATCGCTAATCTTATATATTGTTGTGACAGAGACATCTTTGGGGGCATTATTATCATAGGACTCTACAAGAAAGGAATGTGCAATTTATTACATCAGTCGAATGCTAACGAGTCATGAAATCAACTACACTTTCCTTGAGAAGGCTTGTCTAGCAGTAGTCTTTGCCTCAGAGAAATTTTGGCACTACATGTTAACTCATACAATCAATCTTGTTGGAAAGATTGATCCACTCAAGTATCTGCTCAGCAAGGCTACATTAACAAGAAGGTTAGCAAAATGGGTTATGATCCTAAGTGAGTTTGAAATCCATTATGTTGATCGCAAAGCAATCAAAGGACAAGTTATCACTGATCAACTAGCTGAAGCACCACTACAAGTAGAGCATCCCATGCACATTGAATTTCCAGATGTTGGTGTCTTCACTGCAGAATCCAAACAACCATGGTCATTATACTTTGATGGTTCTTTCACTCAACATGGATCAGGGGCAGGCATACTCTTTGTCACCCCTCAAGGACATACCATTCCTCAATCATATAGGCTAATGTTTCCATGCGCCAACAACATAGCCAAATATGAAGCTTTAATCACTAGACTCAAGATAGCTTTGGAATGGAGGATCACATAGCTACAAGTCTATGGTGACTCACAATTAGTCATTAATTAGATCAATGATGATTATCAGACCAAAGATAACAAACTGTTTCCATACAAGAAAATGGTTGATGACTTCAAGAAGTACTTCGTGGATATCAAGTTCATACAGATTCCAAGACTTGATAACAAAGTTGTTGATGCCATGGTCACGATTGCATCATTGTTGTAACTCCTAGAAAATCAGGCTCACTATGAATTTTTGGTGGAACAATCATTTACACCTACCTATGACACACCTGAAAGCCAAATAATTTGCCACTTAGTAGGATCTGATTCACCTTGGTATGGTAAGATTTATGCCTACCTAAAAGACGACATCTTACCACCTGACTTATCCCATAACCAAAAGTGCAACTTTATCTGCCAATCCTCGATCACTATACTCTTATCACTAACACCCTTTATCACTACGGTCTTGATGGTACTTTACTTCGATGTCTTGAACATGAAAAATCTAACAAGGCTTTACAGGAAGTTCATGGTGGCATTTGTGGTATTCATTCAAGTGGACTGACCTTATCCAAGAAATTGATTAGAATGGGTTACTACTGGCCTACAATGGAAAGAGAATCATTCACTTTCGTGAAGTGCTCAAAATGTTAGATTCATGGGAATCTCATTCATGCCGACCTGTCCATTCTCTCAATGGGGGTTAGATCTAGTTGGAAAGATTCATCCTTCATCATCGAAAGGGACAGAAGTTCATCATCACAGCGATAGAGTATTTTACCAAGTGGATTGAGGTAGTACCTCTCACTAAGGTTACCGACAAACAAATCTCATCATTCATACTCAACTATATCATTTGTTGGTATGGCATTCCCAACTCCATCATCACAGATAATGGATGACCATTCAAGAATCAGGATGCTGATGAACTTTGCGAGAGATTCCATATTCAGCACAGATATTCAACACCTTACTATCCACAAGGGAATGGCCAAGCAGAGGCCTCAAATAATACAATATTAAAATTTTTGAAGAAGACTGTGAGTGATGCAGTGAAAGATTGGCACGTTCAACTCAATCCTGCATTATGGGCCTATAGAACTAGCATCTGAATGCCAACAGGAGAAACATCGTATGCTCTTGTCTATGGAGTAGAAGCTATATTACCTTTGGAGGTTGAGATTCCATCACTTAGGGTATCATTGAAGGGTCTCACAATAGATGATGAATACAAAGTTTCCTGACTGCAAGAGATGGAACTCCTCAATGAGAAGAGACAACGAGTAGCTGATCATTTGAAAGCATATCAACAGATGATGTATCACAACTATAATCATAGATTCAAGCCATGTACCTTTCAGGTTGGTGATCTTGTTTTGAAAGAAAACCCACGAAATCAGCAAGACAAATAGAAGAAAGGAAAGTTTGAACCAAATTGGCTAGGTCCTTACGTGGTCATAGCAGTATACGGTTCAAAAGCCTACAAGCTGTCAATGCCAGAAGGGGACCTGTTTGATGAACCCATCAACAACATGCACCTAAAGAAGTATTATGTCTAAATCAATTATCATCATCCATAAAAAGTCTTGAAAAAATTCATAAAAATAAGAAAAATTCCTAAAAAAATAACAAAAAAATTATAAAAAGTCCTTAAAAAAAATTTAAAAAAATTGTCATAGGGTGAAAACCTGACAACAGGTAGTCTATTGACAAGAAAAATATAAAAAAATAAAAAATAAATCAGAAAAATGCAATAAAAACATATAGTGAAAATTTGGCAAACAAACGCTATTTATAGCTCTCCATCTATTAGTTCATGTTCTACACTTAGCTTCTCAGCCTTCATTTCATGCATCTTTTCACCATCATCTTAGGGCCATAAAAACATCATACTACCATCATTTTCCTAGAGTGATAACATCTTACCATGGCTTGATTATTGTACATATTCATTTTAGCAAGTTGTGCCAATCCTAGGGCAAACATTGACATACTAGGGGCAATCAATTTTCAGTGTTTACCAAAACAGCTAGTCAATGGCATAAAATCCAAACATGCGAACAAACAATCAAATCACATGAACAACTATCCAATCATCGATCCATATCCCAACAGTTTTCAGCAAGTACCATATCATAACACATATCTGGATGATCTAAAATCTGAATAATGTTTGGAATAGCAGTATTATATTTTGAACAATGGTTGCTTGATTTTGATATCATCCCTCTAGAGAACACTCGATGATGTACTGAACTAGAGTGGCGAGGAAAGAGAATGATTTTTCTTTGTTTTTTGTCTTGAGGTTAACTATCAATTTGGTGCAAATATGTCACGAGACATGATTTCCAAAGCGTATCATTGATGAAAGTTCCAAACTTGCATAAAAAAAGTGGTTAATCTTTGTCTATTTATGCAAGAAATACTCAGGTCATCTTGGTTCAATTATACCTCAATGCTTGTGTTCACTTGCTATATCAAAATTCATGAAAGTTGTACTTAGGTCATCATTGGTGCTAATTTCCCCTATGATTCTTGTACATAATTCCAACATTTTAAAACACTCTATGATGATTCAAGAAAGCTAACAAAGGTCTCAACAAATGGTTGGTTTCGTTTAGTTGCATTTCATTTAGATTATTGTACATATCTGCATACTGGATTTGCATCAGAGTTTTGAAAGGCTGAACAAAAACATCAACGGTTGTCATGTCTCTTTGGATTATTTGTGGAGGACATTCAGAAATTTGTTTCATTATCATATTTCATCTTCATCATCATTTCATTAATCATTATCATGTCATCTAGGCCCTGTACATATCATATATTTTATCATTCATTCTCATATCATTTTGATTTGTTATCATTTATTTATCCATCCTTATGCATTATCAGGTCATTTATCATATCATATAATTTCATTGCATACCATTGATCATTCTCATTTTAATATCATCTTCATTTTATTGCATATCATATAGATCCTTTATCATTTCATGTCATTCATTTATCCATTAAGTATTTCATATCACTTTCATTTTCATATTCTCCATCGTTTTCATACCATTAACATCTTACTTATCATTTTTATATACATTTCATTTTCATTCTACACAGTTGCACACCATTTATCATCTTGATTACCATTTCATTTTCATATTGTATCTTTGTGTCATCATTTCACAATCTATTTCATTTCACTTATCATTTCATCTCATTATCATTTATCTTAATCATCATCCATTTCATATCATTTCATCACCATTTCATTACATATCATTTATAATCTTATCATACATCTCATTATTATTTATCGTTATCCATTTCATATCATTTCATCAACATTTCATTACATATCATTTATAATCTTATCATACATCTCATTATTATTTGTCATTATCATTTCATCATCATTTCATTACGTTTCATTTATCATCTTATCATACATCTCATTATTATTAATCATGTTCATTTCATCCCATTATGTATCATTTGTCACATTACATTCATATCATATCTTTAATCATCTATCATTTTCATATCATTTATATATCATGTCATTTTTCGCATAAAATTTGACCCATTTCACATATCATTTCAAATATTTTCCTAATTCATATACATACTACACATTCATGATACATTTTGATAAACACAACATCCATTTTCCATCACATCATCATTATTCATCACATTTGAAAAATCCAAAAACAAACATTCCATGCATACATTACTTTTTCACATCATTTTTCATAAACATATCATATATCCCATTGCATATTTTCATAATCAACATCCTAGGTCATCCACCTGCATGACATCATTAGTATGCATCACAACTCGCCATCATATCATGAATCATCTGGCATATCATGTTAGTCATCAAATCATTAAAATGCATATCAAAATCCATACTACATCATGCAGAAATACATGCATATCACATCATCACATCAAAAATACACATCATCAAAACTCATCGCTATTGTATATCATTTCTCATCAAAAATACATACAAATGTCCAATGTCCAATGAAACTGAAAAGTATAGAGAGATACATGAGATATAATGAAAAAAAATGTACATGATCCAAAAATGATATACATGTGTGAATTACATCAATTATACTACATCAATACAAATCACATCTCATGGCTGATTAGTAGAGCCCCCTGATGGAGTTGGTCTAGAGGATGGTGGCCTGCCACTACCCCCTACGTCGGGATCCTGTCGAGGTCCTGTGACCCCTCTGTTGTGTGTCGTATTCTGTGATCTGAGCTCTCCCCATCTCCACTCTCCTCCTCATCTCCACTATCCTCCTCCTCATCCCCTCCACCCACCACCTGCTCTCCCCCTGCCACATCCTCCTGTCTCCTACCCCCTGGCTAATGTGCCATCAAATGGGCGCTGACTCATCTAGACATGTAAAATGAGGGAATGGGTGTGTGTGGAAATATGCAGAGTACTCATTTAACATCCGTGCATCAATAATATATGGCCTATAAACCCATGCCTCGGGCTGTAAACTAGTATACTCTGTATACGCCACCTGATATGAAATGCATGGCCCCCATCTAGTATCATCCTTGCGCCACCCATAGTGCGTAATGCCCTAAGGCATCCCCTGTGTATAGCCATACTGTCTCTGCACTCGTAATGCCAAAAATCTCTCTATAATGAACGGGATCTGACCTATCAGATACTGAGGCATACATACAAATGGCATCTCCTGATGATCAGTATCCCACACATCACAATCTATGTATGGCCTCCATATCACTGAATCTATATCATCAAAAATTTGTTGCCAGTACTCCAACTTTCCCAGCTTGGGTTGGACAAGTGCACTAGAATATGCATATACATATGGCCTATCATTGGTTATAAGATTTACTTCACAAACAGAGATAAGTTTGTTTCTGCCACTATAATCAATGTGGCACATGATACGGTAGACAATTGTGCAGACATGACTTGTGTGAGTCTCTTAGGAAACAGTTGATGTAGAATCTAAAGGAGATCAAAAAGAAGAAATATGTGTTATGGAACTTTGGTAATGTGCTTACTCTTCTACTTTTTGAAGGAGGTTCCTATAATTGGAAAAGTAAATTGGATAAGTGGAAAGCTTGTTGCTCATAAAATTGAAGACTACATGAGGAGCCTTAGAGATAACAATACACAAGATGATTCCCTTACTACTTTCTTTGTAGTATTTTAGAAAAGAATGCATGAGAGAGAGAGGATTCCTAGGTCAATTATGGAAGAATACAAAAATGATATCACATTACCCACTTCCACAGATCATTGCATTATGGAGGTAGTGGAACCAAGATCCTTTTTGGTTCCTGAGTTAGGTTTTGAGGTAACAGAGGCAGAGCTAATTGGTTGTGCAGATATTTTATTGAATAGTCCTAAAGATACAAAAAATCCAAGGTATGGGACTTTTGAAGAAAAATATATGGAAGTACACTTAAAGAAAAGGAAACCTATAATGAGGAAAAATGTTGATAAAATGGTAGATGTATATGCACAAGAACTACGTCTCTCAAAATAAAAGGTGCAATATGCAAGAAAAAGAGCTAGAGTAGATAAGAGTATTAGAGAAGCATCTGGGGTACAAGAAGATTAGGTAGAACAACTACCACTCCACATCTATACAAAAGTCCTCTAAGGTTTACCTGTTGCTAGAGAGAAGGGAAAAACTACCACCAATCCTCCAGTAAGGGATAAAGCCCCTATGGTTGTGCATGACACAAGGGCAGAGAAGAAGAAGACCACTATTTTTGCAACGCCTACTGCCCCAGCTAAGAAGAGAATGAATCAAAAGGATACAAGACAAAAGGATATTGGAATAAATGTTGCTAATGAAGAAGAAGAGTTGGAAGAAGATGTAACCCCACTAGTTAGAAGAAGAAAAAGTGATGCTTCACAAGGTGAAGCTAGTGCAAAAAGGAGAAGAGTTGACATAGTACTAGATATTGAAAGTGAAGAGGAAATAGAAAAGGAAAAAGAAGGAAGCCAAGAAGGCTTCACTGGAGAATAAAAAGACTACAAAAGTAAAGAAGACTCTGAGAAAAGGAAAGGAAAAGAAACAAGTTGAACCGGTAAGGCCTCACTCCCCAATGAAACTTGAAGCACTATTCAATAGCATTATACATAATGAAATGTTGGTGGAGACCACAACGCTATACAAGGATGTACATGAGGTAGAAAAGGCTACCATCGTATAATCCATAATCAAGTATATTGTTGTGCTTGAAGTTGAGATGCAAAATATCAAGAAGGATATTCCTGGTGATGATTTATGGAATACTTTGATGAAAAGAAGAGAAGAGGAAATACAAGAGAATGAAATGTTGAAAGATGAAGCCTTGGAAAGAGTTGGTGCTTCACTTTTTGAAGATGAAAAGGCCACATTGGTCACCACATATAGTAAGGAGATGAGAAACAAACAATGAGTTAGAATCCTCATGGGAAAAGACAAAGGTGATCTAGAGAGAATCCAGAAAGATATCAATGATAAAGTTGAGGAGATTGTGCAAAGTTAGGATTGGTTCCAGTGGTTGAGGAATAGATGAATGATGACACCATTCCTCTAGAACCAAATTTGGAAGAAGAAGTGCAAACAAATGATGCTCAACATGAGCAGGATATTGATGATGAATTTGCACAAGATAACACTCCTCCAGAAGTGGAGGATATGGAAAAAGAGAATGAAGAATAGGAAATGATTGGAAAAGACACTGCAAAGGAAAATGTCATCACTCCTCTGATAAAAAATGTTGAAGTTATTCCTTTGGTAAACATAGAAAATACTGCAAAGGAAGAGAACACTAAAATATTTGATGATAAAATTGATGATATGGAGCATGAAGAAGAGAAATTTGATGAAGAAAAAGGAGAAGATAAAGAGGAAGTTGAAAACAAAGATAAAGATGCATCCAAAGATGCAAAGAAAGACAAATCAATTGACTCTGGTACTACAGATGAAAAGGGAAAGGCTGCAGAAATTACAAAGACTCCTGGTGAATCTTTTGGCTCCTCTAAAGATTCTCTGAGAAATCTATTGAGTGTATAGCCTAGTTTCCAGCCAGTTGTTTCCTCACAACTATTACAATTGCCAATGAATCAAGGAAATGTGGATTTGAACAATATTTCTCCTATTCACAAGTTTCAACTAGGAGACATGTTCCATGCATCTGGGAGGAAAGAGATAATTGATTCACATCAAAGGAGTGGAGAGCTAATGGATGAGGAAATTAAGGCATTGCATGAGATCATACCTGGATCGAATGTAGACACGTCTCTCTTTAGTATGGATAATATCAAACTTTTGATTGATTCCTTCAAAACATATGCATTCAAATTGAAGGTAGAGGCAGAGAAAGAGGTCGAGAAGAAGATAAGTAGGAAAAAGGATGCATAAGCATGTGTAGGTGAGGCTAAGCCATTGTTCCATTATTTCATGAAGTGGCTCAAAGCCACACAAAGTATAAGAAATGAAATGGAATTGGTGCAGGAGCACCTAGGAAACACCAAGCATTGGAGCAGTCTAGATTGAATTTTGTTTGGTTATGTTATTTTGAAGGTCATGTTGACCATCTAGTTAGCATTTGAGGTTTATGAATAAGTCTTGATCTGTTGTGATCAGTGGAATAAGAAATGAAGAGGATGGATAAGTTTAGGAACAAAACTTGCTTAGGTTGCTAACATTTGGGCAAAAGTTGGAAAACATAGTACGTTTTACAACTTTGCCATTTGATGTCTTACATGACCGACCTAAGGAGTCTAACTATTTTTAAAATCTATTTAAGACATGCCTCGACCTAAATGTGAGGTTGGAAGCATCGGCATTGTAGTGTGACTTTGTGAAATTGAAGAAAAGACAGTTTTTATGGGTCATTTTTCTGATTTTTACTTCAAGAAGAGCTCTAATGGGTTGAATTTATTAATGTTTTGTATGGAGGATGTGGTGTTGTTAGTCTTCTAGTCTTGTGTGCCATTATTTAGTTCTTTTGTTCATTTCTAATCAATGTTTGTTAATAGTTTTGTGTGCACCCTGTTGCTGGTCTGAACCAGACAGGTTGAAAAGAATGGAGTGCTAGACCACCTTCCCACCATACAAATTGTACGGCCCATTGGTAACAGTGCCTAGACTCCATGTTTGTACATATGGTAGGTTGTAGGGTTTGGGAAAGGTCAGGAGCTGTTAGAAAGATCTTGCCCTAGGCAAGCCAAAATGGTTGTGGGCTAGGAAGGCAAGAGGTGAAAAGCACAGAAAAGTTGTAGGGGTCAAGTTCTTGGGAAAATTCCTTTTGGAGGTGGTAGGTAAGTGTCTTACCTATTTTTGGTATGAAAGAGAAGGCTCCATCAGTTCAATTGATGTGAGAACAAGTTGACAGATTGCAAGCAACCAGACAGTGGCTTTAAAACCCTAGGAAATACCCATTTTCATGTTCGAGCATTGTACGGTCAGCTGAGGCTTAAGTCCTCAAAATTCCTTGAAAGGACTTAATTTGATCCAAGAATCTCAAAGAAAGAGTGAGTGTTCTTTGGAAAAGTTTGGAGAGACAAACAGTTTTCTCAAAAATGGAGACCTAATTGGGGCTCAAGTCCTAGTAGCCTTTTTAACCCTAGTTGAGGGTTTGGTGAAAGCGATGGAAAGGTAGAGTTTTGATGAACCTTCAAGAATCCTAGGAGGTTGGTTTGAAGCCACTGAAGACATTTCTACACCCCTGCAAGATCAAATTGTGTGTTGAGGATAGGCTAGCCTTTAGGGTAAATTAAGGGCTAAGGAAGTGTTGAAGCGTTGCCCCAAGGTTGGCTTGGTTGGCAGGATATGTCTTGATGGTTGGGTTGGCAAGGTGAACTAGGGGAGTCTACACAAGTAGTAGTTCCTATAGGTTAGAGGTGGTGGAGTGTGACACCATAGGGTCTTCCTAAACAAGATCCAAAGCATGGAGCAGTGGTTGTTTCCATCCAACCCTCCCTATCAGGAATCCATTGATTTTGATATCAATGCAGCCTCTAGTGCATATGACCTAGTAATTGAACTCACTAGTGAGAAAAGGAATGCCATCGAGGATCTTCACAAGAAGTTCTTCTAGTTGTGGGCTCAAAAAAACATAGTATTCTATTGCAAGAATTAAAAGATTGAAGGTGTTGTCATTTATGTCAACTGGTCAATTGGTTATCAACTAGTTGTTGTTGGTTGTATATGTCAAGGATATTGAGAAAATTGTAATAAAGATATATTGCAAGTGTTCAGTGGTTGCTCTGGGTTTTGGTCTAGATTTTCTCCTATGTTTGTATGGTTCAGACATGTTGTTCATGGTTGTTAGAAGATGCTATATCCAAATTTTTGGTTATTGATTCATTGTACAGTGCAAGTTGTGTTCACCAGTTGTGAACTATGGTTTTCTGTGTTTTTGGTTGAGGTCCGGGAGAAATGTTGTTAGTCTAGATTTCTCTTTGATGAAGTCTCATGACTTACAGTTCTAAATATGAGTTTCCCTAAATGTATTGAAGATAGTTTCAGCATTTGGAATGTTCATTCTTAATGGTTCTGTAACTATGGGAATTTTCCTAGGGTTAGCAGATTAAGTGCATTAACATAAAAACCCAAAGTGATAATGAAGTACAAAGGAATAAAATGAAAAAAAATGAAACAATATCACCAAAATGTCTTCATTCTCCATGGCTGGCCTCCAAATTATGCCTTCTCAACTTGCTGGAAATATGATGTTGCCCTCATATTTGATGTGAGCAATCTAATGACAATGACAAGCCCTAAGCAAATGTTGAAGGATTTAAAATGGCTACATGCAATACTATGCTATTATTCAACTAGTAAGCATCTAAAATATGTCTAAATTATGCCAAATGAAATGTAAATATGTCTATAAAAAAATGACAAGAGTGCAAGATTGCATGAGATCTAGATAGCATGAGGTGACAAAATGAGACCAAAATTGCCATTTTATAGATAATAGAATTTTGAGTGAATGGACAAGATCAAAAGTTGACAAATGTCCTAGAATCAATGGACAAGATTCAATTTGACAACCCACAATTAGGGTTAGGGTAACATTAAGGAAAATTCAAAATGAATGGACAATATTGATTTTTAGAAAATCAATCAAGGGTTGACAATGCATGTGACAAGAGATAAGATTGGCACATAAAAAGAGGTGGTTGGAAAATCAAATAATAAATTATTTTATTTTTGAGGAAAAAGGTTATTTTAAATTAAAAATTAATTTAATTCAAAAGGTGGGACCACATGACAATAAATAATTAATTTAAATTATTTACTAAAAGAGGGAAATGTCAAATAAGATAATTAAATAATTAAAGATAATTATTTAATTAGAGAAGCTGACCAATAATCAAATAAATTAAAGAATTTATTTAATTATAAGAAGACTCAAGAATTAGTGACATATTAAATAAATAAACAAAATTTATTTATTTATAATCAGGAAGACATAATAAATAAAGATAATTAAATAAATTAAGAAATTTATTTAATTATGGGAAGATATTAGACAATTAGTGACATATTGAATAAATAAATACAATTTATTTATTTAATAATCATGAAGAATAAAAAGACATGAATTAATTAAATAATTATGAATTATTTAATTAAAAGTCGGTGGACCAAGGACATAATTAAAATGTCTTAATTATGCCAAGAAGAAAAAGGTCAAAAATAGAGCTTGCAGGCCTAGGTCATTTTTATGTGTCTACATTTTGCCCCTCTTTGTCATAATGCAGCCTGTCACATTGTGACAAAGAAAATTCAGTCAAAAACATGCCCCGGCGAAGGTACAGAGTATCTATGCCCCCTCAGGAAATTTTTCAAATTTTGGCTTGGGGACAGAAATTTTTTGGAAAGTATCCCAATTAGTCAATTTGATGACCAAAAAAAGAATGGCACAAACGTTTTCAGATTTTGAGGAGTTTAAAAGAACCAAAAAGGTGGTCAAAGTCAGTCAAAAGAGCCTTTAGTAATAAAAGGTTTGACAAATGCCATTTTGACCCTATAAATAGGTTGAAAATGGGGTAAAAGTCAATTCAGTTTCACTTCTAACCTTTGTAAATTTGAGAACTCGAAGTGAGGAGGACTTTGGTGAAGATGGTGATTCCAATGATCGAGCACCACAGGGAGATTGTGCGGACCTATAGGTGGCCAGAGGGTGTAGAGCCAGCGGTACATACCCCTATCTTACTTTGTCATTTCATCATTTTTCATGCCATTTTTAGGGTTTTAGGTAAAACAACGAATGCGCCGCGACGCATATGTGTGTGTAAGCCACATTCGCATATGTGTTTGATGCATTTGATGCGTCAAGATGAAAACACAAAGGTTCATTAGGATAGGGCAATAAATTGCAACGCATATACAAAAAACCGTGACCCATTTGCCAAATCGTGATGCAAATGAGGGGTGTAATGTTGCATTCGAAACATTGAGACACATTCGCAGACTCAAGCAATGCATTTGAACTGAGTGATGCATGTGACAAAAATCATGATGCAATTGCTTTGTTGTGACACAAATGTGAGCAGGAATGATGCAATCGCCGAAACAAGACACAATCAAAGTACGAAGTGATGCAAATGCCTTATTGCAATGCAAATGAAGTCAATGCGATGTATTTGACTTTGACTTTGACCAAGGTTGGCTTTGTTTAATTTCAAGTTTTCAATGCTTTTGAATTAAATAAATGAGAATGTTGATTTTCAATAAGGTGTCAATGCGTGTTTTGACATGTGCAGAGACAGTTAGCACCTAGTGCCTTTGACAGATCTGGATGGACCGGCGCCTATTGATAGGAGATCAGTCATACCACATGTGTCGCGAGGTGGTCAGGGAGGTAGAGCCAAGGACAGGGGGAGACGCAGAGGCTGAGGGAGAGATGGAGATGGCAGAGATGATGGGGGAGATGGTCGAAGGAGGAGGAGAGGATGAGATGGTGGGAGGTAGGCCAGGAGGGTGAGACAGCGTGTAGACTGAGTTCCCTTGGTACCGATCCCCAAGATAGCTAAGGAGGAGGAGAGAGAGGAGGAGTCGAGGAAGGAGGAGCATGTGGCAGAGGAGGAGAGACATGAGGATTATGTGGCAAAGGAGGAGGCCAGATAAGAGGTGCATGTGGTAGAGGGGGAGGTCAAACAAGAGATGGAGATGGAGGTTGAGATGTCGAGGGATGAGGGAGTCGGAGGAGAGGAGGACATGGGAGAGCAGGACGATATCAGGGATGACGATGATGCCATAGATGAGGCGAAGCGGCTACTGAGGTGGAGGATGGTAGGGGAGGAGGAGGATGCACCTTCAGGATCACCACTGCCACATGATGCGACTACAGATCAGAAAGTGGCAGACCTGCATAGGAGATTGGATGAGAGCACAGTGTACGTTAGGGCCCTATAGGAAAAGCTAGAGGTGGTTAGGGTAGAGTGGAATCAGGAAATGATCCGCTAGTAGGAGTTAGCTTAGTGGTGTACAGAGTTTGCATGGTTATGCACAAGACCATCAGGGGATATGGCATGAGAATTTTCCAGGGTTAGCACCCGCCTGGGACGGTACAGGTTATTATATGAGCAAGTGGTTCCACCTAAGAGGCGAGATCCCACCTTAACACAATCTTATACTAGGATAGGCAGTGGTAGCAAGTCAGGGAGTGGCAATAGTAGGAGCCAGAGCAGTGCAAGGGGATCCACTTCCTTAGGACAGTCATCAGGGCATAGGTCTAGCCACTCCCACAGGAATGCCTCAAGTCATAGGTCAGGTCACAGTCATGGTTCAACTAGGTCAGGGCATAGGTCAGTGTACAGCTAACCTCTAGTGATAGATCCATCAGTTGCAATGTCCTCGTAGTCTCATGTTACCACAGAGATGATGTTGTCAGTACAGGTCATAGCAATAGATCCTTCTGCTTCCCAGGCACAGGTTATAGTGACAGATCCTTCAGCTTCCCAGGCACAGGTTACAGTGACAGATCCTTCAGCTTCCCAAGCACAGGTTACAGTACCTATGGTGGCATTTGTTCCCTTGGCAGAGCATCGATCCCCTAGATCTTCTCCTCGTGGGGATGAGGAGAGCTCGGCATAGCCATGTTTATTATTATCTTGCATTAGGAAATTTCAGACACTTATGTTGTGACATTTATATTTGACCATAGAGACTGCGAGCTCTTATTTTTTGGATATCTCGTGACTCTATCCTTTGACATTGTTTTTGAGGTGATATATATATGATGTAGTTTTAATGCAACCTATATGTGTTATATGATGATTATTATGATGATGCAGTTATGATTACCATGTGATTCCTATGTGAATTATGCATGTATGATTCCTATGATGATGGTGTTATTTAAATGCCATTTCATGTATGCATTTATGATGGTTATTTTTGATGTGATGCCATGGTGATGTGATGTTTATTTATATGCCATGTTGATGTTATGCCATGGGTGATGATGATATGCATAATGTATTTATTTGAATGAATGCCATGTTTATGATTGTGTTAATGCATGACTATGTATGATGCAATATGTGATGCAATGTATATGGTTTTTGATGATATAGATGATGTATGTATGGACCTAATGCAATGCCTATATGATCATGTATGCACTTATGTTTTTGTATGTCATAGGATATCATCGTGAGATGGACGAGATGAGATGATAGGACATAAGGAGATGAATGTTAGCGCAGAGACCAAATCCTTCAACATATTACTATAGGGCTTTAATAATTATTGCTCTTAATCATCATTGGGAAGATTATTGTAATGGCCAACAAACACCATGATATGAAATAGATCAAGGTGTGCAAGGTTGTACCATCACATGAGACAAACATTCATAGACAAGGATGATCATGACTCATACTAAGAGTGCAATTGCCCCAGTCTTTTCGTCATAACCAACCATAAGTATAAAACGACAAGACAAGTCATGAAACATCGTTGCTCCTCTAAATCCTGTTGTTAGGACATCCTCAAGGAACTAGCAACATGACTGTCAAAAATACAAGACAAGACAATCATCATGATACGTCGTTGCTTCTCTAAATCCTGTTGTCAGGACATCACTGAGAAACTAGTAACATGACTGCTAAAAAGACAAGACAACATAATCGTCATGATACGTCGTTGCTTCTCTAAATCCCGTTGTAAAGACATCGCTGAGAAACTAGTAACATGATGAAAGAGCCAAAGACAAGTGCTAAGTGTTTTCCAAGTGTTTCTCCATGCCAGGGGTTTTGATGTCAAGGTGTCAAGTTTGACAATGTTGAATGCCAAAAGATGCCAAATTTTTTGAATGTCAAGGATGTCATGTTTGACAATGTCAAAGTGTCGAATGTCAATGGTGTCATGTTTGATTCTGTCTGAATCTCAAAGTTTGGGAAGGACACATCCTAAATAATGTTGATTCCAAGTGGATCAATCCTCAAATGTTAAGAGGACCCCTTGAAATGCCAGATGATGGTGATAATACCTAGGAAGGACACATCCTGATGTATAAATGACAAAGGCCGCGCTTCAGAAGGACACATCTGAAGAATAACCAAGAGTTGACTATTTGACTGATTTTGACTAAGTTTGATTTGTTTTCACAAAAATTGTTCGAAGTTTGACAGAAGGTTGACTGTTTGTTGACTAAAGTTTTACTGTTGTTGACTACATGTCAATGTTGACATGTTGATGTGTTTGACGTGTTTATTGAAGAATTGACAGAGTTTGGTTGTAGTAGTTTTCTTGTTTTGAGTTGACTTGTTTGACCTGAAGACATTTTTATGTGTGTGCTAGTGTAGTGTCATGAACCCTAATGGACTGACCTAGTGCGGCCTCAGGGGCTCATCGATTGATGGCCTTGCCTACGTCATACACTCAAAGACCTCGTAGTTCGACACCACCAATGGCTTTGTCTTGATGACCAAAGATTGAGCCATGATTTTTATTTTGAAAACCTAAAAGGACTAACCTAATGTCTCAGGGGCTCCAAGGCGAGCCTTTCCTACGTAGCAAATGTGCAGAGACAACCTAGTTCAGACAAATGACTAAGACTGGCTGACATGACTAACTTGATAAGAAATGACTCTATTTTTGGGTTTTTTTTGAGATATTTATTTTTTTGGATTTTTTTAAGGACATTTTTCAATTTTTAGGTATTTTTTCAAGACATTTTAGGATTTTTAGGATTTTTTTCATGACTTTTTATGATTTTTAGAATTTTTTCATGACTTTTTATGATTTTTAGGATTTTTTCAAGACTTTTTTATGATTTTTAGGATTTTTTTAGGACTTTTTCGATTGCTGAGACCATGTGTGATACCCACTGCAGTCACATGATGAAATTTTTCCCCTAGTCAAGTCTAGGACTAGCCAACTAGATGAATGCAAAAAGGGTGTGTGTGGGGTGACGAATGAGTGATATGCAGGACTGATGTCAATCATTATCAGCCATGGGAGAAAATGATGGGGTTTTTGTGATGGGTGTCAAGGTGATGTCAGAAAAGTGGGTGGTTTATTATGGACTAAGGTAGATAGAGTGATAGTAGATGGCAGAGCAATGACCAACTACTCATGGCATCTGTTTGCTAGGTTTTCACCATGGTACTTATCCAAAGCGCCTGTTTACTAGGTTTTCACTTTTGGAGGAATTATTTCTCTTTACTACTTTTGTCATTTTTTTATTTTATTTTTATTTTTTTGGTGTCACCAAGATGCCTATTTTCCATGTTTTCATCAAGGTGACGATTTTTTCTATATTTTTTTTTTTTTTGTATTTTTAAGGTTTTCGGCCCGACTTTCTGATGCTATGCATAGAACTTGCGAAGATGTAGACTGTTGATGGGCTCTGTCAGTTGTTCACCATCTAGAGTAGCTAGCCGATGTGCTCTAAAGCCAAAAGAGGATATGATGATGTAAGGACCCAGCCAATTTGGTTCGAACTTGTCGGGTTTTTCTCTATCAGCCTAATTCTTAGGATTTTGCATGAGGACTAAATCTCCAATGTCAAACTTCCTAACCATGACTCTCTTGTTGTAACTGTGACAAAGACCATTTTGATATGCTTGTAGATGGTTTAGGGAATTATGTCTTCTTTCCTCTAACATATATAGCTCATGTAGTCGTGATTGTCTATATTCTTCATCATCTACCAGACCCTTCAGGGAAACTCGTAAGGATGGAATTTCAACCTCGATGGGCAATATGGCTTCAGCTCCAAAGACCAGGGCAAATGGTGTGGCTCTTGTAGGCGGGCAGATGTTGGTGCGGTAAGCCCACACAGAAGGGTTAAGTTAGATGTGTCAGTCACGGCCAGCATCACTGACAGTCTTTTTGAGAATTTTAAGGATGGTTTTATTGGACACCTCAGCTTGACCATTTCCTTGCGGATAATATGGCATGGAAAAATGATGTTGAATATGGAATCACTCACATAACTCATGAACATCCTAATTTTTTAACAGACGTTCGTTGTCTGTGATGATGGACTATGAAATAATATACCAGAAAATGATGTAGTTGAGAATGAACTTGGAAATTTGTTTGCGGTTATGTATGTAAGGGGAATGGCTTCAATCCACTTAGTAAATTACTCAATGGTGATAATAATGAATTTGTGGCCATTGGAGGAAGTGGGGTGAATTTTTCCCACGAGGTTGAGTCCCCATTGTGTGAAGGGCCATGGAGATGTAATTGGTCGAAGTTCTTGTGTCGGTGCATGAATCAAATCGCTATGTATCTGACATTGGCGACAAGTCCTCACAAACTCAAGTGTGTATTTTTCAATGGGCGGCCAATAATATCCAAGTCTCGTTATCTTTTTGATAGAGTAGGACCACTCGAATGAGACCCGTATATACCCTCATGTACTCTGCATAAGGTTGTGTGTGCTTCGTTGGTGTCGAAACATCGAAGGAGGGTGTTTTCAAAGCTATGATGATAAAGGGTGTCATTGACGATGGTGTATCAGGCGGCCTTTCGGATAAAATAATTTTGATGATTGTTGGACAAGTTTGGGGGAAGGGTTTGGAACTTGAGATAGTAATAAATGTCTTGATACCGGGGAGAATCGGGACCAACAAGCTCATAGACCATCTCAGATTCGGGAATATCATAGGAAAGGACCAATAGTTGTTCTACCAAGAACTCAAATTGTGGCACATTACTTGGGATGTCTAGGAGAGAGCCAATCGTAGCCATTGTGTATGTTGCCTTGTTTTGTGCTCTTGAAACTTGTTCAAAAGTCATGTCAAAATATGTCTGAAAGTTGTCAACCATTCATTTGTAAGGAATTAACTTCTCATCCTTGGTGTCATAGTCATCATTAACTTAGTTGATGGACAGCTGGGAATCTCCATAAACATGAAGTGTCCTGATTTTCCATTTTATGGCCATTTTGAGTCCCATGACAAGTGCCTCATATTTCGCAACATTATTTGTGCACAGAAAAGCAATGCGGAATGACTTGGGGATGGATTCTCCTTGTGGAGTGATAAATAATATTCCTACCCCTGAGCCATGACTAGTATGAGACCCATCAAAGTATAGCCTCCAAGGTGACTTGGTTTTGTATGAAATGTGGACTATTCAGGAAAGCCTGCCACTAATGGATGATCACTTTGTACAAGTGCATCTTCTAGTTGGTCTGCTATCACTTGTCCTTTTATGGCCTTTCATTCCATATATTAAATTTCATACTCGCTCAAGATCATGACCCCTTTTTCCAAACGTCTTATCAATGTTGCGTGACTCAAGAGATATTTCAAGGGGTCGATCTTTGCTACCAACTGTGTCATGTGATTCAACATATAGTGTCTTAGCTTTTGAGTAGCAAAGACAACTGCTAGACATGCACGTTCAATGGATGTATATTTTAACTCATATCCAACCAATGTCCGACTAATGTAGTATATGGCTCACTCCTTTTCTTTGTGGTCATTTTGTGCCAGTAATGCCCCTAGTGCTGAAGTTGTTGCAAAAACATATAGAATTAAAGGTTTCCCTTCAATAGGTGGCATTAAAATAGGTGGTGACAATAGATAATTCTTTATTAGTTGAAAGGATTCCTAACATTTATCTATCCACACAAAGGGGATACCCTTGTGCAGAAGATACTGAAATGGTTGACACTTGTCGGCCAATTGGGCTATGAAGCGTCAGATAGATTTTAACCAGCCTTGTAATGTCCTAAGCTCGCTTATCCCTTTTGGAGGAGGCATGTCTAAGATTGCTTTCACTTTGGTTGGATTGACCTCAATGCATCTACGAGAAACTATGTATCCCAAAAAATTTCCTAATGTTACACCAAAGACACATTTCTTCAGATTCAATTGGACCTTATATTCTTCCAGTCTCTTGAATATTTTGTCTAACACATTCAAATTATCTTTTCTTTTCAAAGATTTAGCCAAAATTTCATCCACATAATCTTCCATTATCTTGTCCATCATGTCATGGAATATTGTCATCATGGCTCTCTGATACGTGGCACCTGCATTTTTAAGACCAAAAGGCATGACATTCCAGCAGTATGTACCCCAAGGACAAGTAAATTTTGTTTTATGTTGATCTTCGAGGGCAATACGAATTTGATTGTTTCCCGAGAAACCATCCATAAGGGACAGCATCTTGTATCATGTTGTGAGGTCAACTATGATATCTATGTTTTGCAATGGAAATTCATCCTTTGGACATGCTTTGTTTAAGTCTCTAAAATCTGTGCAGACTTAGATCTGACCATTTTTCTTTGTTATTGGTACAAGATTGGATATCCATTCAGCATAGTTGATAGACCATATGAATCCCGCGTCTAGTAGTTTCTTGAGTTCAGCCTTTACTAACACGGTGATCTAAGGATGCATTTTGCATAGCTTCTGTTTTACTGGTTTAGTGTCTGGTAGTAGTGGAAAATGGTGTAAAACCAGTTCTGGATCCAACCCAGGCATATTGGCATATGACCATGCAAAATTAATCTCTCGCTCTACAAAGAATTTGTGGAACTCAGGTTTCTCTTCTGTCATCAGGGATGCTGCAAAGAGGACCATTTTGGGATCTTTTGTTGTTGATATGTTGAGCTCTATGGTTTCCTCTATGAGCATTGTTGATTTCTCTTGAGTCATGGGAAGAAATCCCAGTCCTCCATCTTTGGGTGCCTCGGAGAGGTTTTCGCCCGCAGATACGTCCTTTATTTTTACTTTTTTGTCGTCAAAAGGTGCCTTTCGGTTTTCACCTAAAGATGTTTCACTTTTTGCTTTATTTTTATTTTTCCTTTTGCGACTAGACGACGAAGCAGTCTCCCTGAAGTAAGCTATACAATATAGGTCAATAGTGAATCCAGCTTTGTGATCACCACTAGGTATTCCCTCGCGTATTCCCATAAATTGTGCAATGGCCTCATCATTCTGAAATATGTCCATGACTGGTGGGCCTTGTTGATCCCAATCGATTAGTTATGGGTAGACTAAGGAGATAGCATCATCAGTATTGGTGAACTATGGGGAGGATGCGAAAAGCATGCAAATAGATTTAGAGACGTTGAAAATGAAGTTTTCATCATCCAATTCCCAATCGGTTTCTATCTAATATTCCCCTTCACTTGACTCATACTCATTGTCAAAATAAGGGACAAAAGGACTATCATTATGGTTGGTAGTGTCATGTGACAACTCAGATGAATCTAGATGATGGTCATTAAGTTTAGATGGTTGGGCAGATAGGTCGGGTGTATGGCTAATATGAATAGAAGATGATTTAGGTTTGTCATTGTTCCTTGGGTCAAAGAGCCTATCCCAACTTTCTTGCTTCCTTGGGATCTTTGGATTGTCAGTTGTGTCAATTTTAAACATTTTCCAAAATCTTTGTTCAAAGGTAAGTTCTTCAGGTTCAAGGAACAAGTCATCAAGACAATGGTCACTTAGGGATCGTTGGGAGCCAAATTCCCATTCATGGGAGTCGGTTTCGGTAAGGGATTCCTCAATAGTCTCGACATTTTCCGAAGCATTCATGCTCTCACTTGAAAGTCCATTGGTACGTCGATCATCATTTTCGGGTAGACCATACCCTAACCCAAGATACTTTGGTCATTTTGAAGGTTCTGTAAGCTCTCTTTTCCTAGTTTTATTTATGCCAAGGCCACTAGTTCCATCGTAGCCTTTAGCCTTCATGATGTCATATCCTTTGCCATATATCTTAACTGGTAATGGGGGTAAGTCTTCCTTTTCTTTATAAAGTCATCCTATTATGTCAGCAATGTCTTCATTGTTCATGTATCCCCATTTTATGAAAATTGTTTTTGGTGGCACCTTAAATATTTCTATAGATTCCATCCTAAAATACGGTCGACCATAGACCTTAGGAGACTTGGGTATTGTTGTGATGGAATATGCCATATGCCATATTCAGTTTGAGTTATCCACAGCCTAGGTCCTGGATCTTGATAGTGGACTCAGCCTTAGGAAGTGAGGAAGATGATGGCATGGCAGAAGATGTGGACGAAGTGGACATGGATGATGATGCGAGTGTGGATGGGTCAATGAATTTGGAAGAAGATCTTTGATCCTCTCGATTGATGGGCACTTGATGTTTAGAAGTACCCCTTAGATTGGTGCAATACTGAAAAGGATCGGGGTCTCCATATATGGTGATCTATGTGCTATCAAAGGGAAACTTTAGGCATTGGTGATATGTGGATGGAACGTCTTTTAGGGCGTGAATCCAAGGTCAGCCAAGCAAAATTTTATAGGGTAACTCAAGATCCAAGACTTGGCATGTTGTGTTCACAATGACTGGCCCAACTCTAATAAGAAGAGTGATAACACCTCGAGAGGAACATTCTTCATCATCATACGCCTTTATGACTATGCTCTTCATTGCGTCTACGCAAGCATCAGAAAAGCCTAGAGCCTTAGCCAGTTTTAAGGAGCATATTTTCAGTCCTACTCTGCCATCTACTAAAACTCGTCTGACCTTGTGCTTATGGATAAAGACTTCAATGTGTAATGCATCGTTATGATTAGTCTTAGGTGAAGAATAATCTTAGTTAGAAAATGTTACATGATGGGGTGTAGTGAGATAACCCATGATGGCCTCAAATTGGTTGACATCAATGTCTTGCAGGATAGAAGACTCTTGCAAGGTTTTGTCAAGTATAGCCTTATGCACAAGCGAAATGCGAAGCAACTCGAGTATGGATATTTGCGCAGGGGTTTTGCCTAACTGGTCAATAAGGTTAAACTAACTCTTAGGTTGGGATTGTTTATAGATGGGCCTGATTGTGGTTGTTTTGTAGATGGACCGGGTATTATAATTTTTGGTTTCCGAGGAGGTGGACTAGCTATGGTGATTTTTCCACTTCAAGTAGTAGCATTACATTCAGGTTCTCTTTTGATAGTTATGGCATTGACATATTTGTCATCGATTCAGACATTATTAATGATGGTTCCTCCTGAATAATCGAATGAAGCAAGAGCGTAATTGGCTTGATTGTTATTAGTCTTGGGACCTGATGTGGAGGCTTTATTAGAACCATGGTCTTGTAGTGGGTTCTTGTGAATGGTATGGTCTACATTGGATGCAAATTTTGGTCCACCCAATTCAATTATTCAATTTTCAATAAGGTCTTGTGCAATGTTTCTTAGCTGTCAACAAGAAGATTTTTTATGCCCTTTAGCCCGATGGTAATCACAGAAAGCATTATCATCCCACCATGATGGTTTAAACTGTCCTGGATCATATGGCTTAGGGTCCTCAAGTGTAATGAGACCATTTTGAAGGAGCTTTTTAAGGGCATCCTCAATTGGCTCTCCCAAAGCGGTGTATGTCCATCTTTTCATAAATTGTCTTGTCTGGCAGGGTTGTCCTTGAATTTGACTATTTTGACCATTTTGGTTATTTTGAATGACATTGGTGGGGGGTGTCATTATTGTTGTCGGTTTTTTTTTTGGTTGATATCCTTTAAGAGCAAGCACTGGTCCCATAATGTTTATGGCCTTGGCATCAACAACGTCGTCATTGGTAACATGTTTATTTTTGACTCAATACTTATTTTTGTCTATGGACGGATTTGCATTTGTGTTTTTAGTACCATATTTTAATTCCCCTTTAGCAATGAGAGATTTCTCAACCTGGACACCTTTTTCAACTAGTTTTGTGAAGGTTGTGTAGCAATGAACTTTCAATCCATATTTCAATGGGCCTAGGAGTGTTTGAACAAACATGTCAACCTTTTCTTTCTTAGGTATGTCAATGTGGCAGTGACTTGCTAGACTTCTCCATCTTTGGAAGAATGGGATAAATGTTTCACCAACATCTTCTTGTGTAAGATTGCATGAGCTAGTGATGGAGGTGTCCATGTCAATGTTATACGCATAATTTTTCACAAATTTGTCTTTAAGTTCGTTCCATGTTTTTTATCCTTTTTAGTGTGGAGAACCATTCAAGCGTAGGTCCTGTAGGACTCTTAGAGAAAATTCTCATCAAGTAAGTTTGTTCATAGACAATGTCCATACAGTTGGTTGTGAATTCTCAAATGTGTTCAACAGGATTTGTCTTGCCCTTTTGGTAAAATGTGGTGCCACATATCCAGGAGGGAATGGTGGCATGTACTAATTTGTGTCAAAAGGATATAAGCATAAGTCATATGACATGTGTGACTTCCTGTCATACATTTGCATGGTTTCTATGGTCTTTTGTAAGTGAGCCACTTGAGATGTCAAGGCATCGATTATGGGATTATTTGTTACATCACACATGGGAATGATAGGTATCCCATGGGTCCCCATTTGTTGTGAAGAGATGGTGTTTTGTTGTAGGATATGTTGTTGGAAGATGTATGATGTGTTTTGGTTCGCATGTTGTTGGTATTGAAATTTTGGATTAGGGACTTGTTGATGAGTGTGAATATGTGATGAGTATTATGGAATATTCCCTCCATCCATTTGAGTCAAAATTTTTGGAATATGTTTACCATGAATATTTTGGTGTCCAAATGATGCCATGTGCTACGTATTCAGGTTGCCTTGTCCAAATTGTTGGAATTGTCCATGGGGAATGTTCATGTTTTTCCCTTGGGAAGTATTGGTATTAAATTGTGATGATGTGTTAACATTTGGTTGTGGTCCTCGAATAAAGACATGTCATTTACTTCCTCCAAAGGGATTGAATGAGGTACCAATGAAAGGATTTGATGATGAGGCACCCAAGGCACTAGATGAAGCTCCAAATAGGGGATTTGAAGAGCTTGACCCCATTGATGAGGATCCAAAGGTGGCTCCTGTTGATTGTGACGATATTGTTGACATTGTTGGCATTGATTGTGACATGGCTTGTGACATGGTTGGTGTCCCTCCAACGGATGTTGCATTGATTGAATTGGAATTGCTTTGATTGGTTGTGTCATGGGAGGTAGAATTAATGTTACTTGTGGCAGTTTGTGAGGTAGCACCAACAGAAGCATTGCTTGTATTGTTTTGAGGTTGACTAGTGTTGGGCATATTGTTTGTATTGTTGACATTATGGTTGGGTGATGTCGGTCTCAAAGTGTTAATGTCAAAGCCACATGGTAACTTAACCCCTTGGTCTAGGAGCATGGCTAGATACCTTTGAGGGTCATGTAAGACTAATTATTCCACAAAGGAGGCTACATCAGGATTTTGCATTGTGGATTCTAAGTCTTCCGCGTATACTTGTCCATGTTGGTCTCTTTGCATGAATTGTTCAAAAGGGTTTCATGATGAAGATGCCATGTTCATTTCGCTGAAAGGATTAATGAAAGATGTTTCTTGGTTCATGTTTTGATTCATATCATTGGAAAAGATGTAGGTATTGTTGCCTTGTCCAAAATTAGCCATTTGTCTTCTTTTTCTTTGAAGTGTAGTCTCAACCATATAAGATATTGCTCAAATTAGGAAGAGGGTGAAAATGACAACTAAATGATGCTATGTTTTTTGATTTTTTTGGATAAAGGATGACAATGCAAGACTATGTTTTTGAATTTTTGGATGCAATAAGGAATGCAATATGACAATGTTTTCTAAAGGAAATGACTGATGTCAAAGGACAATGAGGACTAGGATGACAAGTTATGACACTAATTTTTTTGTATTTTTGGAATAAATGCTGACAATGCAAGGTGATAATGACGTTTTCCTAAGGAAAATGACTAATGCAAGGTAATGAGGTTGTCAAGAGAAGATATCAAATGCCAAGGTGACAATGAGGACTAATATGAAAATGTTGACTAAGGAAATGACCAATGCAAAGTCTAGATGCCAAATGAGGACTATGATGGAAGTTATGACAATATTTTTGGATTTTTAAGGATAAAATATGCAAGGTGATGACTAAGATGACTTGAATGTCCAAAGTATAAAAATGCAAAGGTCTAGTAGATGATTTGGAAGAAGGTTACTCAACCACCCTAAGCTTGATCTATGTCTCAATTTTGGAATATCAAAGGACTTGGTTTAAAGGACTAAATGACAATGACAAGATGACTAAGTGAGTTTTCCTAACTAGACTTTTGAGTTGGAAAGATCTCACAAAAGGACAATGACTAAAGAAGATAATGATGACTAATTCCAATGATAGCCTATTTTTGAAAGTCAAGATTTTACTAAGTGAGGTAAGGTTATCCTAATCCAAAATATGCAAATTAAATGAGGATGCAAGGACTGAAATGAAGATGATGATGTCTAAGATGAAACTAGATTTTTGCAAGGATGAACCTATGGGTAAAATGCAAACTAAAGATGCAAATGGTGAAGAATAATTTGAGCAATTTTTTATCTATTTTTTGACAAAGTCCTCTAGAAAAAAATGTTTGATGACAATTTGGACAGATTTGAGTTCAGTTTCTGGTATGTGACAGTTTTTGTTTTTGTCAGACAAATATGTCGTTTCAGGTCACAAATGCGTCTAAATATGGAAAATGTGGCTCAAATTTTGCGAATGCGGCTCTATAGAAATCAAATGTGGCACAATAATATGATTGCAGGTTTCTGCAAAGCAAATGTGGTTGGACACAGGAAAATGCGTTGCCAAAAAGAGTCAATGCAATTTAGCAGAGCTATTGCATTGCAGGAGATGTCAAATGCGGCACATGAAAACAAATGTGTCACAGAAAGCAAGAATGGGCTATGGCAATGCGATTCACAAGGGTTCAAATTTGGTTCAGATAAGCAAATGTGAATCAGAAAGTAGAAAATGTGAATCAGAAAGTAGCAAATGCATTGCAACAAAGTGAATGCGGCACAGAAAACTGCAAATATAGTTTGACAGAGCGAATGTGTTGCACGGGACAACAAACGTGTTGCAGGCATAATGAAAACCTAGTTTGTTTGCAAGTTTGACCGAATCTTGAAGTTGTCTCAAGTTGAAAGTGTGTTTCCAGATTTGTGTAATGATGTTTGTTTGTTTGAATGTCTGAGAAAACACTTGGAAAATACAATATTTTTTCTTTGATCAAACACAATAAATACAAGCACAATCCTAGGTTAGGCAAGGACAATATTTTCTAGATTCCACATGGGTTTCCCCAACTGCACTTATTCTTAGCGTGTGAATCCAAAAGCTTGGCCGCATGGGCTCCCCCTTACATTGCACTCACTTCTCAAGCCAACCAAGATTCCAACCCCCATGAAATTCCCATGGTATATTGATCACCTCTACTAAGAACTGGAAGAATGTGGATGCCTTCACAACGACCGTTGTTGCGCTAACAAATAGAAGGATTTTGGCTACTACACAAAGGTGTTTAGTTCAAGACCCCCGTTCGAGTGGCCATACATGGGGAAAAATATTAAGCTCCATTAAAGGATGGATTTTAGCCTGAAGAGGTTACGCTCAACAGGGTTTTGCGGAATCCTACTTTGTTTGTATTACACATCTGCACTCGTAATCCTAGGCTTTCCCTTAGGATTCACATTTATATACTAGTCAGAGGTAGCTCGGCCAAAGAGCTCCATTTCTGGTTTGAGTCGCCTTGGGGTGAGTACCTTTTCCCACCAAGGAAGGCCCAAATTCTAGACAATAACCGTTTCTCTTACACCTAGGATAGCACAAGTGCGCATTGAATCGAGGTAAACACAAAAATGGATGGGTTTGGTTTTCTGATCACCTAGTTTGCACAAGGTGAGAGCATAATCACCTACCACCCCAAACACAATCAAGAAAAGGACAAGCAAATTTCTTTTTAGTGCACCAATTGAAGTGTTTTCTAATCTAGAAATAAAAAAATACAATGTTTCAAAATGATAGCCTTGGACAATCGAACCTACAAAACCACAAGTTAGTAGTTTCACAAAGAAGATATCTTGGACACACAAAATATTCAAAGCCACATGCTGCAACCACTCATTAGTAACCAGAAAATACCTAAACTATAGATTACAGAAAGGAAAAGTAGAATGCAAAAGGAAATCAAGTCAAATATGGAAAAAACCTAAGAGCAAAAAGTTTACTAGATGAATGCATCGCAGCAAAGCGATTACGTCACTTTGTACAGCAAATGTGGCTCGGTTCTACGTTTTGGAATTTGATAGACAAATGTGGCAATCTGCAAGTTGAATGTGTCGCAGCCGAGCAAATGCATCACTATGCAAAGCATATGTGTAGCAGTAGAGCGAATGTGTTGTTCTAGGCAACGAATGCATCACAAAATATCAAATGCATTGGTCTGAAAATCAAATGCGTTGGGACCATACCTATACCTGCAAAATAGAAAAATGTCATACTAAAAATAAAAATATGCACGACTTTCATGTCAGGTTCACCAATGTAACTATGGTAATTTTCCTAGGGTTAGCAGATTAAGTGCATTAACATAGAAACCCAAAGTGATAATGAAGTGCAAAGGAATAAAATGAAAACAAATGAAACAATCTCACCAAAATGTCTTCATTCTCCATGGCTGAACTCCATTATACCTTCTCAACTTGCTAAAAATATGATGTTGCCTTCAGATTTCATGTGAGTAATCTAATGGCAATGACAAGCCCTAAGAAAATGTGAATGATTTGAAATGACTACATGCAATACGATGCTATTATGCAACTAGTAAGCATCTAAATTATGTCTAAATTATTCCAAATGAAATGTAAATATGCCTATGACAAAATGACAAGAGTGAAAGATTACATGAAATCTAGATAGCATGACGTGACAGAATGAGACCAAAATTGCCATTTTATAGAAAAATGGAATTTTTTGATGAATAGGCAGCTATCTCTGACTCTGGTTGGCCAGTCACTGTTAAAACATTCCCGCTTGCAATCTCACCCCGGCGCGAAGAAGAAGATAAAGAGAAAAAGATGCTGAGAAAATGGAATTTTGAGTGAATGGCCAAGATCAAAAGTTGAGGAAAATATAGACTCCGCTATGGCTTCGTGCAGCGGCTGCGTGTGAGCTAGGGCACGCGTGCCCTAGCTTTTCCCTGCTATGATCTGTGTTGTGTGTGCTCGGCGGCTGTGGTGTGTGCTCGGGGGGTGGTCTTTGCTGGTGTTCAAGGTGCGCAGGTCGGCTGGGGCTGCGACCTTTGTCTAGCTCGTGGGGGGTCTTTGTTTCTTCCATTTTCTGCTGTGCATTTCTCTTGTGGATGGGGTTTTCGGATCTGAGGCTGTGGGCCTCTTGTCTCGCCTCTCTCTCTCTCTTTTTGGTGTGGATCGTGCTATTTGGTCCATGGAGAATCAGGGTTTTGCTCTGTCTTAGGCTTCTCATGGGGATTCGGAGATGGTGGAGCCATCTTCTTTGTTGCATGCTGGTGTTATGGATTAGCTGGGTAAACCCCAATCTGGGGATGGGGTTTCCTCTTCAAAAGGGAGGTTACAAATTAAAAAAATAAATGGATGTCTGGAGCGATCCGAGGATCGTCCAGTTTTGGTCATTCAACCTGAGCAAGTTTCAGAGGATGTTGATTATTGGTGTAATCATGCACTTATTTGCAAATTTTTGGGCCTTCGTCTGTCTCTACCCATGTTGGATTCCTGGGCACATCGGGTTTGGAACCCTGAAGGTGATATGGAGATTATTTTGGCAGCTAATAACTACTTTCTGGTTATCTTTTCAAGCATGTCGAATAGGAATAGGGATTTTGAGGGAGGCCCTTATTTATTTAACCAGGTAGGGTTATTCGTCAAGCCTTGGTACGTGGGCTTCAACTCAGCTGAAGAGATCCCCTCGCGTGTTCCTGTGTGGGTTCGTTTGCCGAGGCTTCCTTTGGAATTCTGGAGGGAGGATATTCTCCACTCGATCTCTCTTCTTCTTGGAATACCTGTGGGTTCGGCTTCACAAACTCAAGATCGTAAGGTAATCTCTTTTGCTCGCATTTGTGTTGAAGTTGATTTAAATAATCCGTTACCAGACTCTATGGAAATTCGCTTGGGATCCTCTTCTTGGATCCAACAACTGGATTATGAGACCCTACCTTTTAGATGTAGAATTTGTCATGAATATGGTCATTTACACCGCAAATGCCCTAGATTTAAATCCTCCCCCTTAGCTGCCTCTGGGCCTCCTAGGGGGGACAAGGGAAAGGATCTGATGTCTAATGAATCTATGGATAATGAGGGTTTTATTCCGGTTAAGTCCCGTAACAGAGGCAAGGGCAAGAAGAGAACCTGGCTGGATAGACATAATGAAGGTACTTTTAACAAGTTTGATATTCTTGATGATTTGGTCCAGGAGGAAGGTATACCTATTGAACTCTCTTCTGGGGCTAAAGGTATGCATGATGTTCTAGATGAGAATGCCAGGAAAGAGGATCAGATTTTATCTCCAAAGGTCCATCAGGTGGATCAGATGGCTATGGATTTGCCTTCTCAAGCTCAAGATTTCAGGGTTCTCTAGGGGTCACAGATTCTGAAGGGCCCTGTTGTAGTGGCCCAGGATCCCCCTACTCTTAAGGGGGCCTCAGATTCTGTAAAGGGTAACAAAGCTCCTTCGGTTTTAGGATTACATCAAAAATCCTTTAAGAAGGGGCCTCTTGATAAACCGTCAAAGAGTGGAAGGAAGACTGATCAAGAGAAGGTTAAGATTATGGGTGACACTTTGGTCGAGTCTGGGTCTATGAAACCCATTGATTCTCATTTCTCCCACCCTCATAAATGATTGTTTTATCATGGAATGTAAGGGGGTTGAACAGCATCCCTAGACAAAAGGTTGTTCACAGATTAATTGAATTGCAGTCACCTGATGTGGTTTTCATTCAGGAAACCAAGCTTACTGTTGATGGTTTGGCGAATTGTGCTTTGCGTATCTGGCCCCAAGGCAATTGGCAGGGGGTGGGTGCTCTGAAGAATGCAGGGGGGTGGCTTGCTTCTGGAACCTGAGGAAAGTTTCCCCCTTATGGTGGATGTCTAGCCGGTCTTCCATTTCTCTGGTTGCCTCTATTTTTGTGACTCGAGAGAGGTGTCTTTTATCCAATATTTATGCTCCAACTGATCTTTCGGGTAAGTCAAATCTTTGGGCTCACATTCAATTCATCTGTGCCATGGACCCTTTTCTCCCATGGATTATGGCTGGTGATTTTAATGTTGTTACTTGCTTGGATGAAAAATGTGGTGGGTTAGCCAGGCTGGACCCTTCTACAAATTTACTTAGGGATATGATTGGTTCCTTGAATCTCATTGATGTGAAGCCAACCAATGGTGTCTTTACATGGAATAATAGGAGATGTGGTGTTGAGGCTATCTCAGAAAGGCTTGATAGATTTCTTGTCTCTTGCTATTGGTTGAATAGTAGGTTGATTACCAGTTCAGAAATTCTTGATTGGAGGGGCTCGGATCACTGGCCTATCAAGCTCTATGTTACCGTTTATGGTGTCACCAAGAATCCCTCTTTCAAATTTCAGTTGATGTGGTTAAGAGATCAGTCGCTACATGATCTTATGTGGGATTGGTGGCATGAGGGGATGCCTACCCATGGGACAGCCATGTTTACTTTTAGTAAGAGGCTCCAACATGTGAAGTTCAGGCTTAAGAGATGGAATAAACAGTATTTTGGGAACCTTCAAGCTCAGAAGTTGGATGCCCAGTCCAAATTGGATGCTATCACTCGTCAGATTCGGGATCAGAGGTTGACCTCTGCCCTTAGTATGGCTGAGTCCTTGGCTCTAAAGGGTTTAGAAGAGTGGGAACTTCGGGAAGAGATCTTCTGGAAGCAGAAATCTCGTATTGATTGGCTTCAAGAGGGGGATAGGAACACTGCATTCTTTCATAATTCGGTTAAGGCTCAGAGACAAGGAAATTCTATCTCCTCTCTTATTTCGCAGGATGGGGCTCAACTCTCGTCCTATGCTGATATTTCCAGGGAGGCAGTCAATTATTTTTCAAACCTCTTTTCTAGGGAGAATCTTGTTGCTTGGGCTGAGGAGCAGGCCATCATGGATTGTATTCCCCACCTGGTCTCTACTGAGATGAATGGGGCTCTCTTATGTCCTATCTTGTTACCTGAATTAGAGAAAGTGGTATTTAATATGAAAAAAGGTAAGGCCCCTGGTCCGAATGGGTTTCCGATTGAGTTTTTTCAGGAGTTCTGGGAAATTATAAAGTTTGATCTCCTTGAGGTGGTTCAGGAATCACATAGGAACAAATAGATGCTCAAGTCTATGAATTCTACCTTCTTGGATCTCATACCTAAGTTGGAAGGAGCTAACCGATTAGCTCAATTTAGACCTATTGCGTTATATAATGTTGTTTACAAGATCATCACCAAATTGATTGCTGAGAGACTCAAACCACTCCTTGGTACTTTGATCTCGGCTGAGCAGGGTGGTTTTGTTGAAGGGAGACAAATTTTGGATGGTGTGGTGATAGCCATGGAAGCTATTCATTCTATGGCTAACTCTAAGGAGAAGGCTATGTTTATTAAACTTGACATGTCTAAAGCATATGATCGGGTGAGCTGGGAGTTCTTACAGAAAACTCTCTTGGCTTTTGGCTTTGCTGAGGAATGGGTGAACTGGGTTCTTAGTTGTGTGACCTCTGCCTCATTCTCAGTTCTCATTAATGGGGAACCTTCAGATTTGTTTAGTGCTTCTCGGGGTCTCCGGCAAGGGGATCCTTTATCCCCTTACTTATTCATTATCATGGCAGAGGGTCTTGGAAGATTTATTAAATCTCAAGTGAGACAGGGTCTTATCTGTGGTTGGAGCTAGAACAACCTTCTCCCTTCCTACTCTCATCTTCAGTTTGTGGATGATACTGGGCTAATGGGCTTGGCTAGAATTAGTGAGGCGACGAACTTTAGGCGAGCTTTAGACATCTATCTGAAGGCTTTTGGTCAATGTATTAATGATGATAAATCTTCCATTTACTTCTTTAATACTCCTCAGCTTATTCAGAACAGGATTGCTAGGATCCTTAGATTTCAGATCGGTTCTCTTCCCTTGATGTACCTTGGGATCCCTTTGGCTTTGGGAGCCTAGCGGAGAGATTATTGGCAGGGAATTTTGGATAAATTTTGGAGTAAGGTTAGCCATTGGACTTACAGATGGCTATCTTCTGCTAGGAGAGTGGTTCTTCTTAATACTGTGGTGTAGTCTCTCCCCATTTACAGGTGTTGTGTGCAGGTTCCCCCATCCACCTTTGTGCGGGAATTTGATGCTTTGTCTCGGAAATTTCTTTGGTCTGGCAACCTTCTTTCCTCGAAGTGGAGTTTAGTCAAGTGGGAGTCTGTTTGCAAGCCAAAGCATGCTGGGGGCCTTGGTCTTAGGTCTATGGATCTTGTTGTCACGGCCTTGGCTTCCAAGCTTTATTGGAGGTGGTGCAACAATCTTGATCAGGATTGGGCTAAGATTCTGGCCCACAAGTATCTTCCTGGTGCTGATTGCCTCAATGTGCCGCATCTTCCTTTGTTGGGTAAAGGTTCGTATATTTGGGATACCCTTAAGAAGGGTGCTCAGCTGATTAAGGAGGGTCTCTTCTTGATCTGTAATAGAGGCTCTGATGCTTTGTTTTGGCAGGACTCTTGGGATGGCCACCCTCCCATTCTTTCTAGTTTTCCTCAGCTTCAGCCTCTTTGCCATATTTTTTCTGAGGCCGGTTGGATTAAGGTGGAGCATTTTAAAACTGTCAAGCGTATTGGGCAGGTGGTGGTGGCTTGCTGGAAGGACCCACAGGAGTGGCCCTTGGGTGGTTCTGATGAGGATCGTGTTGTTCTTTCTAGAGTTTTGGAGGGTAGGCTCTGCAGCTCCCTTAATGGGAGGGATGTTCTGGCTTGGAATCCTAGTCCAAAAGGTAAATTTACTATTTCCCAAGGCTATGCTATGCTTGACAGGAACTTACATGGTCCTGCTGAGGTGCACTGGTGGAAGAAGGTTTGGGACAACTTCTCTTGGCCCAAATGCAATTTTTTCTTATGGTTGGTTGCTCAGAGGAAGTGCCTCACTTGGGAAAATCTTCACAAACGTGGCTTTCAGGGACCCTCTATTTTCCTTCTTTGTTCTCACAGTGAGGAGTGTACCTCCCACTTGTTCTTTCTTTGCCCTTACTCTAGAGAGTTATGGCATAGATGGTGGGAGGCTTGGCGTCATGGTTGTATTCATGCTACCTCCTTGATTGACTTTTGGGAAAGTTTGGGCAGACCTCCAGCGAAGACTCCTTTCCTTCAGGTGGCCTGGTCTGTTGGGCCTATTCTCATTCTTTGGAACCTTTGGTTGGAGAGGAACCGTAGAGTCTTTTGTGGTTCCAATTTGGGAAATCTTCAATTGTGGAAGAAGATAATTAGCAGGCTTCAGGAGACTATTTCGGCTAAGTGTGACATGCTGAAATCTTGATCCTGGTGATCTTGATATTGTGCGGAATTTGAGCTTGGGGGATAGTAGCAGGGGATGCTTTGTTGGCAGAAGACCCCGTCAGGTTCGGCAACGGGTCTGTCGTGATGGGAGGTGGATGCCTCCCCCGGAGGGGGTCCTAAAGATTAATACTGATGGTTCTTCTCGTGGGAACCCTGGTCATGCTGGTGTGGGGGGTATTGGTAGAGGTAATGATGGTGGGGCGGTTTTTGTCTTCTCTAGTTACAAAGGGCAGCATTCTAATAATCCGATGGAGGCCCTTGCTATTAAGATTGTTGTTGAGCGTGGATGCTCTTTAGGTTGGAGGAGGATCATCTGTGAGTCGGATTCTCAGATTGTTGTGGATTTGTTGAACAACCAAAGGTTGGATGATGTTAGTTGGAAATTGGCTTTTGTGGGTAGACAAATTTTGAGTCTTTGCAGCTCCTTGGATTATGTCTCCTTTTGTCATATCCCTAGAGAGTGGAACAAAGTGGCCGATTGTCTGGCGAAGTGGGCCTCCGAGAATGTGGATGGCTGGGATATTAGTGGAAAGGATGAGCTTCCTTCTAATTATCTTGGGACCCTGGAGAGGTTATTAGTGGAGGACATGAATAGGTAGTGTTGTTGTTGGTTGGTCTGGTGGTGGTCTTATTTTGGTGGGCCTCTGGCCTTTGCTTTGTACTCTGGTTTTGATTGAATAAAATTTTTACCCCTTCTTTTAAAAAAAAAAAGATCAAAAGTTGACAAATGCCCTAGAATCAATGGACAAGATTCAATTTGACAACCCACAATTAGGGTTAGGGTAACATTAGGGAAAATTCAAAATGAATGGACAAGATTGATTTTTAGAAAATCAAATCAAGGGTTGACAATGCATGTGACAAGAGATAAGATTGGCACAGAAAAATAGGTGGTTGGAAAATTAAATAATAAATGAAAATTATTTGATTTTTGAGGAAAAAGTCTATTTTGAATTAAAAATTAATTTAACTCAAAAGGCGGGACCACATGACAGTAAATAATTAATTTGAATTATTTACTAAAAGAGGGAAATGTCAAATAAGATAATTATTTAATTACAGAAGCTGACCAATAATCAAATAAATTAAAGAATTTATTTAATTATAAGAAGACTCAAGAATTAGTGACATATTAAATAAATAAACAAAAATTGTTTATTTAATAATCAGGTAGACATAATGAATAAAGATAATTAAATAAATTAAGAAATTTATTTAATTATGGGAAGATATTAGACAATTAGTGGCGTATTGAATAAATAAATAAAATTTATTTATTTAATAATCATGAAGAATAAAAGACATGAATTAATTAAATAATTATGAATTATTTAATTAATATTCGAAGGTGGACCAAGCACATAATTAAAATGTCTTAATTATGTCAAGAAGAAAAAGGTGAAAAATAGAGCTTGTAGGCCTAGGTCATTTTTATGTGTCTACAGGTTCTATTTGTTTTACACTAGTTTGGCCAACCTTGTGTGAAATACTACTTTTGAGGTTGATGAAGCATGTTGGATCTTTTTTGGTCCCTTGAAGCATGTGTTTTGGTCACCCTCATTTTAATTCCACCTTAGGATGTTTTGGCACTGACCTAATTTGAATTTAGATTTGAATGGTCAACTTTGGATATGTTTCAAAGTTGAAAATGGTATAAATACAAGATGAGTTAGTGATGGAAAATATATAAGAGAAAAGAAGAAGGGTAATAAGAGAAAAGAGAAAGTGTAGTTAGATGCAACATTGATTCTATTCAATGAGAGTGTGTGTTGCGAGTGTGGTAGATCAGTGTGAAGCTTAATGCTAAGTTTTTGGATGCAATGAGTAGAAGGTGAACTCTATCATTCATGCAAGTAGATCGAGTGTTTATGGTGGAATCCTCTATTGCATTGGGATTGTAGTCTATTTGTAACAAGTTTTCTTTGTCTTCTTTGTATCTCTATGGCAGTGAGCCCTCCGAGTTGTTAGCCTTGTTGGACAGTGAGTCCTTGTTTCAGACAGTGAGTCCTTGTTTCAGGTAGTGAGCCTTATTTCAAGCAGTGAGCCTCTTTTAATCGGTTTTGATACTCTCTATAATGTGAGTTAATCCTCGTTGTGGTTTTTCCCTCGTTGATTTTTCCACATAAATCTAGTGTTATGGAGTTTGTTTATTGGATTTAATTTTTTACATTGGTATTTAATGATTAATCAGTTAATCAGTATTAAGAATTAGTTTTGGTGATTGAATTAAGGGTTTAATTTTGTGACAATTGATTCACCCCCCTCTTAGTTGTCCTATTCAACAATTGGTATCAAAGCAAGGTTCCTTGGTGAATAGCTTAACTGCTTGAGGAAGGTTTGAGATGGCTGGAAAAATGGTTTATGATTATCTAAGATTCGATGGAACTAATTATGATATTTGGAAAGTATTGTTGGAAGAATATCTAGAGTATTGTGGATATGATGTGGAGAAATCTTACAAGAATCCTTACACTCCTCCTGCTAATGGTTCGAGCATGCCTGAAGAGATTAAAGCACGTGAAGTGAACAATAAGGTGAAGTACATCTTAAAGAATAGTCTGGTACATTTTGAGTTGATTAAGGTTCAGAATTTGAAGATGGCTAAAGAAGTCTAGGATGCTTTGGAAAGTGTGCATGATGGTGATGAAAGAGTTAAAGAGGTGAAACTCTAGAACTTGGAGACATAGTTTGATCTTCTACATATTTTTGAAGATGAGAATGTTAAAGCTTATGTATAGAGATTGGATGAGATAGTAGCTAGAATGCAAGGACTTGGTGCTACTATAAATGAAACCAGGATTGTGAAGAAGATTCTCAGAACTCTTCATGATGCTTACAGTGAGAAGGTGAGTGTTATTGAGTAGACTATAGATTATAAAACCTGCATTAAGGATTTATTGTTAGGATTTTTGACATCTTATGAGATGAGGAATTTGAGTTTAAGTAATGGATGAAAATCATAGACTGCTTTTAAAGCTACAAAGGTTGAAGATCCAAATAAAGGAAGCTTTGATGAAATTGAAGCTAACTTTGTAAGAAGGATGAGGAAAGGCTTCGATAAGTATGAAGTTAAGTTTCCATTTAAATTTTTTAGTTGTGGAGAAATAGGTCATTATGTTGCAAAGTGTTCAGAAAGAGCTAAAAGGAATAAACAAAGATATGAGAAATAAAAGAAAGGAAAGAAGATTAAAAAAGCTTACTATGTGAATCATAATGCTAGTATATCTGATGAAGATTTAGAATATGAAGATCTTGATGACAGTGAATGCTTGTTCTTGGCAATTAAGGATGAACCTACTTCTACTAATTTTGAAAGATAGGTAAAGGAAAGCCCTTCGGAGAAGGAGAAAAATGAAGGTACAGTTATCTCTACCCTACACGCTAAACAAGAGAAAAATTATTGGGTAGTTGATAGTGGTTGTTCACATCACATGACTAGTGATAAGATTAAGTTTGTTAATCTTGAAAAATATGATGGAGGCTTGGTTATGTTTGGAAATGATACTGGTGCTAAAATATGTGGGATAGGTTCAGTAAGTTTTGGTGGCAAGCATCATACTGATGATGTCTACTATGCTAAGGGTTTAAGGCATAATCTATTGAGCATTGGTCATATGTGCAGAAAAGGATATGATCTTGTGTTTAAAGATGAGGAAATGTGAGATCTAGAAAGAATCCAGAACATTGATTGCTACAGGAAAGAAATATGAAGGAAATATCTATCAACTTAAAGGTGTTGATGGACGATGCTTTATGACTCAGATTAATGACAGTTGGTTCTGGCATCGAAGAATGTGTCACATGAATTTTTATAACCTGGCAAGGATTAGTGTTGTTCAAGCCATGAGATATTTATCAAGAATTACAAAGCCTATTAATGGTATTTGCAGGAATTGTCAGTTTGGAAAGCAAGCAAGAAATCACTACAAATCAAAGGAACAATCTACTACCGAACTACTATATTTAGTTCATACAGATCTTTGTGGTCCTACAAGAGTTAGAAGTCTACTTGGTGAAAGGTACTTTATGCTTTTAATTGATGATTATTCTAGATATACATGGGTTACATTTTTTAGAGAGAAATTAGATGCATTAGATAGATTCAAGGCATTCAATGCTATGGTTGAAAATGAAGTGAACTTGAAGATAAAATGCTTAAGGTCAGATAGAGGTGGAGAATTCATCTCCCATGAATTTAATATGCTTCATGAAGTGCATGGAATAACGAGACATTTTTCTTCCCTGAGAACTCCTCAGCAAAATGGAGTTGTGGAAAGGAAAAATAGAACATTTCAAGAAACTACTAGATCAATGATTACTGAGGCTAGTTTACCGAAAGTTTATTGGAAAGAAGCTATTCATATTGTTGTTTATGTATTCAATCGATTTCAAGCAAGAGAAAATAGTACAAATACTCCCTATGAGCTATGGCATGGAAGAATTCCAAATATTAAATATTTCAAGGTATTCGGAAGCAAATGTTACATCAGGAGAGATGAAGAAACTTTTTGAAAGTTTGATGCTAGAAGTGATGAAGGAATTTTTCTTGGATATTCGACTAATAGCAAGGCATACAGATGTTTCAATAAAAGACTAAGAAAGATTGTAGAGAGTTCAAATGTCAAGGTTGATGAGACAATGAAGAATTCTATTGACTTTGATGGATATGTATCTGATGAACATGATTGTGTAAGAATAGAAGAAATTATGGAAGAACAAGAAAAATATGAAAGAGAAGAAGATGCTCTAGTGATGTCCCCTAAGACACAGAGATATGTACAGAAGAATCATTCAGAAAGTCAGACTATTGGAGATAAAACAAAAAGTGTATTAACTAGAAGCAGATTTGCTATTGAAATGAATCTATGTTTACTTTCTGAGATTGAACCAAAGACTGCAAGTGAAGCTTGTAAAGATGAACATTGGAAGGAAGCAATGAAAGAAGAACTTATGTAGATTGAGAAGAATCAAACTTGGTAATTGGTCCCAAGACCAGCAGATAAAAACATCATTGGATCGAAGTGGATATTCAGAAATAAGTTGAATGAGAATGGAGAAGTTGTTAGAAACAAAGCAAGGCTTAAGTGTAAAGGTTACTCACAAGTAGAAGGTATATATTTTTAGGAAACTTTTGTTCTGGTAGCAAGAATGGAAGCTATAAGGATGTTCTTGGAATTTTTTGCTCATAAAGACTTTAAGTTCTATCAAATGGATGTCAATTCAGCATTTTTGAATGGCGAGCAAGAAGAAGAAGTTTATATGGAACAACCAAAAGGATTTCAGTTGACAGATCAACTGGATATGGTGTGCAGATTGAAGAAATCTTTATATGGGTTGAAGCAAGCTCCTAGAGCTTGGTATGTGAGATTGGACAGGTATTTGATTTAGCAAGGTTTGAACAAAGGTATGACAAATAGTAATCTATACTTTAAAATTGAAAATGACAAAATCTTGATTGTAGTAGTGTATGTTGATGACATTATCTTTGGAGGAAATGAAAATATGTGTAAGAAGTTTTCAGAAGAGATGCAAAAAGAATTTGAATGTCTATGTTTGGGGAGATGAATTTCTTTCTTGGGCTACAAATTAATCAAACAAAGAAAGGGATTTTCATTTCACAGTCTAAGTATGCTAGAGAGAAGTTGAAGAAGTTTGGAATGGATGGTTCCAAACTGGTAAGTACTCCTATGGTGACTGGTTGCAAATGGGTAAAGATGATGATTCACCTAAGGTTGATCAAAGAAAGTATAGATCTATGATTGGTGGACTACTTTATTTGAATGCTACTAGATAGGATATCATGCATGTTGTTTATCTTATGGCTAGATTTCAAGAAGATCCTAAGGAATCACATGTTAAAATAATATTCAGATATTTGAGTGGCACTCTGGATTATGGATTGTGGTATCCTAAAGATATTGATTTCACACTTAGTGCCTATACAAATGCAGATTGGGCTAGATGTGTAGATGACAGAAAAAGTACAAGTTGTGGTGCATTCTTTCTTAGATGCAGATTGGTGGCATGGTCAAGTAAAAAGCAAGATTTAATCTCCTTGTCTACTACTAAAGCTGAGTATATTGTTGTTGCATCTTGTTGTACACAAGTTCTATGGATGAAATAGACATTGAAAGATATCACAATGGTATATGATGATCCCATTTCTATTTTCTATGATAATACAAGGGCAATTAACATTTCAAAGAATTTGGTGATGTACTTGAGGATGAAGCATATAACTATCAAATATCATTTCTTGAGAGAGGTCATGGAGAATGAAGCGAACCTTGAGTATGTTCCGACGAAGGATCAAATCATTGATATTTTCACAAAGGCTCCTCATAAAGATACTTTTGAGTATCTTCGGGATAATTTATGGGTTATTTCCGCTCCTTTCTTGAACTAGATTCATATGGAGATGCATCAGTCTGGTGGATCTATGGATCTATCTTTCTTTTGGGCTAATGTTTTGGTGGCTACCTCTCAGGGGGAGCAGGTAGTATCACGTGTTGTCATTATGAGTATTTTTTTTTTCATGTCAAAGGAGAAATCAATGTAAAATATTTGTTTTCCTTTTCCATTAATGTCAAAAGGGGATAAGAAGCATGTGAAAAAGAGAAAAAAAGAGAGTGAAAAAGGATAGGAAGAATGGAAGAAGAAGCATATAAGACATTATCTGCTAAGGGGGAGAAACAGAAAAGTGTATTCAAGGCTAGTATGTTGTCTTTGGTGGTTTTTTACATCATGTGTTTCCATCAATGACAAAGGGGGGGATTTTCTTAAGAATGGAAAGATTGAAGGTGTTGTCATTGATGTCAACTAGTCAATTGGTTATCAACTAGTTGTTGTTGGTTGTATATGTCGAGGATATTGAGAAATTTATAATAAAGATATATTGCAGGTGTTTAGTGGTTGCTCCAAGTTTTGCTCCATATTTTCTCCTATGTTTGTACAGTTCAGACATGTTGTTCATGGTTGTTAGAAGATGCTATATCCAGATTTTTGGTTGTTTATTTTTTGTACAGTGCAAGTTGTGTTCACTAGTTGTGAACTGTGGTTTTTTGTGTTTTTGGTTGAGGTCTGAGAGAAATGTTGTTGGTTCAGATTTCTCTTTGATAAAGCCTCATGACTTATAGTTCTAAAGATGAGTTGCCCTGATTGTATTGAAGATAGTTTTGGAATTTGGAATGTTCGTGCTTAATGGTTCTATGTGTTTTACGCTGGTTTGGTTGACCTTGTGTGAAATACTACTTTTGAGGTTGATGAAGTGTGTGTTTGGGTTGCCCTCATTCTAATTCCACCTTAGGATGTTTTGGTGCCGACCTAATTTGAATTTGGATTTGGATGGCCGACTTTGGAAATGTTTCAAAGTTGAAGATGGTATAAATACAAGATGAGTTAGTGATGAAAAATATACAAGAGAAAAGAAGGGTAATAAGAGAAAAGAGAAAGTGCAATTAGATGAGACATTGATTCTATTCAGTGAGAGTGTGTGTTGTGATTGTGGTAGATTAGTGTGAAGCTTAATGCTGAGTTTTTGGATGCAATGAGCATAAGGTGAACTCTATCATTCATGCAAGGAGATCAAGTGTTTATGGTGGAATCCTCTATTGTATTTGGATTGTAGTCTCTCTATAACAAGTCTTATTTTTCTTTGTATCTTTGTGGTAGTGAGCCCTCCGAGTTGTTCGCCCTATTGGATTGTGAGTCCTTGTTTCAAGTAGTGAGCCTCTTGTAATCAATTTTGATATTCTCTATAGTGTGAGTTAATCCTCGTCGTGGTTTTTCCCTCATTGGTTTTTCCACATAAATACGGTGTTATTCTGTTTGTGTGTTGGATTTAAGTTTCCGCATTGGTATTTGATGATTAATCAGTTAAGCAATATTGAGAATTAGTTTTAATGATTGAATTAAGGGTTTCATTTTGTGACAATTGATTCACCCCCCTCTTAGTTTTCCTATTCAACATATTCTACAATTTGGAGAAGAAAGGGATTTGGTCAATCCCAAACTTACAATTGTTTCTAGAGCCCTTCTCTATTCTGATAAGGAAAAGAAGGTGAATCCAGTAGCTAGTACTCTGGAGGAGGGAGAAGAACAACTATTAGAATTTGAAATAAAAATTAGGTTTCTTGTGAAGGCCAAGCATGAATAGGAACAAGGAAGGAAAGCTTGGGAAGACCAGTTGAAGAAGTTACAGGCGTCAACCACCTCCGGTTGACTCATTGCATATGTTTTTATGCATTTATGTTCAGATTCTTTGTAAATATGCAGACAATATAGAAGTCTTTCAATATAATTTTGAGTTTTTTCTCTGGTATATGACTCGGGGGGAATTAATTTGTTATTTTTCCATCTATATATATGACTACATCATTCAAGGGGAGTTCTGGTAAGAATCAAAATAGTTTTGTATAGGCACCCTTTGCCCTTGATGTCAAAGGGGGAGAGTATTGGAGAGTATTTTTGGATATTTTTGGCATGTTTCCATCAATGATAGAGGGTGATGAGCCTATTTTTTGGTCTATTTTTGGGGGGAATCTACAGTTTATTTTCTCATAGATGTCATGGACTTTAATGCTTAAGTGTTGACATTGGCATAATGTTTCCCTCAAACCATTGACATTTAATCCCTACAAACTTTAATGATACTTGGCATTAAAAGTCAACTATCTATATTGATTTTCCATGTGGTTAGTGAACGTTTCTTAAGGTGGCTATAGATGTGTAGTTATTATACGTGTTGACCTTGCCATGCATATTTAATGTGCTAAGTTGAGGAAGACACCGCCAGTTGGGCATGCACCATGACAGCTAGCAAAGGAAGTGCTCCAAGTCAAAGAACATCGGCAGTAGAAGATTCTCCATGAATTTGAAGTGTAACCACCTTGTTGTAGTGGAATTTTAATGTTCGAGCATGCACAGGCGTTACTATTGTGCCGATTCTACGTCCAACTTGCATGTCTGACCGGATTCCATGCATGTGTAACCGCCATCGCTTCACTTTCTCTGTTTTCCCTAATTGGCGTCCTCTCAGTCATGGAGTTGATTGCCTTGCTTAGTTGTTAGCATAAATAATAATTGGATGATCCTTCCTCCTAGTTAGTTAATGAGTTGATTGTTCAGTCAGTTGATTAGTAAGAACAGAGGAAGAGGTTGCATGATTTGATATTGTATTCTAGTTTCAATTTGTAGTTAATGAAATAAAATTTTGAGTTCAAGCATGTGAGTTCTTGTTAGTTTAGAGGATACTTATCCAAGGGGGCCCACTTGGTGAGTAATCAGTTTCATTAGTTTAGCATTATTTTGGTATTACTTGTTGTTCAGTACTTAGTTGAAAATCTGGCATCGATTGTTCCTGCAGCCACTGGAAGTCCATTTTGTGTTTGTTCTTGTAGCTAAAGCAGAAAAAGTAGTTCCCTGTTTGTTGCCCAGATCTTTTATTCCTGTCACGCATTTCAGTTCAGCATAGTTGTTGGTTGATGTTCAGTATTTTCTTTATTTCTTTTTCCGCAATTTACTTTCAACATTGTTTTTCTTAGCTATAGAATACAATGACTACTTGAGCCCCTAGTGCACATATAGTGTTGGCCCATTTCAAGTTCATGTCCCTAGGTTGAAAATTTAAATGCACCTTCATGATTATCGAAGTAGCTATTCAGGTTAGATGCCCAATCTCTAAATCATGGTTGTAAAGGCTTAGTTATGGAATCATTATAGGAGGCCAACATTTTTGGTGTTATTGTCAGGGATGGTGTCAAGCTAGGAAGTTTTTGGAGTCATTGTTAGTTTTTTTCCATGTTTTTGAAGTTGTTCTTAGTATATCTTCATTTAGAAGTAATGACCCTTTATTCATTACCAATTCTTCATGTGAGTTGACTGATAGTGAGTAATACCGCATGCATAGAGGAAGGAGAAGGGACGCTTACAGGAGACTCCTTCCTAACAATCCTAATCCATTCCAGCTAGTTGAATATCAAAACTTATCAAAAGAAGAAGAAGATCCACACCCCTTTGCATACACATATCCTGATCTGAATAGTTCTTAAGTCTCCTCTGAAGATAAAAATCAGCCTGAGAACCCCCTTGCTTTGGAACCACATCAAGCAAGCTTGGGTGATGCAAATGGGAACATACCCAACCAGCTAGATTTTCCTTTTTCTCATTGACCAGTAGAATGACGTTGGCAACATCAAAAACATCCATGCTTCATCACTCCCAATGTTTTATGGACTCATCACAGAATATCCTAATACCTTTTTATTTGAATTTGACATACTCTACATAAGTTATGATTATACTATTGATCCCAATCGGCTTAAGTTATTTCCCACCACTCTGAAGGAAGTTGCATTAAGATGGTTCATGAGCCTGGGCAGAAATATTATGGAAACTTGGGAAGACATGAAGACAAAGTTCCTTGAGAAATACAAGGAATATTGCAGGGGTGGTGATATGAGAGGAGGTGACATTTTCAAGATGTAGCAAAAGGAGGATGAGAGCCTAGAAGACTACATTGCAAGATTTTTGTTTTTCCTACAAAAGTCTCCACACCATGCACTTAATGAGGATTTACAAAAGTTACTCTTCCTAAAAGGAATCAATGATAGTTGCACTGATGCCTTGGACCTCATGTCAGGAGGAGATATCTCCCGAGTTCCTTTGGAGGATATCAAGAAGATATGCTAGAATTACTCTAGGGTTGCTTCAAAGAAAGGGGGAGCTTATCAGTCTTCTATGGGTAAGTCAACTACAGGTGGAGTTTCAAGGATGAAGATCACTCATTTGTTAGCAGACTTCAAGCAAGACATTATTAACAATCTAGCTACTCAACTGGATACACTTCAAGCTAAGAAGAAGCAAGAGGAGGCAGAAATGGTGTTGATAGAGTATTGTCCACACTACAGACAAAAGAAGGAATACAGATGTAAGATGGTAGCTAACCTAGAAAGAAAGCAGATGTTGCCTGAGTTCAAGCCAATTTAGATTGAAGAAGACCAAGTTTACTATGTTGCACAAAGGAATCCTTGGGCTCCAAGACAAGGTATGCCACCGAATCCACTATCCTATGTTGGGCCATATTTTAACTCTTATTCATCTGGTAACCAATGGCAATCCCAATACCCACCCAGTTATGGGGGATATCCACCACAGCCTTGGAGAAACCCTTCAAATGCTTGGCCTAGTCATTAGAGTTCTCCACCTCAGTGGCAGCACCCTCAAGGGAATTGGCAGCAATTCCAAGGAAACTGGTAACCACCTCTAGGAAATTGGTAACAAACAAATCAATGGAGAGGAGGAAAGCAATGGCCTACTGAGACAACCAATTACATGTAGCCACCTTCTCAGTTCTAGAAACCTACTCTAATTCCTCCACCTGCTAATCCAAGCTCAAATGTGCCTAAACCAACTTAGCTACTAGCTCAACCCACACCCAATCCTAATAACAAACCACAGCAGTAGCCTACATACTCTATTGATTCAAATCAATTTCCTACATATGTTGTGAGGGTAAATGATATCCATCTGTGTTCAAGAACCACTCTACCAGGCCCTTCCAAGCCCATCATCACTAAGCTTCCTATGGAAGAAGAGGAGGAGCCTCAGAATGGCCCCATTCATCCAAATGCACCTAAAAATCCTGAACCAGTCCCAATCAAACAGACCGAGCAAGAACCACCATTTCCTCAGAGATTGGAGGTTGCCAAGAAAAAAGAAGAAAACGAGGGTACCACTTTTGATATCCTAGATCAACTAAAGCATATATGTGTTCAGATACCCTTATTTCAAGCCATAAAGGATGTTCCAATCTACAACAAAGCTATCAAGGAAGCTTGTCTTAAGAAGCCAGGAAGGAAGAAGAAAGACCCAACTATAATTCATGTGGTGGGCCAGCTAGCTGATATCATGCTAGGAAAAGTAACTATTCCCAAGTATAATGACCCAGGCAGTCCTATGGTAGCAGTTGTCATAAATGGGATCAAAGTGAAGAATTATCTTATTGATCTAGGGGTAGCAATCAATGTAATGACCAAAGATATCCTACAACAACTAAATATTGTAAGTATGAGGTCTAATCCTACTGTCTTGCAGCTTGTTGATAGCTCTATTGTCAAGCCTGATGGCGTAGTGGAGGATGTTGTGGTAGTCCTAGACTCCTAAGAATACCCAGTAGACTTTATGATTCTTTATCCTAAGGCTACACTAGGCGGGTACCCCATCATTCTTGGGAGACCTTGGTTGGCGACTGCAGATGCATATATTGGATGTCGTTCTGGTGATATGACCATTTCAGATGGAAGGAGTACTAAAAAAATTTGTTCTCTATCCACCTGCTCAGCCATCTCATGTTGGGGAAGATTTTGTATGGCCACAAGTTGGTGAAGAAGTTGAGGAATTTAATTTTGTGGCATAGCTTATGATGATACGAAGAAGCTCTTTTATGCAACTCCAAGATGAAGAAGAAGTGTTGGCTAATCTCATTCAGAACCATTATGAAGTGGAAGAAGCATCATCTTCTACCTCAGTCAGGACACTTCTACCTACTCTTCCTGCAGCCACTGCTCCTGCCATGTGAACTAAAGGTACCATGTATTAATGAAGCAACCATGATAGAATTAACTACACAAATCTAGGTGTCTGAAGGAAAATACCTGAACGTCAATAGTAAATTCAGTGAAGAACAGCAACTGTCACTGGAAAATCTATTAAGGGCCCATTAGCATGCATTTGCATGGGATTATCATGACATGAAAGGTCTAGATCCTAAACTTTGTACACATAGAATTTATATCAAAGATGATTGCACTCTAGTAAGACAGCTACAAAGAAGAATCAACCCTGCACTTAGAGAGATTATGAAAGGAGAATTGCAGAAATTACTAGATGCGGGATTTATATACCCCATTTTAGATAGTTAGTGGGTGTCTCCATTAGTGATTGTGCCCAAAAAAGGAGAGAAATGGCGAGTTTGTATTGATTATAGAGAACTTAATGCTACCACCAAGAAGGATCACTTTCCTTTACCCTTCATTGATCAATTTTTGGACACACTTGCAAGAAAGAATTTTTTTTTTTTCTAGATGGATTAAGCGGTTACAACCATATCCAAATTGCACTAGAATATCAGGAGAAGACCACATTTACCTGTCCATGGGGGACCTATGCTTATTCAGTGCTCTCATTTGGCTTGTGCAATGCACCTGCAACTTTCCAGAGGGCAGTCATTAGCATCTTCTCAGACATTTCTCATGATTGCATGGAGATTTATATGGATGACTTCACCACCTATGGTGTTGACTTTAATCAAGCATTGGAGAATCTCAAGAGAGTTCTGCAGAGATGTGAAGATCAAAACTTTTCCTTGAATAGTGAAAAGTGTTTCATGATGATGCAAGAAGATGCAGTTCTTGGCCACTACATCTCCCACAAAGGAATTCAAGTAGACCCTACGAAAATTGAGGTAATCACAAATCTGCCTACACCTACAAAACAGAAGGATGTTAGAAGTTTCTTGGGCCATGCAGGATATTACAGAAGTTTCATCAAAGATTTCAGCAAGGTAGCAGCACCATTGTATACTCTCCTCACTAAAGATGTTGAATTTTAGTGGACTAAAGCTTGTGACAAGTCATTTTCTGACTTGAAGGAAGCTTTGACAAATGCTCCTATACTTAAGGGACCCAATTGGGAGTTTCCTTCCCACATTCACATTGATGCATCAGACTATGCCATCGGAGCAGTCTTAGGATAGAAAGAGGGGGCTATTGAAAATTCTATTTACTTTGTTAGCAAAAATTTGCAAGGAGCTTAATTCAATTATACGGTGACAGAGAAAGAGAAGTTGGCAGTAATTTATGCACTAAACAAATTTAGACATTACATAACGGGCTACCAAATCTTTGTACAAACTGATCATGTAGCCATTAGGTATCTCATGAATAAACCTTTGATCACAGGTAGATTGGCAAGATAGTTATTGTTGATGCAAGAGTTTGATATAACCATTGTAGACAAGCTAGGGAAAGCTAATGTTGTTGTAGATTTTCTTTCAAGACTAACTACATCAGAAGATAATCAACCCATAGATGGCTCTTTTCCTAATGATCATCTATTTTCTCTAAGTGTACAAATGCCATGGTATGCTGACATATCCAATTACTTGTTCACTGGTAGAATTCCTTCTCACTTCTCTCCAAAAGAGAAAAGGGAACTTATTGAAAGATCTTTTCCTTTCTCTTGGATTGTTGGATGTTTGTTTTATACTGGACCTGACCATGTCATGAGAAGATGCATGAGAGAAGATGAGACATATGAAATTTTGCATGCATGTCACAATGAACCATGTGGAGGACACTTTGTAGCCAAGAGGACAGCAATGAAGATTTTAAACACAGAATATTACTGGCCAGCACTCCACAAGGATGCAGGAAGCTATACCAGAAAATGTGATAGATGTCAAAGAATGGGTAGACCAAAAAGATCTGATGAGATTCCATTGTGTCATCAAATAGTAATCACTCTCTTTGACAAGTGGAGATTAGATTTTGTGGGACCAATTGACCCTCCATCAAATGGTAAGTCTTATATATTAGTATGCACTGATTATGTAACTAAATGGGTAGAAGTTAAGGCCATGAAACATGCAAGAGATAACAAGGTTGCAGAATTTCTTTATGAGGATATTTTCACAAGATATGAAGTCCCAAGAGAAATAGTGACTGATCAAGGGCCACAATTCACATCAACTCTTGTTGCAGCACTAGTAAATGAGTACAATATAAGGCACATAAAGTCTACTCCTTATCACCCCCAGGCTAATGGCCAAGTTGAGGTGACCAACAGGGAAATTGAAGCCATTTTGACTAAAACAATAGTTGTCCATAAGAAGGATTGGGAAAAAAGATTACCAAAAGTTGTTTGGGCCTATAGGACAACATGGAAAACAACTGTAGGCTTCACCCCATTTGAATTACTGTATGGAAAGATAGCCATGATGCCAGTCAAATTTGAACATAAGACTCTGCAAACTGCAGTAAATTTTGGGATGGGTATTTTTGAAGCACAAAGAGAAAGAATCATGCAGCTAAATTCTCTAGATGAGATAAGAAGAGCAGCCCTGCAGCATACAGAGATAGTGTAGAATCAAAGAATCAAATGGCATGACAAATTTATTAAGGACAAGAATTTCAAACTAGTAGATTAGTCTTTGCTCTATGATTCAAGATACCAGGATAACGTAGGAAAATTGTAGACAAGGTGGCTAGGACCATATGAAGTTGCTGAGGTCTTTCCTAATGGAGTTGTTCAGCTCACCACCATTGACCCTATCAGGTTCAAATTACTTGTCAATGTTCATCGCCTCAGATTATACCATAAGCCAGCTTCTAAAGAAGAGTTCCTGCAGCAATTCATCCAGCACTCAGAGCTTCCTGCAGCCGAAGGTGGTGGACCTAGTGTCCCTCCTTTAGCCTAATTGAGGTATGTACCTTCCATAATAAAGACTTTCACTTACATGGAATTCCACTTCATCATCCGCCCATCCACCCATCCATCACCACCTTTCTCTATCTTCCACCTCACTTCATTCCATCACCTCATTCCACCTCATCTTCATTTATTGCTTGATTCATTTTTTCAACAAGGTGAGCATTACTTTATCTATGATCTTTGTGGAAATATTCCACACACTCAGGTATATGCACATTAATTGCTATCTTTAATCATCTTTTAAGTATGTTTATTTAATCATTGTATGTTAGTATAGGCGTTTGCATAAAATGCCATCATTCCCTGTCACATCAACGCTCCCATCTTGCATGTGTGGACACATGTCCAAATTGAGGTTGGGGGGAGGGGAACGAAAAAGATGCAAATATTGTATTGTCCAGGTGTCACACAAAAAAAAAGTGAGCCAATTTGAAATCTAAGGAAGGATGGCTTGCATGCGTGAAGTGACAATGGTTGCAGCTGCCATTTCTTCCTATCATGAACTCCAATATATAGTTTAGTATTAGTTTAGTATTACTTGTTGTTCAGTACTTAGTTGAAAATCTAGCATCAACTGCTCCTGCAGCCACTAGAAGTCCATTTTGTGTTTGTTCCTATAGTCAAAGCAGACAGAGTAGTTCCCTGTTTGTTGCCTAGATCTTTTATTCCTGTCACGCATTTCAGTTCAACATAGTTGTTGGTTGATGTTCAATATTTTCTTTATTTATTTTTTAGCAATTTACTTTCAACATTATGTTTCTTAGTTGTAGAATGCAATGACTACTTGAGCCCCTAGTGCACATACAGTGTTGGCCCATTTCAAGTTAATGTCCCTAGGTTGACAATTTAAATGCACCTTCGTGATGATTGAAGTAGCCATTCAGGTTAGATGCCCAATCTCTGAATCATGGTTGTAAAGGCTTAGTTATGGAATCATTGTAGGAGGCCAATAGAGGGGGATATTGTTGGAAGTTTGAGGAGATTTTCATTGATGATGTTGTCTGGCAACATGAGCATAAATGTGCATAATGATGTGATACAATGTTTTCATTAATGTCAACACTATTGTGGATAATTTTAATTAATCCTAACATATTTTTGATGTTTTCTGGAAGACATTTTTGCAATGAGTTGGTCTGAAAAGATCAGTAACATAGAAATTTGACTAAGTGTCAAATCTACTAGTTCAGTGTTGTAGTGCATCATTTTTTGGGTTCGCACCACTCCACAAATGAAGATATCACTTTGTGATTCTAACATTAATTTGGTGGATGTTAAATATAGCTAAATCCAATATTTCATCATGTTTGGATAAGAGGTTTGAGAGATATGTGTAATAAAAAAAAATTGGCATATTACAGTCATTTTCTATACAGTGTGTTTATGTGGGAGATTTTGCACTTCTCCGCAAATAAGTTTTTGGCTTTGCGGTGCTAAAGTTAAGTTTCCAAATGTCAGTTGAGCTTAAATTCCAAATGGTATTGATTTTTGGGGTCCACTTGTTAAGATGTGGATACACAAATGAAGGTTTTTGTTTTTAGGTCTTATTTGGAACCGACCTAAAATGTTTGATGTTGTGTGAAGGATGAATAAGTATTTTTATCTTATGTGGGGTCTATTTTAGGTCGATGCCGACCTATCTTAATGTTTTTTGAGATTTTAAATGTGGCATGAGTTATGGATGATATTTTTTGGATCTAAAAAGTTATATTTTGGGTATTACATCTAATTAGGCCAACCTAATTGATGTTCTACTAGATGTGGATATATATGCTAGATTATTTTCGGTGTTCTGAGATAGATAAGATATAGATGCAAAATGTATTGTGTATGATGTGAATTTGATCATAGTAGTGTGAGTTGTGTTTTGAAAGATCCAAGTTGTGTCAATGAAGATCATTTTAGAGTGTTGAATTAGAATCAGTGCGAAGATTGTTATTGTGCTTCATTGGAATTGTATTCTTGCATACATAAGATGCAAATTATAAAAATTCAAAAAATAGGTTGTGAGACATCTTCTTTATTATATCTTTTTCTCTATGGGAAGTGAGTCCACTTGGATAGTGATTCCACTTGGACAGTGAGTCCACTTGCAATGAGCATTTATGTAATATACTATATCCGATTATAATATATTGTGAGCTAACCCTCACTATGGTTTTTCCTATTTTGGGTTTTCCATATAAAAATTTGGGTGTTCATGTGTTATGTGATGTTGTGAATGTTTTCATGCTTTCTTTCCTTAATGCAGTTGAATATGCATTAGTTATTGGATGTTTAAGATTTGAATGGTTAGAGAGAATATTGATTTAACCCCCCCCCCACTCTCAGTATTTTGGGTGTTCAACACAAGGACATATTCTTAAAGAGTGTGGTTGGGATTCGTTTACATGTCAACAAAATTACCTTATGGTATTAGGTTATTGTTCTTATAGGTTAGCATTTAATATTTTGAGTTACCCTTAATTCTTATGAAATAAGTTGATAGATGGTAGGTGGTAGGTGGTAGGATAAGATGGCATGGTTGTTTTTGATATTGATAGTGAAAAATTAATGCCTTTCATTAGCATTAATATTAATAATCATGAAAATACTAATATTAATAGTTATGGATACTAAGGGAATGTTATTATTCTTAATAGTATATTGTATAAAAAAATATTGAGATCCCTATAGTATCCCTATAGTTTCTTTTTCTTGATGAATATGCCATTTCCCTCTTGTATTTATTCTTTCTCTAGACTAGTTCCTTATAATTGGAATTTTTCTTGGTATATTGTGTGAACTCATTTTCCATTTTTTTCATTTTCTTCTATGAAATATTTCATACTTTTCAAATGCTTCCTTCCTTTGCTTTGTTTTCTTCTCTACTACGCACATCCTTATAGGGATCTCTATTCTCTCCTACTTCCAAACTTTTTCTACACAAACTTTAGATTTTCTTTTAGTAAAAGAGTAATAAAATCATCTTCTTCTTTTGAAGTTTCCTCATCTAAAGATGAGTACATTTTCTTGTGTCTTTATTTTACCATATTATAAGTTTTTGGTATTTCTAGTAACTCATAGTATATCTCTTTTAATTGTGCTTTCAAAACTTCTTTTTTTTTTGCTAGAAGAACATCCCACCACACTACAACTACTCAATTTTTAAAATTAAGTGTATCTAAAAATTATTTTAAAATAATCATATAGGATAACACACTATATTATATTTATTAAGGATAAATGTTATTTATTGAAATAACACTATGTTTTTACTAGGGTGTAGGTTTATATTTTCCTCTTACATTTAATTGAATAGTTTACTTAAGATCTACAAGCATGTTATAACTTATAAACCTAATATTGTGTTTAACTTTATAAGAACTAAGGACATATTATTATCCTTATTGGCTAACATGTAAATGCAGGATTTTTTTGATATCTTCATCAAGGTATCACTATTGGTCTTAGTTGTTAAATATTTTGTATAGAATCAACAACTCTATTGCCCAACTAGATAAAGTCACTAATCTTCTCTTGGCTCAATCTACCCATCATCCTTACACCTTTAAATAAACTTAATATAAATGACTTTTAGCTACATATGATTTAGTGTGTTCCAAATATCATGTCTAAATGTATATAATATCATTAGGGGATATAATAAAACATATTAATAAACATTCATGTGGAATATTATCTACTTTAATATGGTGTTTGACCCTAAATACTACAAACCAACATAAAGGAATGAAGTGAACAGAAATAGGGGTGAGTCATGCAATAGGTATGGTTTGTATTAGGGTGTTTGGTTTATGTTTTATTATTTATTACAACACCTTAGGTAATCCCCCCTTGGTTTAGTAGAGATAAAATTGAAGGAGGTTTTACCTAGCTTAATAATTGGTTCAAAATTTTGCTACCTAATAATAAGGTTTAAGGTACTTGAGTTTGAAACCCATAATATAACTCAAGAAGAGGCTTACCTTTAGGAATTTGGGACTAAAAATTTTGATCACCAACACACCATATGGTCATCTTGTGGTTATTCCATTCTCGCTTTCCTAGGGAGTTATTCCAATCATTGTGCAAATTTTCCCTATAGGATTTTTCCTTCTTGTATAATCTCTCATAGGGATACAAGTCTAGGAATAGGATAGAAATAGTCCAGATTCTTATGATATTTTTATAGAAAATGCTTACTTCCTTTGTTTTTTATGTCATCTCTAGTATGTGCATCCTCATATAGGATCTTTGTTCTCTTCTACTTCTAACTTCTTATGCATAGACTTTATATTTACTTTTATTAAAATAGCTAAAATATTCCATGTCAATATATCCCTTCTAATAAACATGCATATATATGTTGTTATAAATCAAAAAGTGTGGTGATGAACAAGACTCAAATGAAGAGAACATAATATCTGATGAATCCATATGATGTGAAGCTCTTGAATCAAGTATCCACCTCTTTGAATTAGAATCTATAATTGCAACAAGTGATTTCCCCTTATGTTTCTCTAACTTTAATTATGAAGAAGTAGATGTACCTCCTAACATTGCTAAAGGAAAATCGATTTGATTCTTCTTAAGAAGATGCTTTGACTCGTCAGGAATTTTTGAATAACATTGATGTTCATCATTCCCTATTTTCATGCAATATGCACACTTAGGCTTCTCCTTCTTAGATGATTCCCCTTGAGAGGGAGGGGATCCAAATTCCCTGTGTAGCTTGTTCATTTTCTTCTTATACTTATTTTTGGTATCCCTTGATTCTTTTCGTACCTTTGGCTCACTTTCCACCAATTCTTGTTACTTAGAAGACTTGATTAGACCCATATGAGTCAACTTTGCTTCATCTTGAATTATAATATTTGAAAAGTCATCAAACTTAGGATCAACATATGATGCTCCCATAAAATCCAATGGGTATGAAAGCTAGGAAAAATCACTAAATACTCATGACCAAGCTTGAATAATACATCTAGAATCAATTATAAATAATCATTATCAATATAGCAACCATTTAGCTATGTTATTGATTGTTTAATATTGGATGTATGTAGTCTTGGGTGTGGTCAAAACATGTAGGATCAAGATTCATCAAATCATTATCAGTTTGGCATCCCCTAATTTTATTAGTTTTAACATACAATTTTTCAAAAGTCTCTGAAGCCTCCTTAGGTGTTTTACATGATTCAATATAAAATTATAAATCAAAAGAGACTGATGAACATATGCATCCAAGTTCTTTGTCATAATCAATCTCCCATCTTTCATTTTCTCTAGCATCAATAGGTTTAGAAATGGTTTCCTTTAAATAGCATACATAACCCTTTCCCATGAGATAATTCCATTTTAATTTTCTCCATCAAGTGTAATTATATGGAGTTATAATTTTAATTTGAGATTTCCTCATTGCAAGAACACATAGTAAAGCAAGGAAAGAGATCAACCACCATAATTTTAGCCCCCAAAATTAGTCAATCAAGAATCCCCCAAAAATATATGATGTTGGAACTTTATGCTTAGTGTAATTAATGTTGAATGCACAAGACAACTGAGAGGGGAGTGAATCAGTTATACAATAAAACATAAAAAACCCTCATTAACATTTAGATCCACATCACCTCCAGAGGGCTCAATACCCAAAAGAAAGAAGGGCTCATTGTTAGTGGCTCACTGCCATATTATAGAGAAGAAGAAAGAAGATTGTTACAATGATAAATCCATCTCAATGCAACAGAAAAAGTCCACCACAACATCACCAACACATTTCCAGCCTTTTTGAAGATTGTAGACACCTTCTACTCACTGCTTCTAGTAGTCTAACTCATTAATCTTGTGCGACACTTCACAAATTTGTACTTCACAACTCTACAATTTGCATCACTCTCACTACACACACATCCTCCATCAACAAAACACTTATTTATACCATCCTCAACCTTGAAAACAATTGAAAAGGCTAGCTATGTACCACAGTTGTGCAAATTTAAATTAGGTTGGTGCCAAAACATGAACACAAATTTCTCTAAAAAGCGATCCCAACCAAGAAAATTTGGATATAACACTTATGAATACCTATGATTAACATATTCAAACCGCACAAGAAAATCTTCAATATAGAAGAAATGTGGAGCAAAATTAGAACACCACTCTATATGCCAGAACACCTCACAACACACTGTTTCCTCTTTTATCCAAATTTTCTCAAAATCACTTAGAAACCAAGCACCACAAACACATTCTCATCATCACCAAGCCAATTGCAACATAGTGACTCAACCAAACAACATCCATAAATAGAAGCTTATCAAAGCAGCACTAGAGGTTGACACTAGTAACACTTACTAATGACAACATAATGCAATTAATCAAAGCATCACCAAAAACTTATCAATGCAACATAGATCTATTGACATCAATGACAACACCAACTACTCATACTTGCAACAATTACAAGTGCCACTTTCCAAACATAGTGTAGTGGACTTGATCTTAATTCGTATAGATGTAAAATTTGGCCATAAACTCAAAGTACAGTTTTTATAAAAAATTATATCAATCTAATTACACCACTACAAATTACACAAAAATTATGAACTATCAAAAAATTGGATGAAAAAAGTTGTTGTAGGAGTAAAATGAAGCCCCAAAAGTTCCCAAAATGAGAACAATTCAACAATACCTATGAGAATTAGGATTTTTCTAGAAAAAATAGGCACCAAAATTTTTTAAAAAACTAATGGTACCAATTAGAAGAGCATAAAATTCTTTCCCAAATTAAAAAAAAAATCTCTAGAAAAGGAGGTCTTGAACCTAAGTTATGGGTGTTCAAAGATTGACTTCAAAATTAAAATTACAAACCGTAAGCGGGGTTAGGTGTTGGTAACACAAGGGCAGACAACTGAGAGGGGGGGTTGAATCAGTTGTCATAGAAATTTAAACTTATTAACCTTATTCTCAGATCTGATTAATAACCATGAAAGAATAAATCATCAACACATCAGAAACACACATAACACCAATATTTTTTACGTGGAAACCTTGTTAGGGGAAAAACCATGGTGGAGGTCAGTCCACAAGATTATACCCCATTAAAGGTATAAAGAAAAATAAATGGGGAATGCACATGCATTCAGGCACACTGCCTAGAGCTCACTGCTCAATTACAACAAGGCTTACTTCCCAAAGGAAGACACACTGTCTTCCAGAAACATTCAGATTACATCCTCAGGATTTTGAACTAAGTAAATAGCATCTGCTAATTCCTGATTATAGTTTCGGTTAAGCACATGAACACTTCTTTACACTCTACTCACTCTTCTTCACACTCTGATTTTTCCTTCAAATGATTAGAACATTATTCACACATCTCATACACATGCATGCCTTCAAATGGAATAAACAATCACTTATATATATATCTGTAACAAGAGATTACATCACTACATGTCAACTTCAACAAAATAATAAAACATATGCAAACTGTCGGCCCAAAACAATAAATAATTTTCAATTTGAATCGACCAATGTTAGCCACAACATAATGAAGACCCAAAACAAAATTCTCAAACACGAAAAAACCTTCAAAAATTATTCCATGAAGATCCACAACACACTACCATCACCTTGTTGGCCATGAACATGAACACGCAAGAGAAAATCACCAATCATGAGCACAACAATCAATGTAGATGTAAAACATAGATAGATCATGATCTAGAAATATCCACAAGCATCATCAATCACCAAAGAAGCATCTGCAACAATTGAACTTACTAGAATCGCATCATCTTCATTCAGGAACACCAACTGAAGCAACAAAATGACTGTCAGAACACAACTGCTCATAACTCGATCAAATCTTTATGCAGATCTCTAAAATTTAATGTGGATAAACTATATATACTCAAAAACAAGCCCTATAATCCAAAAACTTTGATCATCAACGTACTAAGCTCGGAAACATACTGAACTTCACTTCATCACTGACAACTTGCAACTCATTTTATTACAATTTTCTCAATATCCTCGACATATGCAGCCTTAAAGACATTAATACCAATAGTGTTGACATCAATGACAACCACATATCAGCAACATCCAATAATCTCCCCCTTTTACATTGATGGCAACACATGATGTGAAAAACACCATCAACGCAACTATCTCTTAGCACTTTCTCCCCCTTAGATTCTAACTCTTTTCTCCTCAACTCTCTCACATGACTCTTCTCCCCACAATTTTTTTTGCATGACTCTTCTCCCCCTTTGACATCAATAACAAAGCTACACACAAGATTTTAACCACATATCTAAACATCTAACTACTCCCCCTAAGTAGCATCCACCACAACATCAATCTAGGTCAAGATATGACTGTGAAATGCACGGACTGATGCCAGTCAATGCATCTTAGTTTTGATTAGGAAGGGTAATCACCCCTAGCTTCGCTCTGAGATAGTCAAAATTATCCTTAGGAAAAGGCTTCATAAAGATATTTGCAATGTGTTCCTTAGTAGGCACATACTCCAATTTGACTTCCTTTTCACTCACCTTCTCTCTCAAAAAGTGAAAATTGATAGATATATGCTTGGTCTTTGAATGCAACACCGGATTCTTAGAAATGTTAATTTCACTTGAATTATCATAGAATATAGCAATAGGTTCATCATACACAACTCTGATATCTTTCAACATCTACTCCATCCACAATACTTGAGTACAATTGTTAGCAGCAGCAATGTATTATGCCTCTGTAGTAGATAAAGAAATAGCATTATGCTTCTTACTTAACCATGAAATCAGCTTCTTTCCTAAGAAAAATGCACCACCACTAGTACTCTTCCTGTTATTCACATCTCTTTCCCAATCAGCATCAGTAAAGGCACTCAAAGTAAGGTCATCATCTCTAGGATACCATAGGCCAAAATCAATTGTCCCCTTCAAGTATCTAAAATTCCTCTTCACAGCAGTCACATGAGATTCCTTAGGTTCAACTTGAAATCTTGCAACAATGCATACAACATTCATGATAAATTAGGTCTAGTTTGAGTCAAATAGAGCAATCCACCAATCATCAATTTGTATCTAGTTTGATTTTCTTTCGAGGAATCATCATCTTGTGTCAACTTACATCTGATCACCATAGGTGTACCAACTAGCTTTGAATCTTCCATACCAAACTTCTTTAGCAATTTTTTCACATACTTGGACTGAGATATAAAGATCCCTTTATCTAGCTAAGTAATTTGTAATCCCAAAAAGAATTTCATCTCTCAAATCATAGACATCTCAAACTCACTTTGCATCTCATCAGCAAACTTCATGCACAAACCATCATCTCCTCCAAAAATGATATCATCAACAAAGACTTCAACAATCAAATATTTATAATGATCAATCTTGAAATACAAATTACTCTTAGTAGTACCTTTATTAAATCCAAGCTTCAAAAAATCCTTGTCCAATCTGGCATACCATGCCCTAGGGGCTTGCTTGAGTCCATGCAGTCCTTTCTTCAACCGACTAACCATATTTCTCTAATCATTCAATTTAAATCCATCAGGTTGCTCAACATACACTTCTTCTTCCAATTTTCCATTTAGAAATGTTGACTTGACATCCATCTAATAAACCTTGTAGTTTTTGTAAGTAGCATCAGCAAGAAATAGTCTTGCAGCATCAATCCTATCAACAGGGGAAAAAATTTCTTCAAATTCAATTCCTTCCATCTGAGAATATCCTTTACAAACCAATCTTGCTTTGTTTCTAACAACTTCACCTTGCTCATTCAATTTGTTTCTATAGACCTATTTACTTCCAATTACATTTTTTTCCTTAGGTCTAGGAACAAGAATCTATGTATCATTATTCTCAATCTGTTGTAGTTCATCTTTCATTTCTTCCACCCAATTTTCATCTTTGCATGCTTCATTGACATTAGTAGGCTCAGTCTTTGAAATCAAACAGTATTCTTCTGCAATTTTTCTCCTAGTTTGAACACCTTTGTTCTTATTACCTATGATCTGATCTTCTGAATGATTTAGTCTTACATACCTTGGAGTCTTAGGATGCTCTTGAACTTCAGGCTCTCGTGATCTCTCTTCTACACTTTCACTAGTTCCTTCCTCTTGATTTTCTTGATTCACCGGAATGATCTGAACTTGATTTGAAGTTTTACTTTCTTTCCTTTATTTGAACTATCATTTTGATCATCTGAATCATATCCACAAGTTCTAGATGGTCTAGCTATGTATTCATCAACCTTGACATTTTCACTTTCAACTACTTTCCTCAATCTCTTATTGTATCACCAGTAGGTCTTGCTTTTAGTAGAATAACCAAGAAATATTCCTTCATCACTCCTAGCATCAAACTTTCTTATATCTTCTTCTCTTTTGATATAGCATTTACTCCCAAATATTTTGAAGTATCTAACAGTAGGTTTATGACCATACCATAGCTCATAAGGAGTCTTACCAATATCACCTTTGACTTGTACTCGATTGAGTGTGTAAACAATAGTACTCACAGCTTCTCTCTAGTAGATATGAGGAACATTTCCTTCTAGCATCATAGTTCTAGTAGCTTCTTTAATTGTCTTGTTCTTCCTTTCCACAACTCCATTTTGTTGAGGGGTCCATGGGGCAGATAATTATCTCTTTATTCCATGTTCTTCACAAAAATAATTAGACTCACCAGAAGTGAATTCACCTCCTCTATCTGATCTCAAATATTTGATCTTCAGACCTATCTTTGTCTCAACCATAGCCTTAAAAATCTTGAACTTCTCCAGAGCTTCAGATTTCTCCCTTAAGAAAGTAACCCACATCATTCTGGAGTAAACGTCAATAAGTAACATGAAATACATGTATCCTTGTAAAATTCTGACTCTAGAAGGACCACACAAGTCAGTATGCACAAGTTCCAACACTTCATTTGAACAATGGTGTTTGCTCTAAAATGAAATTCTAGTTTGTTTCCCTAACTGACATTCCTCGCATATAGCATTAGTAGGTTTTATCAACTTAGGAATATCTCTCACAGCCTAAGTAGAAATTATCTTGATAATATTATCAAAGTTTACATGACACATTCTCCTATGCCACAACCAACTTTCATCAACTTGAGCAATAAGACAACTTTTACTAGTAGCACTCAGGTGAAACATATTACCTTTTGTTTTTGTACCTAATGCAATCATATTTCTGGAACTCCCCAATATTATGCACTTTCCATCCTTGAACTGAAGATTGTATCCCTTTTCAACCATCTATCCAACACTTAAAATATTATGCTTCAAGCCTTCCACATATAGGACATCATCAGTATTATGCTTACCATCAAGAGAAATGCATCCTCTGCCATGGATTACACCTATTTTGTCATCACCAAAACTTACAACACCACCATCATACTTTTCCAAGCTTACAAACTTACTTTTATCACCTATCATGTGATGAGAGCATCCACTTTCAATCACCCATTCATCTTTCTCTTCAACTCAAGTAGCTAGGGCTTTCTCTACATTTGTACAATTAGCAGATTTAGTAGACACAGGATTTTTTTACTTGTTAGTAATAAATACCCATTCATCCTCACATTCCCTTTATGAGATTCATCATCTGTCACACCTTCATCAGTAGCATAATAACACTTCCTTTGAAATCTAGGCTTGTTAGGCCTTGACTTAGGAACTCTTTCCAGACACCTTGATGCAAAATGACCTATTTTATTGTAAGAAAAACATTTAATAGGAAACTTCCCTTTATACTTACCTTCTCCTCTAGCTTCTCTCTTGACAATAAGTGCTTCAAGCTCATCCATTTTTCTCTCTTCTTCTTCAATCTCTCTCATTTCCTCCTCATACTTGAATATCTTTCTAGAAGAACTTTCTTCTGAATCATATCTTTGTTTATCCCTTCCAAAAATAGTAGCTTTGAATGCAGATTTTGTCTTGGGAAGAGCATCACCAAATTCACACAACTCAAAAGTAGTAAGCTTACCAATCAACATATCTCTGGTTACATTTGTTACAGACTAGAGCTCCTCAATAGTAGTAGCTTTGACTTTATATGCAGCGGGCAAGGATCTGAGCCCTTTAGCAAAAATATTCGATTCTTCTAATTGTCCACCAGCACATCTGATAATGCACACAAGTTCATTCACTCTTTGCATGAAAGAAGTAATGTTCTCATCATCACCCATTCTCAACATTTCATATTTCCCTTTTAGACTTTGCAACTTAGCAATCTTCACATTAGCATCACCTTCATACAAAGTTTCCAACCTTTTCCAGATCTCATAAGCAGTCTTCAGATCCATAACATTTGTCATCTCAAAATCAGTCAAAGCACTCAGCAATGCTTCCTTAGCCCTGATATTGTACTCAACATCCTTAATCTCAGCAGCAGTAGAAGGACCATTATGTGGGATAACATACCTATTCCTTGTAATGTTCCAGTAGGGTTCACCAATGCATCTTAGATGACACTCCATTTTAGTCTTCCATAGAGAATAATATGTTCCATCAAATCTTGGACTATCCTTCTTATATGTCGCCATCCCGTATCACCTCAAGCTATTAAACTTCTTTCAAGGAACTTGCTCTAATACCAATTTTTGAAAACACAAGGGCAGATAACTAAGAGGGGGGATGAATCAATTGTCACACAAATTTAAACTTATTAACCTTATTCTCAGATCTAATTACTAACCATGAAAGTATAAATCATCAACACATCAGAAACACACATAACACCAAGATTTTTTACGTGGAAACCCTTTTAGGGGAAAAACCATGGTGGAGGTCAGTCCACAAGATTATACCCTGTTAAAATTATAAAGAAGAATAAGTGGGGAATGCACATGCATTCAGGCACACTGCCTGGAGCTCACTGCTCAATTACAATAAGGCTTACTACCTAAAGGAAGACACGCTGTCCTACAGAAACATTCATATTACATCTACAGGATTTTTAACTAAGAAAATAGCATTTGCTAATGCTTGATTATAGTTTTGGTTAAGCACATGAACACTTCTTCACACTCTACTCACTCTTCTTCACACTTTGCTTCTACCTTCGAATGATTAGGACATTATTCACACATCTCATACACACACATGCTTTCAAATGGAATAAAAAATCACTTATATATATCTACAACAATAGATTACATCTCTACATGTCGGCTTCAACAAAATAATAAAACATATGCAAACTGTTGGCCCAAAACAATAAATAATTTTCAAGGAAAAATGACCAATGTCAGCCACAACATAATGAACACCCAAAACAAATCCTCAAACATGAAACACTTTCAAAAATTATTCCATGAAGATCCACAACATGCTACCATCACCTTGTTGGCCATGAACATGAAAAACATGAACACACAAGAGAAAATCACCAATCGCGAGCACAACGATCAATTCGGATGTGCAACACAGATAGAGCACAATCTAGAAACATCCACAAACATCATAAATCACCAGAGAAGCATCCACAACAACTAAACTTACTAGAATCACATCATCTTCATTCAGGAACACCAACTGAAGCAATAGAATGACTGTCAGAACACAACTACTCATAACTCGATCAAATCTTCATGTGGATCTTTGAAACTTAACATAGATAGACTAGATATACTCGAAAACAAACCCTTTAATCCACAACCTCTTATCATCAATGTATTGAGCTCAGCAACATACTGATCTTCACTTCATCACTAACAACCTACAACTCCTTTTATTACAATTTTCTCAATATCCTCGACATATACAGCCTTAAATACATTAATGCCAATAGTGTTGACATCAATGACAACCACATATCAGCAACATCCAACATAAGGTTGGAGGGAGGCACCTATTGACATTAGCAATTCATTAATAAGGAATATTCTATTGGTTGGCCAAAATATTATTTTCACCAAAATATGTTGTTGAAATCTTCTAAAGTGTTGAAATATTCTTTTCACAGGGTACAAAATCTTTGAGGAATTTGTAGGGAATATTATTTTACCAAATTTTTTGTCGATAATTGGTTTTCCTCATTTATTTCTAGAATTTTACTTTTTTCTATTAAAACATTTTATTCCCATTTGGCGGTAGCCTAGGACGATTTGACTTGTAGGTCATGTTGTATGGTGGGCCTTTATAGCACCATGTGGCCCTTACAAAGGCTCCCATAGGTATTGTGTAGTACCTATGGTGCGTGCTGACTACACATGCCATATGCTTGTGAATTTATTATTTTATAATTCTTAAAAATAAAAAATAGAAAAAAGAATTAATTTTTTTCACTTGTTATGAAATTGGATGACCTTGGAAATTGTATGGTTGGTCATATGGTATTAATGGTGGGGGAGGTAAAAAAAATATGAGGGTCCAAACCAAGCTTCTTGGGCCTTTTTGGATGTGATGGAAAGGTTTTGTTTAGCCCAAAATGTTGAAAGAATGAAGAAGGATCCCCTTAATGTGTTGTTATTGATGTCAGCATTGATTGTTGATATCTACATTGATCTAGTGATTAGAGTTGATTCGATAATGAAGATACTCTGATTTGGTAGTTTGGTTCGAACTCTCTCATATGATAAGATCTACTTATGCGGTGATAGTATGTTGTTCCTAACTATAAATTACATTTGTGTTCAAAATTTTAGTTGGTTTGGATGTATAGTTTGAAAGATATAAGTGACAGTAGTTTGGCATACAGGTTTTTGGTTATGTGTAAATCGGTTTACATTCCTTTAGTGATAAGAATCATATTTTTCAACTTTGGGAGATCTCTTATAGGTGTCAACACATTGTATATTCCAAATGGTGCATGATTATCTAATCAAATTGATTGTTCATGTTGATCAATTAGCATATTTTGTGATTAGGTATATTTCTTGGTCGACCTAATGCTCGGTGTGTGTTACAGTGATTAAATATGTATTGTAGATGTTAGTGATATCTATTTTAGGTCCATGTCAACCTAAATCGAGTATTTCATGTTTTGGTTTAAGCTCGAAGATGTTTTGGTTCAAGTATGGAGCCGACAAGGAAATTTTAATTTAATTTAGGGCTACATCTAATTAAGCTGACCTAATTAATGTATGCAGATGAATTGGGTATATATGTAAGACATTTTTGAGGTTATAGGAGAGATGACATGCGAGTATGTGAATTTTGTATGTGTATGATTCGAATAGCAGCATACATATTGTGAATATTGAGAAACTATGAAGCAGAGGAGTGTTTTGTATTCTGTATATGATAAAGTGCATAGATTCAATATATTGAGCTTCAAAGGAACTGAATTCACACAAGGAAGGTTCATTTTATATCAGTTCACATCCTAGTTGTGTGGCCATTCTATCTTCTAACTATCGTTCTTTTTGTGGCTATGAACCCTATTAGAAAGTGTGTCCTAGCAATGAGCCTTTTTGTAATATCTTATAATTGGTTATAATATGTTGTGAGCTAATCCTTACTGAGGTTTTTCCCTTTTTGGGTTTTCCACGTAAAAATACTGGTGTTCATTTGTTATGCGATCTTGTTATTGTTTCATGCTTTCATTCATTATTATTGTTGGATGTGTTTTGTTAATTGGATGGGTTATGATCAAATAGTTTAATGGAATACTAATTCACCCACCCCTCTCTCAATATTTTGGGTGTTCAACACAAAATGCTCCAAAATTGCAATGACCTTTTGGATTTGGAAACCACCTCCTAGCTTCAAACCCTTATAGATATGGCCTCATATGTCTAATTTGGATGAAACAAAAGGAAACTTTGACTTTCTTGAATACCCTAAACTCAATAGTGAGCTTGTATTTGTACTAAAAATCTCCAAAATGAACCTACAATACAAATCTACAAAGAGGAAACCATTAAATTTGGTATTTCTATCTGTAACTAAGGCAAAAATTCAGGTTAGCATTATAAAGCATAAACAAACTAAACCCTAGCTAAATAATGAAGAACAATGGAAGAAAATAGCATAAAAACAAAGAACAATCTCACAAAGTATTCATGCCCTCCATGAATCACCTACATTGCACCTTCTTCATTTGCTGCAATATTATGTTTTCCCTCATATTTTTGATGAGAAACCTATGACTATGAAAAATCCCTAAGCAAATATTGAAGGATTCTAATCAAAATCTACAAAATGCAAGTATGCAAATATGAAGCAAGCCTAAAGTATGCAAAAAATGTTATGACAGCATGAAGTCACAAAGTCAAGAGATGTCCAAATGAGGCTAAAATTTCCTTTTTATAGAAAAGCCAATTTTAGATGAGTGGCCAAGATTGAAAGTTGAGAGATGCCCTAAGATCAAAGGTTGAAATTAAATGTGACAACTAGCAATTAGGGTTAGGGAAACATTAGGGAAATTTTGAAATGAAGGGCTGAGATTTGATTTTAGAAAAATCAAATCAATGGACAGAAATGCATGTGACAAGAGGAAATATTGGGTAGGGAAAAATAAAAAGCTAGAGAATCAAATAATAATTTGAAATTATTTGATTTAAAGACCTCCGAACAAACAACCCTAGAAATTTGTTCTGAAAGTCTTTCACGAGATAAGTGTTCCAACTCCCCAACTGATGTGGTTTTTCCTTTACCATATTTTGATTCTACTTGTCAATGGCTTGAGCAACATACCCTTGTGGGTTATTTTGTTGGGAGGACTCCCCTTGAAAGTGTGCTTAAAGAATGGGTTAGCAAGGCTTGGGTCCCTCATGGGGCCTGCCTTGATATGGTCCAAAATTTAACCAAGGGTTTCTTTTTGTTCTGCTTTGTGGAGGTCAATCATGTCCAAGCTATCTTAGCCCACTGTCCCTGGTATGTTAGGTCCTCTTTGTTGGTTTTCTAGGCATGGACCCGGGATTTTTCTATCTTAGATGACACCAAGTTGTGGGTCCCTGTCTGGATTGAATTCCTTGGTCTGCCTTTGCCTTATGTGTCTTTTTTGAATCATATTGCATCCTCACTAGGGAGGGTCATTTGTATTGATCCCGATAGGTTTTTCCAAGCCTAACCCCAGAAATGGGTTTGTGTGGAAGTAGACCTCTCCAGGGATTTGAAAGAATTCATTGATATTCAAATTGGAGCTCTCCGACATACCCAAAAAGTCACTTATTTTAATCTTCCCAACACGTGTTATAGGTGTCAATCTGCAGACCACAAGATTAAGGACTACCCTTTGGCAACGCCTCCTACACCTTCTCCACCATGAGATACTGAAAAGCCTCATCATACAGAGTTTTCTGCTGCCAAACTTGATGAAAAATGGACCACAGTTACAAGGTGAAAAAATAAGTCCACTAGTTCTGGGTCGGCCTCTAAGGCCTCTGAACCATCGAAGGTAGTTTCAAACCCTTTAGTGAAGGGGACGAAAGCTCCTGTTAGAGCTGATAATGTTTTGGTGCAGCCCAGAACAAAGGCAATGCCTCAGCTTGTTGCCATTATGATTGCTCAGCCAAACGTTTCTCCTCCCGTGTTGGGAGCTCAAAGGTGATCTCGCAGTCCTTCTCCACCACTTCAATGAGGTGAATATGTGCAAGAAAAGTGAATATTTTCCTCTCCTATTCAGATTGGGTCAATTCCGCCAGAGTTTTTGCAGAATTGTTTCTCTTCCCTAAATGAAGAGGAATCGGACTCTGACAATATGGAGGAGTTTCATTCATGAATTTTCTCTCATGGAACGTTTGAGGTCTAAAAGACCTCTCCAGAAAGTATTCTGTTAGGGATACTTTATGAAAATATTATGGTATTGAAGTGCTTTGTCTCCAAGAGGTTAAAATTTATGGATTCTTCCTTGCTTTGGCTTGCCATTCTATTTGGCTAGCCAATAAAATGTTTTGCACTACTCATGAGGCTAGATGTGGCAGAGCTATCACTCTTTTTTCCCCACAATGGCATGCTTGTGTGGTTGACCATGGGTCTGATCCTACTCATCGGCTTGTCTGGATCCTTCTCAACATTGATAATCATTCCTTTGGGATTATTAATTTTTATGCTTCTAATGATGTTGTGGAGCGCTCTTTGCTTTGGCGTTGGATTGTTGATTCATTGTCAATTTCTACTTGGTTATTATGTGGGGATTTCAATATGGTTGAGATGGTGTATGACAAAGATGGCACCTTGCCATTCAGATGGGCAGCTGGTGAATGAGAGGCATGGTTTTACATGCGCAATAAATTGGGGCTTTTTGATCCCAATATTGGTTGTCACCATTCTCATTCTCTCTGGCACACTTGGTGTAATTTCAGGGCTAGTTCTGATAGAATATTTAAGCACCTTGATTGTGCCATGATCTCAGCTCAATCTTTTTCTCTTTTGATAGTTCTTCTCTGTCAGTTAAGTCATTAGTGGATGTGACTGTCTAACCACTTCCCCATTTCTTTTCGCATTAAATGGGAGACATGATAGCCTTGCACGTGTAAAACTCAATTCTTTTTTAATACTTCTTTGCTTTTCCATAAGCCTACTCTGGCCCACATTCGTAGAGTCTGGAATATGGAGTGCAAGTCAGCTCATCATACAGGCTAGATTACATGGTGGAATGTTGTTATCACTCATACGGCTCGATTTCTACACACTATAGGCACCAGTTGGCTATCTTTCACCAGCGGTCTTATGAGGCCACCACCTCTGACCTACATTTAGCTACTGAGGCTTTGGCAGCAAACCCATTTTCCCCATCATTACAAGTCGTGGTGGAAAAATTAAGGCACAAAAAGAAAGTTGCAAACAATTATGATGCCAGAGGGGCTCAAATTAAAGCCAAGTTGCACTAGCTCAAAGTTGGTGACCGTGCCTCTAAGGAGTTTTTTTTGGCCCTGCATGCTAGGAACTCATCCCCAGGAATTAAAAAAATTAAAGATGGAATCCAGGTGCTCTCTGAGCTTCCTGACATTCTTCGGGCATTTGTGCGCCATTATGAGTAGGTTATCACTACACAGGAATCCACGCCTGTGCAACAGCAAGCCCTTCAAGATTGCCTTGTTGTTGTGCCAAATAGGCTCTCCTCAGCCTAGAGAAATTTTTGTGATCAATTTTTAACATTGGATGATCTCAAGGAAGTTTTTCATTCCATGGCTGATGACAAAGCCCGAAGGATCAATGGGTTTCCTTGTGAATTTTATAAGGCACTCTGGGATTGTGTTGGGCAAGATTTGTATCATGTTTACTTAGAAGTGTTTCATGCTAATTCTATAGGTAATTTAATAAACAAAGGAAATATTAAATTCATACCTAAATCTAGAGATCCCAAGGATATTTGTAGCCGGACGCCCATTACGCTTCTCAATGTCTCCTACAAAATCATTACCAAAGCTTTGGCTCTGAAAATCTGTCATCTTTTACCTCAAATTGTGCTCCTGGAGCAAACCGGATTCATCAAGTCCAGGTTCATTCTAGATAATATTATTGTCGTGTGGGAAGGTATGGAGTGGGCCTGACGATCAAACCAGAAGGCTATTTTCTCAAAATTGATTTTGCTAAAGCCTATGACCGCATTGAATGGCCTTTTATTCTTGTGATGTTGCAAGCTTAGGGGTTTGGGCCCAATTTCATTTGGGTTGTCTGCATGCTCTTTGCATATGCTTCTACTTGTATCACCATTAATGGCCGCCAATCCTCTACCTTTGGGATTTTTCATTCCATCCTGCAAGGTTTCTCGCTTGCGCCTTCTCTATACATGCTTGTTGTTGAAAGGTTTGGCTACCTTTTGGCCAATGTGTTTTCTCAACAACGTGTCAAGGGCATTTCACTGCCTAACTCTCAGGCCCAGCTGGTTAATGGCCATTTTGTTGATGACTCTTTCCTCACTCTTCTTGAGGATTAAGATAATATCAAAGCAGCTCTGGAATGTATTAATATTTTTTTCCTTGCTTTTGGTTATGTCATTCAATGGCATAAAAATTTGTGCTATAGATAATTTATTCTGCCTGCTCTGCCCTAGTTTCAGTAGTATGGTTGGAAGTGGATTGGGCCAAGAGAAATTTTTTTTATTCTTAGGCATTCCCTTCGCCTTCTAGGCATCTCCGGCCGAGCTATGGCAAGTTGTTCTGTCTAGAATTGAACATAAAATCGCTTACTAGATTACTAAGCCCCTCTCTTTGGTAGGAAAATTTCAAGTTTGTTCTAAAGTTCTTGTGGCCACTCATGTGTATTATTCCTCCTGTTGGGCCCCCTCTAAAGCTGCCTATGGAAAACTTGAAAATTTGCTCTGAGACTTCCTTTGGGCCTCTACTAAATCTCATAGAGGGTTTCATCGTGTCGCCTGGGAATTGTGTTGTCTTCCCAAAGACTCTGGTGGTCTTGGGTTGCTCTCCACTGAATGAAAAGGCACTACCTTGTGTGTGAAGTGGATTATCTAGGCCCTTATGGGAGATGACACCTGGAAAATTCTCCTTAGGCATTATATTCAATCAGGCTTTCCTGTGCACAGACCCACCTAGAAGGGGATTGGCTTTCAAACCCTTCTGGTCATGGAGGAACCAGTTCAAATTATGGGGACTTTTGTTGCTAAAATCATTTGGAGAGCTTGGGAGGCAATTAAACCCTGGCTCCACTGGGCTAGTTCTAGTTTTCGTGATGGGCTTTCGCTCAACTAGAAAAATGTTTGGTGGTCTCCTCTTTTTTCTAGCAATGGTCAGCCTTTGCTTAATCACCTTGGCTTAAGGTGCTTAGATTTCATAAGAAAGGTATTCAGACTTTACAACAGATATTTCACAGACCCACAATGCGTATTTTGCTATGGGAGGATTTTTGGTGCCTTGTACAGACTTCAAAACCAAGACTGTGCAACTTATGGTGGTCTGGTGAATGCTATTCCTACAGAAATGCTTCATAAGGTGGGAATTTGTGGGTCCAAGCTCTGGTGGAAGGACTGGAAGTGGTACCCAGACACCCCTTTCAGGAATTACAATCCTAGGCTTGGTTATAGGTGGCTTTCACCACATTTTCCTATGATTAATGGTCTGAACCAGAGGTGGCTTCTTCAATCTCCCACTCATGTCTGACGTAAAAGATTTGCTGCCACTTGGTCTACAAGTGTTGAGCCAAAACTTTCCCACTTTTCTTAGTGTATTATTTTCCAAGGCTTTCCTAAGGGTTCTCGACTTATTCACCTGGGGGTTCAGCACCCCTGTTGCCCTTTTTGTGGGCAAGCTGAGTCTTTTAAGCATCTCTTTTGGTTTTTCCCTAGAGCCCAGTAGTTTTGGACTTGGATTCATGACTTCTTTCAGCCTTTTCAATTGGAGCCCTTCTCCTGGCATATGATTCTGCTAGGAGACTCACCCAGACTTCTTGCTAAGTATACCCAGTTTTGGCACACTTTCAGGGTGGAAATCCTCTTCAATATCTGGAAAGACAAAAATTCCTACATATTTTTTCATACTCAAATGGATAAAAATGTTCCTTTATATTCTAAAGCTATTATTTGTTCTAATGTGCTCTTACAGATTTAGGTGCAGGAAAACAAAGTTGCACTTGAAGTTGTTCACCTGCAAGTGCTTTTGGACCACTGGGGCAATGCCTTGTGTACTATTGCTTGGGTGCCCACTTTTCCCACCTCCTCCCAGAGCCAATCGCCCTCTTGAGGCCAGCAGTAGAGTGGTTTTGTGTGTGCCCGCTCTCAGCCTCCTCTTCAATGAGGATCTCACCCTCCTCGACGGACCCGCTCTCCTTTGCCTCAGGCTGGCCAGGGGTGGCCTTCTGACGATGCTTCAGGGAGTGGTGGTGGTGGTTCTGGGTGGCTCTCTGATGACACTTCCGCCTCTAGCTCTGGTTGGCCAAACTCTGGTAAAAAAAAAATTGTGGCTTGCACTTGCAATCTCGCCTCAGCGCGAGGAAGATAAAGATAAAGATAAAGAAGTTGATGATGGTTGGGGTCCTCCTCCTGACGTCACTTCAAACCCCGTTGTTGTATGGGGGAAGAAATTGGATGACAAAGACCCTCCTGGCTTTGTTGGCACTGCTTTGGCCGCTTAATGGCCTTTTTATGTTATGTTTGTAATCATGGACTTCTAGGCTAGGCCCATGTGACTAGTCATTTTATTTTGGCTTTTCTAGGCGTTGCCCATATGACTCTTAGGGTGTGCCTTCTTACCACCCACCTTTTTTTGTGAATATGTATTTTCATCTTTGATTTAATATAGATTAATGCCTATTCATCAAAAAAAAAAAAATTAATTCAAAAGTGGTGGGACCATGTGACAATAAATAATATTTTTTAAATTATTTACTTGGTGGGAAAAAAGAAAATGGACAATTTAAAATAAATAATTTTATTTAAAATTAGAAAAAGTCAAAGTGGACAATAATTAAATAAATTATAAAAAAATATTTAATTATAAGAGGACATTAGAAATTAATGGCGTATTTAAATAAATAAATAAAGTTTATTTATTTAAATAATCAGGAAGACATATGGACAAATAATTATATTTAACTATAGAGGGACATAAGAAATTAGTGACGCATTTAAATAAATAAATATCATTTATTTATTTAAATAGTCAGGAGGAATAAAAAGGATGAACTAATTAAATAATTGAGAATTATTTAATTGGACAATCTGACATAATTAAATATTTTAATTATGTTAAGAAGAAATATGGAGAAAATAAAGTTTGCAGGCCTAGGTCAATTTTATGTGTCTACACTATCAATTTTTTTAAATCTCCAGATCATCATTTGATGCAAGAGAAGAGAATACTCAAATTTTTAAGATCTACCAATATTTTCAACCTATATCTCTCAATTAATACTAACAAGAAGAAATTACATAAGCTTTGATACCATGTAAGAGTTGGTATAGAATTCTCTATACCATGCAATATTTGGTTGAAGATTCTAGCCACTCAAGATCTAGGAACTTTTATGAAAGCTCAAGAGAGATTAGCTATGAGAGAATAATTTAGTCTATCAAAGTATGTAAATGATACAATGATAATGGAATGATTGAATGAATTAATGAGATTACAAAGAGAACCACTTGGTTATATAGTCCAAGGTAAACATAAGATTGCATAAGATTATGACATGTTTCTTAAACTTATGCCTTGATACATAAAGTGATAACTATCCTATGTGTACCCTAAGTAAAGAAATTATTGTGAATAAGACCTAGGTGATTAACTAGATAGATAAAACACCCCTTTTTACCAAAAAAAAAATATAGAAACTTATAACATGGTACAATAAAGACAAAAGAAAAGGCAATCATCTTCAAATGAGGAAACTATAGAAGAAGATGATGATGATTTTATTATCATTTTACTAAGAAAAAATCTAAATTTTATGCAAAAAAAAATTGGAAGTAGAAGAGAACAAAAATCCCTATAAATGCACATGCCAAAGGAAGGAAGCATATACAAACTCTCAAATATTTGAGAGAAGAAAAGGAAAAAAAGTAAAAGGAGTTCAAAGAATATACCAAGAAAAAATATAGTTATAAGGAACCAACCTAGAAGAAGGACAAATACAAGAAGGAAAAGGCACCTTCATCAAGAAAAAGAAAGAAAAAAGAACATATCTCACATGAGTATGGCTCTAACATAGTTACCTTCTAAAAGATTGATATTATCATTCTTGATATTTCTAGACTTGACCAAAAAAAAAAATTAAATTAAATTCATGATATAGTTAAATAAATAAATAAAGATATTTATAGCAGATGCCAAGATAGCAAACTTGGAATTAGAATCAAATAAGAAATCAAAAGAATCAACTTCAATAATTTATCTTAATTGGTTTAGATTTTTCTAGTTTTAAGCTTTTAGAATTTGATGATTTTGTGGATTCATGGTTAGTTAAGTCTTTTTCCAAAATAAAATATATTCTTGAAAATGTTTGGAAAGAAAGACCAAAAATTCCAAAACAACATTCAATCACAAGTGAACCACTAAAATAGGAAGGTATGAATAAGATGTACATGCCATAATTTAGGGAAACTTTTTGTTACAAAACTTGCAGTATATAATGACATGGATAGTTACATATATCTTGGATTGTTATTTTTGGTAAAATATGATATGTCTCTTACACATAAAGGTGAACATATTAATATACCCATCTTGAAGTTAGCCATTTATATGTTAGAACTGACAAAACCTAAAAATAAAAATAATTAGATCAAATAAATATAAGAACACAATGAAGACTTGCAACTATAGAAATCTAAGAGAGAAAAAGTATTTTTAGGTAACACTTTATGTTCTATTCAAGAAAAAATTGAAATAGAATGTTATAGTATGAATCCTCTTAACTTTTAAAAAAATGAATGAGAGTAATGTGAGATAAATATTAGTACTACATAAATGAAGTCTAGGAGCGGGGAGGAGATGGTGAAGTTGTGCAGGCTTGGGCACATAGGCTAGGGGAAACCCTAGCCGTGATTTTCTTTAGTGGCTCTATCTGCATGTTTTTGGTGGTGTTGGGGGAAATTGATGTGATCCACAGGGGGCATTTTTCATCATTTTCTTTGTTGATTTCTCTTTTTTCCTAGAGCTATGGTTTTCGTCATTTATTCCTTGCTTTATTTGTTGTTCTTTGGTTGTGCGGGTAGTATAGGTTTGACCTCTTTTGTGGGCTCTTTTAAAAAAAATTGGGTGCTTCCTAGTGCTATGCATTGTGCAGATCCGTCTTCTTCAACGCATGAAAAGTACATGGAGTTTTCAAATAAGTATTTAGCTAGTAATGGCCCTATTTCTGAGAATAGTTTTTCTAGGCTCAAAAAAGTGAATGGATGTTTGGAGCAATGTCGTGAGCATCCTGTTTTGGTAATCCAACCAGAGTCTATTGTGGAGGATGATGCTTATTGGATTAATCATGAATTGATTTGTAAATTGTAGTAATGGAAAAAGTATCCCTTTTTCTCACTTAATTTGGGAACAAATGATATATAATTAATTTAATAATTCCTTGCTTTAGTGTTGTAATGTGTTTTACACATTCACATTAATCTAGGGCCCCTTTTTAACAAAATGTACTTAAATTATACCTTATTTATTGTTTTGTAAAGTGTTGTAGTACACTTTCACACTTATCTAGGGTTTCATTAATTAATTGTGGTTAATTGAGCTTAATTATCCCCTTTAATTCAAATTTAAGCCTTATTAATGACACCTTCTGAAGGATCTATCCCGACACCCAATAATCAAATTCCATAACATTAAATTTGGTAAAATAAAGTTCCTAGAAAACAGTGCTAGGACCCATTCGCCTTTAGTAGCGAATGGATCCTCTCCACATAGGACCCCCCTTTCTATGCATTTTTGAGGTTGGTTTTTGATGTTCTTTCCACCCCTTAAGCAAGGTCCTAGAAACTTGTGCTAGGACCCATTCGCCTTTAGTGGTGAATGGGTCCTCCTCCTATAGGACACCCCTTTTTGAATTTAATTTTGGTGGGATTCTAATGATTTTCAATCCTAGATTTGGTGTCGGCTTGAATTATTTTGAATTTTGGGGTTAATCTCTAGATTTAGTATAAATATGGGGTTAATTCACCTAGTTTCATGCTAGATCTTCATGATCATTAAAGAGTGCTTTCACAAGAGCATTTTAAAGGAATTCAAGGGCAGATTATTAAAGTCTTATTGCAGCAATTCAAGATCATTTCATCATGTCAAAGGCATAGTGCAGTCAAGCATGTTGTTGAGCTAGGATTGTTCATGTAGCATTGAGGATCTAATTTCAAGCATAGTTTCACATCTTATTTGAGATCAAGATCTAAATTCTTCATGGCCACTTCACGTTAGTTTGCATATTTACATTCCAAGACAACTTCCAAGGTATAAACATTTCATTATTTCATGTTCATGCTTCAATTTCATCATTTCATCATTTGGTTTAATTACCTAAAAGAGGTTTGACCGAGGCAAGCCCATATTCACTAACAATCAACAAGTTTTTCTTCTCTTGAATGTGTATTTGTAGATTTATAGGTTGAAGATCAAGTGGAGAACAAATTGGAAGCAAAATTGTCAAAGTTGTCAAGTTACAAAGTTGTCATTCATGGTGCAAGAACATGGAAAGAAGGCTACATAATTTGCTAAAGGTTTTTAGGAGTTGATAACCCAGGACCAGAGAGTGTAGGAATCAAGGAACATAACCCATATCTCAGTTTCAGAAACCCTAATAGGGACCCATTCACCACTAAAGGCGAATGAGTCCTTTGTGACCTAAAAACAAGCTTCTTGCAGTAAGGTACACATCATTTTGAGCTCTAAAAGATCCTCTTATAGTTGCTATAACAATTAGGGTTAGTTTCTAATTTTTATTTACATCATATCACACACAAAATACATGCATTAGGGTGAGAATTAGTGGTCTATCATTTTTATTTTGGTAAACCCTATTTTCCCCTTAATCATTAAATGGTGAACCTGACATATTGAATATTGCAATTTTCTGATTTTGAAGTCTTTCATTGCATCCTATGTTAGATCTTCCATTCATTTTCTTTTAACTTGCATTGAATTAGATCTCATTTAGGGTTTCTTGCTTGAAATTAATATTTGCATCTCATTAAGGGTTTGGAATTGCATTACTTTGCATTTCTTAAATCTAAAAATACAAAAGCAAATAACTCATTTTGCATATCATTTAGATCTCATAAAATTGCATTTGAAAATCAAAACAACATTGCATTTCTAAAAAATCTAAAACTGAAAGTCACTGTCTCATACCTGGAATTGAAAGACATTGCAAAAACCTTGAAAATCATTCAAAAATAGTTAAAAAACCCTAATCAAGGACCCATTCACCTTTACTGGTGAATGAGTCCTTGATCAGGCTTGACCTGAACCTTCTGGCATCTAAAAAGCATTAAAAATCACTCAAAAATTAGCATAAACATTCCAAAAATACTTAACCAGGACCCATTCGCCCTTAATGGCGAATGGGTCCCTATTAGATCCTTATTTGCATTTTCTAGAAATTGAAATCTCAATTTTAGGCTTATGTTTGTTGTTATTACTTTCCTGCTTCAGTTTTCTGATTTTATGTTTCATCAAATTTAGTGAATCTAGCTTAATTTTCTTTATTTCAGTACATTGTCAAAAATCAAAATTGCATTTACAAAATTTCATTTTCAGTTTATTGCATTGTGTGGAATCTAGAAATTGTATTTCATTCTAGGTCATTGCATTGCCCCTTTCCATTTAGGGTTTGTACACTAGGTTTGTAAAACTTTTATGAGCTTACAACTTGGAGTCCTATTAGCAATACTATTATAAGACGTAGTTTGAGGCTCATGTCATCTCACGATATCTCACTCATTGTGGATCTTGTGTTTTCTAACTCTCTCTCTAATAGTGTTGATAATCAACCCTCTATGGCTCATAGTTTGCATACCTCATTTCCCATGACTTCACCTCCTACAACCAATGTGCATGATGTTATAGAAAAACTAGATGAACAAATAGAAAACTTACAATATTGTATCCTTAGTGAAAGCATAGACATTAGCATGGTTCCCACTATACAAAATCTAAGGAAAGTGCTTAAAACTCAAAATGAAATACAAATTTCCTATAGCCTTAGTTGCTTATGTCATGAGTATTTGAACAAACAAGATAATAATAACATACATGCCATGGTCAACCTTGTTAAAGCTAAGGAAATAAAGAATGATGTGATGAATGTGGACACGGATGATGAAAACACAAAAGATATCAATGAAGAACAACTGATTAAAATGGTAGGATTTATTGAAGCTAGACCTCGTAAGGGCTCAACTAAAAAGCCTCCTGACATTTCCTTCTCACAAAATGACATACTTAGCCATGCACCTGATGGTCCTCTTTACATAGCTGGTCAAATCAATAATAAGCCGAATAATGGGATATTAATTGATCCTGTCTATGGAGAGAATGTGATCATTAAAGAATTCCTCTCTATGCATGAACTATATCATGATACATATGATAAACTGAAAGCATGGATCAAGACACACAATGGTTTTTCTTGTCCTACGATGGGATCGATACATATCCCTTTAAAAGTTGGACCAAAAACATTAAATGTTTCATTCACCATCATCCCACAATCAAACAAATTTCATGTGAAGTTAGGCTATCCATAGCTTCGCTCCATGAATTTTATCCCTTTAGTTGTGCATAAATGTCAAAAGTTTCCATTTGGAAATGATATATTTATTGTGCATCATAATAGATTTAATCCTACGTCGGCCAGAGGAAAATTTTCATTATATTTCTTTTGGCCCAAACCTAAGGAACCTATTAAGCCTCGTGAGGACTTCTTTTTCAAATCATATCATAAGTTCAAGGTAAATAAAATAGCAGAATTATCCCTTCAAAACATGCCTCAACCTATAATTGAACCACCCATCCTTGATGAAGCAAGGATTGAACCAAAATCCCTTTCGAACATTCAAGAACAACCTATAGAAAAACCTCCTACTATTTCCTATAAGAGACCACAAGATAATCAAAACAATCTCATTGTCCTTCCTATAGTCAAACAAGTCTACAAAGTTAAAGAGAAAGTAGTTGAACAAGCTACTGTTGTTTCTTCTATTCCTCCCAAGGAAGAGAAGGAACCTATGATTGACAAACCCACTCTTACACAAACACAAATTGATAATAGATTAAAATAGAATCAAAGTGTTAGAGAGCATAGGCATAGACAATATGCTATTGCTCATAGGTTACAAACTCAAGAAGACAAGAATAACATAGAGAATCAAAATCCGAACTTACCTGAAGCAACGCATGATGACTCTATACCTTCATTGCAATATAAACAAGAACCTTCCATGGACATTGTCATTCGACCTCCTATTGTGATTAATCTAGATGATGACATTAATATTGAAAATATTGATGAAGAAGTGCATGATGAGTTGAATACATTGTTTTCTTCTTCTATGAGCTTAGATGACAAATCTCCTAGAAAGAATGTTGAACTTGGTGCTTCCCCTAGTTCGGAACTTGCTCTTGTCCCTTTGGCTAGTTGTATGTCTTTCGCTTATACAAACTGAGATTGGGATGTGGATGACCTGCTTTAGGTTGACTCGCATGTTCCTTACTATTTTTTTTATTTTTCATGTTTCTTTATGTGATTGCATGTGCGTAATGTGATCCCCTATGATGTTCCATTTGATGTATCTCTCTCTTTGTGACATTCCTCTATATGTACCTACTTCCTTCTCTATGTTGTATGCATTTTTCATTTGTCTTGTGTTTTCCTTTTGGGGATGACACAAGGCATCGAGACATTTAGGTCTCTTCCATGTTGACCCAAAAGCTTTTCCTTTATCTTTTCTTTTCATTTGTCTTGTGTTTTATTTTTGGGGATGACGCAAGGCATTGAGACATGTAGGTCTCTTCCATGTTGACCGAAAAGGATTTTTTTTGTTTTCGCTCTCTTTGTGTCATTCTTCTAGTTCTATGAGTATTTGGGGAATGATGATAGTTCTAAGCTCTAAATCAACAATGTAGCAAAGACATACTGACCCTGAATCCATAGATCCCTTATGTTTTTTTGGGGGCAGCTCCTTCCTTCCTATTTCATGGCATAGCTTTATTTCGGAAACATATTACTTGGCATAGGGTTTTCCGAGGAAAGCTCTCATGTCTTAAGAGAAAAAATTGGCTACTTTAAAGAAATTGCTCACAGTAATTATGTTAGCAACCACTTTAGGGGGCATACATCAATGACATCTTTCAGCATATTTCATGGCATGATTTTATTTTTTTTGTGATGTGTCCTTTTCTTAGTGGTTTCATTGGGTTTTATGTCCTCCAATAGTACGATATTTCCAAGCATATAATCTCCCTTTATGGCATGATGTGAAACGAGAGGCATACGATAAGTGGCGATTTGATAATCTTTGACTTGTCCTCTCTTGGAGACATTAGGCACGATGTTCCCTAAGAAGAAGACCTTACGTGAACAAAGAAAAAAACCCTTTAACAAAAACATATAGACATGACATTCAATTTAGCATACAAAAATCATTACATTGTGGTGCCTTATCAAAGTTGTCAGGAGGATAACTTTGGTATGGTATGGGAGGCTAATATGATTCTCTCATTTGCCACTTCATTGGGATAACTTACCTAGTGGATAGATTGAGGTTCCACTACCCCAGAGTGAGCATACATGTTGGGATAACTCACCTAATGGACAGACTGAGGTTCCACTACCCCAGAGTGAGCATGCTTATTGGGATAACTCACCTAGTGGAAAGACTGAGGTTCCACTACCCCAAAGTGATCATTCATGTTGGGATAACCCACCTAGTGGACAAACTAATGTTCCACTACCCCAGAGTGAGCATGCTTGTTGGGATAACTCATCTAGTGGACAAACTGAGGTTCCACTACCCCAGAGTGAATAACACATGTTGCGGAAAAATAACCCCATCCCACATTATGTTGGAATGGTGTGCTTTATCCTTTGTTTTTCTTTGTTTTTCTTAGCCTTTGATAGGGTATGGCTATGTACATTTATTATTGTTGCATACTCAAGTGTCTTGAATGTCTACTTTAGTGTGAGTTTGTCGTGAGGGAAAACTCTCACTAAAGTGGGGGAAAAATGTAGTAACGAAAAAAGTGTCCCTTTTCCTAACTTAATTTGGGAACAAATGATATATAATTAACTTAATAATGCCTTGGTTTAGTGTTGTGATGTGTTGTACACATTCACATTAATCTATGGACCCTTTTTAACAAAATGTACTTAAATTGTACCTTATTTATGGTGTTATTAAGTGTTGTAGTACACTTTCACACTTATCTAGGGTTTCATTAGTTAATTGTGGTTAATTGAGCTTAATTAGCCCCTTTAATTCAAATTTAAGCCTTATTAATGACACCTTTCGAAGGATCTATCCCAACACCCAATAATCAAATTACATAACATTAAATTTGGAAAAATCAAGGTCCTAGAAAATGGTGTTAGGACCCATTCACCTTTAGTGGTGGATGGGTCCTCTCCACATATGACCCCCCTTTCTATCCATTTTTGAGGTGGGTTTTTGATGTTCTTTCCACCCCCCGAAGTAAGGTCCTAGAAACTTGTGCTAGGACCAATTCGTGTTTAGTGGAAAATGGGTCCTCCTCACATAAGACACCCCTTTTTGAATTTAATTTTAGCAGGATTCTATTGATTTTCAATCCTAGATCTGGTGTCAGCTTGAATTATTTTGAATTTTGGGGTTAATCCCTAGATTTAGTATAAATATGGGGTTAATTCACCTAGTTTCATGTTAGATCTTCATGAGAATTTAGCATTAATTTTATAAGAGTATTATAGAGTTCACAAGAGCAGATGATTAAAGTATCATTGCAGCAATTCAAGATCATTTCATCATGTCAAAGGCATAGTGCATTCAAGCATGTTGTTGAGCTAAGATTGTTGATGTAGAATTAAGAATCTTCTTGCAAGCATAGTTTCACATCTTATTTGAGATCAAGATCTACATTCTTCATGGCCACTTCATGTTAGTTAGTAGATTTACGTTCCTAGACAACTTCCAAGGTATCAACATTTCATTATTTCATGTTCATGCTTCAATTTCATTATTTCATCATTTGGTTTAGCTACCTAAAAGGGGTTTGACTGAGGAAAACCCCTATTCACTAACAATCAACAAGTTTTTCTTATCTTGAATGTGTATTTGCAAATTTATAGGTTGAAGATCAAGTGGAGAACAAATTGGAAGCAAAATTGTCAAAGTTGTCAAGTTACAAAGTTATCATTCATAGTGCAAGAACACAGAAAGAAGGATATAGAATTTTCTACAGGTTTTCGAGAGCTAATAACCAAGGATCTAATAGTATAGGAATCAAGGAATAGAACCCATATCTTAGTTTCAAAAACCCTAATAGGGACCCATTCACCACTAAAGGAGAATGAGTTCTTTGTGACCTAAAAATAGGCTTCTTGTAGCAAGGTACACATCATTTTGAGCTCTAAAAACTCCGCTCATAGTTGCTATAATAGTTAGGGTTAGTTTTTTATTGTTATTTGCATCATATCACAAACAAAATCACATGCATTAGGGTGAGAATTAGTTGTCTATCATTTTTATTTTTGTAAACTCTATTTTCCCCCTAATCATAAATTCATGGGGATTTGCCTCTTGTTGCCAGTTTTAGAATCTTGGACCCAAAAGGTTTGCAATCCCGAGGGTGATATGGAGTTAAAATTGGCTACCAACTGTTGAATATCCAAGATACTGAGAGGGGGGTGAATCAGTATCTTCTCAAATTTATTGAACAAATACCATCCAATTACTCCAATGCATATAATAGCAAAGATAAGCAAGAGGATTAACAAAACATGAAATCACACAACACATGAACACCAGGATTTTTATGTGGAAAACCCAAAATGGGAAAAACCACGATGAGTGTTAGCTCACAATATAGTATTATCAGTTATAAAATATTACAAAAGGGTGGATCACTGCTAGGACTCGCTGTCCAAAATGAGAGGCTCATTGCCTATAGAAATACAATGACAAAATGGCTTACAGCCAGAAAATGAATTGATAATGTACACCTAACAATTGTTGGTTTAGTTCCTTTGAAGCTCAGTAAACTGACTTAACACACTTCATCATTTTCGCACTTCTTCACATTCACATCATCATCATCAACAACTTCAACAACTATTGCAAACTCAAAACTATCCAAAATATATAGTTGATACATCCACAAGCATAAATTAGGTCGGCCTAATTAGATACAATCCTTTATTCACCAAAAATACCAACTGTCAGCTTCAAGTATTCAAAATATTTCCAAAGAAACTTCAAACATTCAGCACGCTACATCATGTTGACATGGACCTAAGATAGGTCACACATATATCCACACAACAAAATTAATTCACCATAACATCAACTGTCTATCAGGTCGGCCAAAAATAGACCTAATAGCAAAATGCAACGACAGAGTAATGACAATTCACCATTCAAGCACCTGAATACATAAGACTCTGAACATACATGCTTCCAGCATCCATAGACCATTTCTCAAAGCCACAAGCAACAATAATCAACAATAGAGGATTGCAGAACAAAATACCAGATGATGATAATTGTATACCAATTCAGATACCAGATCAAACTCAACCTTGTAGTTGCAACTCATATAACATGGTTACATCAATGACAACACAAAATAACAAAATGAGATGTTCTTCATTCTTCTAACAATCTCCCCCTTTGTCATTGATGGAAACATGTGCCAAATTTTACAAGACCTCTTATGTACAACACTTCTCCCCCTATCACTAGTATTCTCTTCCTCTATCACTTTTCACTCCCCCTTGGACATCAAGGATAAAGTGTAGCTCAATAGGAAATATGAAAACTAAGGAAAACAAGCATTAACCAGACGATGGTGAGCCTTGAAGCTCTTTGAGAATACCTTGCCACATTGATTTACCGTTCTCCCAACTCTTCTTTGCAACAATATCATGTTCGAGGATTCCAAATCCACCAAAATTTCCTCTGCATCATCCAGAGTACCAGGAGTCAGATTTATCTTCTCAAGTTTCTTTGTACTTGCCAAAGCATTGGAAATTGGGGTGTACTCCATTCTTACAAGGTCACCTAACTGACCAAATTTTCTAATTATTTCTTCCTTTTGCTTTGTAGAATGAAAAATTTATCTTTATGAGTAGAGATGGCATTCCAGGTTGATCTATCTCTATCCTTAGATGCATTGTAGGTACCGGAGACAATAGTCAACTAGGACTCAATGGAGTCCATAAGATCTTTAATATTTTGAGTGGCATCCATCCACTTCAAGAAATAAGCAAAGACAACATTTGCTTCAGACTCACAAATCTGCATAGCTTCTAGATTCTTCTCAACATTTGTGTGTACTAGAGCACACTTGTCATGCAATGCCAACAACCTTTTCTCTTCCAGCTTCTCCTCAACCTCTTGCATTGTCTTCTCACCAATTCCAGAGGCATACTCCTTAAAGGAGTCCAATAATAGTCTCAAATTTTCTACTGGAGTGGGTGATGTATCTATTGAAGTATCAGGTGTGGCCTCCTACAATGCTTTAAGAGCATCATCAATAAGCTTTGTCCCTTTTTTATGTGTCTCCAGAATTTCTCTTCTACTAGATGTATGCAATGCATCACCCAATACCAACTTATGAACAAGAGAGATTTTATCTAAGTCCACACTGCCTTGAATCATGGGAGTTGTAGAAGCTCCAGAGGAATCACCAGTTGGAATCTGATTTGCTTGGATAGCAAGCCTTTCAACACATCATCACTGGAGGAGAATTCTCTGGGAGATCTATGAGATTCTACAACCTACCTTAGATTTTCTTCATTCTTCCCAACAGATTCCTCATTTTTCTCTTCTTCCTCTTCATTTTCTTGCTCTTCTTCCTTCTTTTCTTCTTCCACTTTCTCTTCTTCTTTTTCTTCTTCATCTTTGTCTTTGTCTTTGTTGCCTTCTTCATCATTTCCTTCATTTTCACCTTTATCTTGTTCTCCTTCAACATTATCCTTTTCACCTTCATCATTACCCTTTTCTTTTTCAACATTATCTTGTTCACCTCTGACATGCTCAGGAGGGGCATTATCATGTTTTTTAGGCTCAGCTTCACCCTCGTTCTATTTCTCCATCTCTAGAGGATCATTTTCAACACCTGTATCTAGAGGGATATCTGCATCATTTATTTCCACAGAAATACCTGTATCACCCGTACCAGAAGGAATATCTTCCTAAACTTATTTTATAGAACCTTCTTCAACTGATTTAGGTGTAGAACCGGATGGTAGTACACCAAGCATGCCATATTTCTCAGTCGTATCTCTGATTACTTTTGCAGTTTCCTTCCTTGTTTTCTTTATCTACTTCTTATCCTCTGTCATCAAAATATTCACTCTTTTCTTCATCCAAAACATTTCTACACATATTTTCTTCAGGGTTTCCAAATCATTTGGGGTCAAAGAAGACCCAATTTTCTTAAATGCATCATTTATGATCTTCTCTTCTAATTCAATAGCCTTTGATTGCATTTTCATTAGGGCTACCCACATTTTCTTAGGCACATTATTCTTTACATCATCCCACTTAAAATCCAATGTGATAACATATTGAATAGTGGATAAAATTAATGTCTTTCTATCCTCTCTCTCCACTTGATCATAATATTTTGTTATAGGCTTCAGCATATCTTTAAAATGTAACAAAGAATTGAGTATAGCCTCTAATTTGAAAGGGGAACCAGGTCTTACCGAAGTGTCCTTTTGTTCTTCTTGGTCCAGAGAGGCTCACTGCCTACAGAATTACAATGACAAAATGGCTTATAGCCAGAAAATGAACTGATAATGTACACCTAACAAGTGTTGATTTAGTTCCTTTGAAGCTCAGTAAACTGACTTAAAACTCTTCATCATTTTCGCACTTCTTCACATTCGCATCATCAAAAACTTTAACAACTATTGCAAACTCAAAACTATCCAAAATATATAGCTGATACATCTGCAAGCATCAATTAGGTTGACCTAATTAGATACAATCCTTTATTCACCAAAAATACCAATTGTCAGCTTCAAGTATTCAAAATCTTTCCAAAGACACTTCAAACATTCAGCATGCTACATCATGTTGACATGGACCTAAGATAGGTCACACATATATCCACACAGCAAAATTAATTCACAATAACATCAACTATCCATCAGGTCGGCCAGAAATAGACCTAATAGCAAAATGCAACAATAGAGTAATGACAATTTGTCGTTCAAGCACCTGAATACGTAAGACTCTGAACATACATGCTTCCAACATCCATAAGCCATTTCTCAAATCCACAAGCAACAATAATCAACAGCGGAGGATTGCAGACCAAAATACTAGAGGATGATAACTATATACTGATTCAGATACTAGATCAAACTTAACCTTGTAGTTGCAACTCATATAACATGGTGACATCAATGACAACACAAAACAACAAAATGAGATGTTTTTCTTCATTCTTCCAACACCAACAGTTATTTCATTGTTGTTTTTTCATGCATGGTAGATCGAAATAAGGCTTTTGAAGGTGAACCTTATTTTAACAATCAGGTTGGTCTTTGTATGAAACCCTGGAATGTTGGATTCAATTTGGCTAAAGAACTTCCTACACGGGTTCTTGTCTGGGTTCACCTCCCATGACTCCCATTAGAGTTTTTGAAAAGTGACATTTTGCACATGATTGCTCTGCTTCTTAGCAAGTCGGTTGGTTTAGCTCAACAAACTCTAGACCAAAAGGTAATTACTTATGCTTGTGTTTGTGTCAAAATAGATTTAAATAACCCTTTTTCTAGATTCTTTGGAGTTATTCCTTAGATTAGACTCCTCGATCCAATAGTTGGACTATGAAACCCTACCGTTTAGATGTTAATTTTGTCATGAGAATGGGCACCTACAGAGGAATTTTCCTCACTTTAATCGAGTGACTGGGGCATCTAGCTTGAATCCCAGTTTATATCTTAAGAATGATAAAGGGAAGGATCCTATGGTTGTTGATGTGGCAAACAAGGAGGGTTTTATCCTAGTCAACCCTCATAATAAAGGGCAGTGCCTGAAGTGAACCCTGAAGGACAGGTAGTATGATGGGGCTTTTAACCGATTTGAATCTTTAGAGAACTTGGCTTAGGAGTACGGAATACCAGTGGAGTTGTCAACTGGTGTGGATTTGTCAAGGGATAAGTGAAATGACCTTTTTAGCTTGCCTATGGGGGAAACACAGGTTGAGAATATGAATATGGATGTGCCATCTCAAATTCTAGGTGAGCATACACCAAGTGGACCTCTGGGCTCGCAAGGAGTGGTTTCCTTGGTGGATTTGGTTCCTTTGTAGGAAGGGGAGGCTCTAGACGCTAGTAGGAATAGTGGGACTCTGCAGGTTTTGGGATTGTAGCCAAAATCTCTTTAAAAGGGGTCTTTGGAGAAGGCTTCTAAAGCAGGTCGTAAGAAGGACCTAGAAAAGGTTAAATTGACTAGGGAGAATTTGGTGGAACCAGGGTTAGTAAAGACCATTGACTCCCACTTTTCCCATTCTCATAAATGATTGTTATTTCATGGAATGTGAGGGGTATGAATAGCATCCCTCAACAAAAGGCTATTCGTGAGATGATTAGTGATCATTATCTTGATATTATTTTTCTTTAGGAAACTAAGTTATCTATGTCTTGATATTGTTTTTCTTTAGGAAACTAAGTTATCTATGGATTGTATGTTGAACAGATCTCATTTTGTATGGTCTCGTGGTCTGTGCTAATGATTTTGGGCTCATCAAAATTCTAGTGGTGTGGCTTGTTTTTGGGATCCTAGGAAGATTGTTCCTCTCTGGTAGATTTCACGTCATTCTTCTTTGTCAGTGATTTCCTCTAGTTTGGATTCAGGTGAAACTTGTCTCTTCACCAATGTTTATGCTCCTATTGATTTTATTGGTAAAGCTCAAATGTGGTCTCATGTTAGATATATCTGGTCTCTAGTACCATTGCTTCCATGGGTCATTGTGGGGGAATTTAATGCAGTTGTTTTCCTCAAGGAGAAACTTGGTAGGAATTTCAGGTTGGATCCATTTGCTTGTCTCCTCAAGGATAATATAGAGCTACTAAATTTAGTTGATGTGAAACTGAGTAATGGGATATTCACTTGGAATAATAGGAGGTGTGGGGATAATGCTATCTCTGAGAGGTTGGAAAGATTCCTTGTTCCTTTTTTTTGGTTGGAGATAGGTGGACCACTACTCTAAGATCTTGGATTAGAAAGGGTCTAATCACTAGCTGGCTAAGTTCTTTGCTATTTCTTTCAAAGCTCCTAGGAACTTGTCCTTTAAATTTCAGTTGATGTGGCTGTAGGACCCCTCTCTTCATCATCTTATGAGTAGTTGGTGGCTTAAAGGGAAGCCTGATCATGGTAGGGCTATGTACTCCTTTGCTAAGAGACTTCAGTATGTGAAGTATAGACTCAGGAGTTGGAACATGCATAGTTTTGGTAATCTTCACTTTAATAAGATGTTTACTCAAGCTATATTAGACACTAATACTCGTCAGATTTAGGACCATGGTCTTAATAATGAATTTCTTAGGAAGGAGATTGTAGTTGTTAAGGATCTAGAGGAATGGGAGATGTGATAGGATATATTGTAGAAGCAAAAGTCTCGGGTGGATTAGCTTCAAGAGGGGGATCGTAACACTGCCTTTTTTCATAACTCTATTAAGGCTGGGAGGATAGGGAGTATTATTCCCTCTTTGATGTCTCAGGAGGGGGAATAGCTCTCTTCTGGAGGTGAGATCTCTAGGGAGGTTTCTCATTTATTTTTCATAGTTGTTCACGAAGGATGCTCCCTTTGCTGGTGATGAGGAGAGCCTTATTTTGGATTGTATCCGCCCCCTAGTTTCTAATGAGATGAATGCGGACCTCATGTGCCTTGTCTCATTGTCTAAAGTGGAAAAGGTGGTGTTTTAGATGAGAAAAGGTAAATCTCCAAGTCTAGATGGCTTTCCTATTAAGTTTTTTCAAGATTTCTAGGAAATTATCAATTTGGACCTCCTCGATGTGGTTCAAGAGTCGTACAACAACAATCAAATGTTAAGGGCCTTGAATTCCACTTTTTTGGATCTTATTCCCAAAAAGGATGGCGCCAACTACCTAGATCACTTCAGGCCTATTGCTCTTTGTAATTTGATTTACAAGATTATAACTAAATTGATAGTAGAGCATCTAAAACCTTGGCTTCACTCTTTGATTTTTGAAGAGCAAGGTGGTTTTGTTGCTAGTCTGGATGGGGTTGTGATCGCTACAGAGGCTATTCACTCTATGGAAACTTCCAAGGAGAAATCTATGTTCATCAAACTGGATATGGCAAAGGCCTATGACAAGATTAGATGGGCTTTCTTCTAGCAAATTCTCCAAGGCTTTGGATTTGCTAGAGCATGGATTGATTAGGTCATGAGTTGTGTTACCTCTACTTCATTTTCTGCTTATTAATGGTGAGCCTTCTGAGTTGTTTGTTGCTTCTAGGGGTCCTTTCCAGGGGGGGCCCTCTTTCCCCTTACTTGTTCATTATTATGGTTGAGGGCTTGGGGAGTTTTATCAAGTATAGGGTCAATCAAGGATTGATCCAAGGGTGGAATTGGGGGTTAGGATGCTTCCTCACTCTCACTTTTAGTTTGTGGATGATATAGCTTTGATGAGTATGGCCAAGATTTAGGAAGCAGTGAATCTAAGAAATACTTTGGATATTTACTTGGTTGCTTCTGGTCAAAAGATCAATGAGTGCAAGTATTCAATATTCTTCTTTAATACTCATCTTGTTCAAAAAAATATTGCTCGAATTCTTCGATTTCATATTGGCTCTCTCCCATTGTCTTATATGGGGATTCCCATTTTTGTGGGTTCTTTCCTTCGAGATCTTTGGCAGGATGTGTCGGATAATTTTTGTGGGAGATTTAGTCATTGGACTTGTCGGTGGCTTTCGTCAGCATGGCGAGTGACTCTTTTGAAGTCATTTGTCTAGGCCCTTCCTATTTACAGATGCTTTGTGCAGGTTGCTCCATGTTTTTTTAAGGAGTTTGATGCCCTTGCTCGTCGATTTCTTTGGGTAGGTAATTTGTCTTCTTCAAAATGGAGCCTTGTGAAGTGGGACTCTGTGTGTAGGCCAAAATAGGATGGTGGGCTTGGACTCAAACTATCGGTCTTGAGTGATCAATCTTAGCTGCTAAGTTATATTGGTGTTGGTGCACCTGTTAGGATTAGGATTGGGCTAGAATTCTCACTCTTAAGTATCTCCAAGGGTGAGTTCTAGTGAGGTTCCTCAGTATTTCCTTTTGAGGAAGGGATCCATGATTTGGGATACTCTCAAAAGAGGGGAAATTCTCATCAAGAAGGGCCTCTTTTGGATTTGTAATAGAGGCTCTGATGCTCTCTTCTAGCACGATTCATGGGATGGGCATCCTCACATCCTGTCTATGCACCCTCATTTACAATCTCTTTGTGACAGTTTCCTTGCTGCTAGTTGGAGTAAGGTGGAAGACTTTAAAACAAAGCAGGCTTCAAGTCAAATGGAAGTGATGCGTTGGAAGTCCCCATAAGAATGGCCATCGAGTGGAATTGAGGAGGCTCGTCAAGAGCTTGTTGGGATTCTGGATAACAGACTATGCAATTCTCTTTCTAGGAGGGATATTCTGGCTTGGGAGCCTGATTCGAAGGAAAATTTTCTATTGCCTTAGGATACTTAGAGTTGGACAGTCAGGATTGTGGAAAGGTCGGTGTGCCTTATGGAAGCAAGTTTGGAACAAATTCTCTTGGCTTAAATTTAATTTATTTTTATGGTTGGTTGTCCAAAATAGTTGTCTTACTTGGGACAATTTGCGAAAAAGAGGCTTTCAGGGCCCTTCTATTTGTGTTCTATGCAAGAGTAGTGAGGAAGATTCCCCCATTTGTTCTTTCAATGCCCATTTGCTCAGGATATTTGGCACTTGTGGTGGGGGGCACGGAACCATGCATGTGTTCATGCCACCTCTTTGGTTGAATTCTGGAATAGTTTGGGTAGGCCCCCTGCTCAAACCTCTTTTCTTAAGATTGCTTGGATTATTGGGCCTACTTTAATTATCTAGCATCTATGTTTGGAAAGGAATTAAAGGATATTACAGGGTGTGCAAATGGTGGTTTTGCAATTATGGAAAAAAATCCTTAGTAGGATCCAGGAGACCCTTTTTACGAAGTGTGATTTGTTTGAGACTGCGGACCCTAGTGATGCATATATCATGAGGAACTTGAGGCTAGAGGTTGGTGGATTGGGTCCTTCTCTTAGTACAAGGCCTTGTCACACCAAGCAAAAGGTTTGACAGGAGGGCACTTGGTCTCCCCCGCCTAGTGGTTTCTTGAAGGTGAATACTGATGGCTCCTCTAGGGGGAACCCGGGGCATGCGGGGATTGGTGGTAATGGTAGAGATAGTGGAGGAGGTACAATGTTTATCTTTTCGGTGTATAAAAGGAGATAGATCAATAACCTTATGGAGGCCCTTGCTATTCTCCACATGGTGGAAAGAGGGTACTCCCTTGGCTGGAGATGAATTATTTGTGAATATGATTCACAGATTGTTGTGGATATGCTTAATGAACAAAGGTTGGAAGGAGCTAGTTGGCAACTAGCTGTGGTGGTTAAGTAGGTTTTGAGCTTGTGTAGTTCTTTGGAATGTATCTCCTTCTGTTGTATTCTTAGGGAATGGAACATAGCAGAAAATTGTTTGGCCAAGTGGGATTCAGAGCATAAGGAGGCATGGAATGTTAGTGATTGGGGCCTTTTGCCCCCGGATTATATGGGGTCTTTGGAAAGGTTATTTTGGAGGATAGAAATATGTAACTAGTTCTTTTTGGGGTTCCCTTGAGGACTCTAGGTTGTTTTTTGGCTTTTATGTGCTTCTTGTTCTTTCAATAAAGATTTTACCCCCTTTTTATAAAAATTAAATATATATATATATATATGTCTCTGTGTGTGTGTGTTTGTGTGTGTGTGTTGTGTTGTTTTCGCACACATGCCCCACCGGAAGCATGGACCCTCTTTTTCTCATACGCATTTGATAGACTCCAATTTTGTTTTTCCCAAGGGAATTTGAGTGCTTGGTTTGACTCATTACATTCAAGGACTAAGGTTCTTGAGATTACTTTGGACACTTTCCCAATATACTGATGCTATCTTGGCAAATGGAATTTTCATTCACTATGATTGTCCTCATTTTGCACATGTGCGAGAAAGTTGGTTTATATATACATCCACTTCAGGGTCTTTTGTTTGCATTTCACATTTCCATTCTAATCTTCCCTACAAGTTGAGTCCAGATCTCATTTGAAAGTTAAAACCTCTAATGTATTGATGTAATTCTAAAATTTTGTTGCATGACTGACATTTGCACTTAATTCCTTGCATTGGGTTGTATGTTGGTTTCATATTGGTTTTTTTTTTTTGATTTATTGCACACATTAGATGCGAAAGGGAGAAATTTGATGATTATTGAATCTATTAGTTTTAATCCATATTTTCACTTTGTTGCTAATCATATATTCCAAGTCCATAATTCAATAATCTAAGGGATCGAGACATTTTGTTATTCGGGGCCGGAATGGTGCATATGACCTATAAATTTATCAAAACAACATGGAATTTATGGAATGAATTATTGATGGAAGAGGTTAAATTGATAAGGTAAAGAGTATAGGATAATCCAATGGAAGGTGTAGAGAGTCACTCATGGAAGGTTTTTCGCTTTGACTAATGAATTGGAAATGAATTATGGAATTAGAAATTCTATGAGAATATAAATTTCAAGGGAAAATAAAAACTCTTGAGTAATCCATGCGAGGCCGGATTCCATGAAGAACTAAAATCCATGAGGATATCCAAAGCATGATAACAGAGGATTTCATCTGTTGAATTCACAAACACAATGAAACATAGGTCCTCCCCAATGAGCAGAACGGAGGCGTAATCCGCTTTATTTGGTCTCAAAAGTGGAAATGTAGAGGGGCAACCGCAGAGGATAACCTTGAGCAATTATACATGGGCATTTCAAGAATGAATGTGTATACCGAAGGTGTTAACTAGAGTTGGATTTTTCTAAGGTAAAAGAACTCAAAGAATTGAGGCACATCGATAGCCTAGTTTTCTTCTAATAACCGATGATAAATACGTTTTAAAGTTCATGCCTTTGGCACATATCATAGAAACCATAAAAAATATGAGGTTGCGGAGTCTAAACATTCGAGGATGGTGTTTTATGAACAGGTCGGTGTTATTTCTTCCTGGTGGGTGGTACTTGGTGCTTTGTGTTAGAAGCTCAACATAACTTACAATGCATGGTATTGGCATTGCTAGGTTATGTGTGGTTGAGAATATTATGGGAAAAGACTCATGTAGTAGAAGCATCAAGATCATGTTGTGAAAGTAATCATTAATTGAATCCAGGTGCACAAGAGATCAACAAAGAGAACATAGTTTGGGGAATCCATTTATCACTAGAATGCACGAAAAGAATTAATCTCGAAGAATCCGTATGCAGGTGGATTCCACGAAAGTAACATTTCTTGGGAAATTTGGGACCATCTGGATGTGAAGATCTAAAATCCTCGAGTGATTGAAATCCATGAGGGGCTCAAATTCATGAGGATCGTGAAATCTATAACAATATATAAATCACAACGAGTTGTTATAAGGAGGAAATCAGATTTAAAACCCAAAAATCTTCTAAATCCATGGAGGGCAGCGTTCGTGTGATGTTGATGCTCGGAGAAATATGGATATTGGTTGTTCGGCTGGTTACTAGAATGAGAGGAACAAGATTCGTAAAGATTTGTGCAGAATGTTTGAAATGGGATTACATATCATTCTCTGTCAAAGTTCAAAGCTCATAGAGGAAACAGATTGTATAAGGGGATTCGTGGTTATTACATATTGACCAAACGATTGCTTCATTCAGCCATGGAGGTTTGGATTATGAAAAATAATAGAATGATGGATTCCATTCATAATTTGCAAGGTTATTGAATTGACAAGAATTGTAAAGTGAAATAAAGATGGTCCCGAATCAGTGAAATTTGTAGTGTCATGCTTCAAGGCAGAATATGAAGAAAAGGTAATAGGAAAGGAAGCCGAAGGTTGAAACCTTGTTGATTCTTGGTATAATGTGATGACTACGATTGATAGAGTAGAAAAATTGTTGAATCCCCGAAGACAAGCAAAATTCATGAGAAAACATTAATAAAACAGTTCAGGCAATTCTCAGGAATATAGAATCCATGAGCCTTAAGAATACACAAAGATGAGAATCTCGAAAAAATTCACTTAACAAGGATTTTCACGAAGGATTAAAGTCTTGAAAAATTCGGACCAAGTCGGATTCCACGAAGTTTGAAAATCCCCGAAGAGTGGCGTGTCTCGGGAAAATCTGAGGGTGGTGGATTTTCACAAAGGAGTAGGTTTCAGATAATTCGACATGCTCCGGATTCCATGAAGGGCCTCAGATTCGGAGAATCTGCCACGAGCAGAAATCCCCGAGAAATATTTTCGAGTAATCCATGGTTCCTAGGATTCCGCAAAATGCAAAACACTTGAATTCTTGTTCAATGCACAATTGAATTGATATATTAGCAGACAACGGTTGATGGATCGAAAAGATTATGTGAGCTCGCTATGCTTCCTTATCATCGAATTCATGATGAGGAATGAGTTGAGCATTTAACCAATCGGAGAATGCCTCCAGTCAGTGAAAATATCAAATATAGGGGTTGGAATTCATCAAGGATCGATGTCAACATTGAATGATTTTGTTTGATGGAATCAAGGCGCGGCAAGAATGCTTCAAGCTCCTAGGTGATGCTTTGCAAATAATGGTCTAGTGGTAATGTTTTGATGGTGGGATAAAGATGATTTAATCTATGACTAGTGAAAGGTTGATGCACCTTTATTCTTGCAAGCAATGAATCATGATCACAAACAATGAAGCACCTTTGTGGATTCTCACAGCAAATGATAGTATGTCTAAAGGTCTGGAGGTGGTGGGTATTTCGTAGTGAAAGATTTCGAGGAAAGATCACGCATTTATTTTGAAGCAAAATGATTGCACTTGGTGTGATATATACATCATTCAAGTAGGGACTTTATTTGGACTAGAGGATTATGATACTAGAAGAGAATCAACTATTGGCATTAATGAAGTCCCATTCAATTCAAATAAGTTGCCCTTCATTCAGCATAATCATGGAAAAATTAGAATTGAACAATTACATAGGGCTGATATGAAAAGCATAAACATTTAACTGATTATCCACCTAGGAATGAGGCTATATGAAGGTCACAAAACATCCTTATACTGCAATTCAAAATACATATTGAGCCATTTTAGGTGTTTCAAAAAGATTGAATAACTTAGATAGGAGATCAAATATTGAACCTCATAGATTCTATTGATGTCTGGATTCCATGAAGGATGCTAATCCTCAAGAGCTTAAACTCATGGTAGTTTGCAAAGAATTATAATGAAAAGGGTCAGCAAAATGATTAAATTTTTTCTGTGTTTGATCTACAGAATGAATGGTTGAAGTTTGTGTTCAGGAAGACTGTCATAGGATTGGATTAAAGGGCTTAGTTTATGGTATTATAAGGGTTGAAATGATAAGGCAGGAGGTTGTTCATATGTATTTGATGAATTTTGTTTTTTTGACGGGATTACAATGTGCCATTTTGATCTTAGTGTTATTCATGGGATGATGAGAGTTATCGTTAAGATGTTCTTTTGATAATCGATCACATGGAGCTTGTTCTAGAGGTGGCCCGATATTTGTCATGCCTAAGGGAAACTAATGTAAATGATGCAACTCCACGGATTCATTAATGAGAAAAGAATAGATAATACTCGGTTTTATGAATGTCATTAATGATGAATTGAATGGTACCTTTCACAATAGATAGGTAAAGTATATTTAAAATGTTGATAATAAGTATGTTGAGCATTGAAGCCAGATGGAATATGTCCATGAGATCAAGGGTTGTTCCCTTAAAAATTCACAACTTCATTGGCTATAGGCGGATTGGAAGGCACTCTTATCTATAGCTTACAAATAATTTTGCAAGAATATCAATGGTATTTCGAAGTAGGGCGGTTGAGGGAAAGTCACTGTGTATCAAGAAGGCATTGAGGATTCAATAGAAATACAAGACGTAGCAGAATTTGTTATGTATGAAATTCAAAGGTTCAACGTGGAATGTGATAAGAGCTTTCAAAATTGAGAATACAAATCTATTTTGGAAGGGCTTGCAATTTATCCCTACATAATTTCACTTGAATCACTAGAGTGGCTAGTGCTTTATGAATACCTTGGAGATATCTAATTTTGACCTTTAATATTCCATTGTATATCCTAGGAATAAATAATGAATTATTGTCTATATCAAATCTTGGAGATAATCATAAGTTTTAATTATGAATCTAAAGGTTTTAAGTCAAATGGTTGAAAGTATATCATTCTAAGGAATCCCGTGATCCAAGAGAATAAATGAGGAATGCAGGTTTAAATGACTAGCAGGCATGCTAGGAGCAAATTGAGATTGATAGGTTGTCGTTAGGTCCTATCTCTTTAGTTGAAAAATGCATCAATTGTATCGACCGGGTAGTGTTTGAAGGCTATATGCAGTAGAAAACATCTTGACTATCTCTCTTAGATTTTCTAAGTATTTGGAATGGCTGAAATGAAACTTTAAACTAAGATGCCACTAAACTAGAAAGAGGGAAATTATTAATCTAAAAATCATAACAATTAAACTAGAAAGCATGGAGATAATTAAACTAAGAAGTGTGTAAATTGTTGAAGAGGAAATGCTTGTAAAGAAACTATGAAACATCTAACTAACAATGGATAGAAAACTTAACAATTAATAGAAAACAACTTAACAACTTGAAACTAACAATGAAAGTAGGTGCTCAAGAACTTCAGATAACAGAACTAAAGGCTACAAAATCGAACTACAACCTACAGTATTAACTTAACAGAGCTTGACACATGAAAATAAACCTCACTCACATTTATCAAAATTAAAAATGAAATACTTATCTATCTACTCTACATTCCCTCGAGTGGTCGGCTCTCAGGTGTTCCTACGCTTAGCTCAGATCACATCAACATTGTAACTCCAAGATTACTCCATTCAAAATGATTCCATTCACAATACTAATAACTCAAAATGTGGGAAAAACTTATTTTATTCATATTGAAAGTATACTCAGAAACATAGTTCAAGAACGCATTATGACAACGTAACGATATCTCTCTTATCATTGCTTCAAAAACAGCTAACAAAATCCTATAATTTAGATGGTAAAGATTACCACTAAAAAAGTATTCAACTGAATTTAACAAACTAATGGGTCACTTCAGTCCATAGCATAAAGTATTAAAGAGGCTTGGAGTGATCCATAAAGTCTTTTAACAGAAAGCTTCAAAAACTTGATCCACCATGCACTCCCTAAAATTTTGGCACCTATTCTTTCATTGCTTGTCTTCAATTGTATGGAAGTTTGTGTTGAATCCACCGGCTAAGCATGATGACCAATTGTGCATAATAGCCTATACAATACTTAGAAACTAAACCATTATGTTAGTGCGGGTTAGCTTATTTCAATTAATTTCAGGAAATAAAGATTATACATCTTTTCACAAAAAGCAAGCAATCATTAATCCTAAAGATAATTAATTCGAAAGGTAAAGGTGACTGGAAGATATGAGGAAGGGAATTTAGTTCATTATATTGATCAGGTTATTTTTACCTCATAATTTCTCCCCTTCCTAAGCTTGAGCAGGTCCTCCTGCTCTTTGTTGTTCTCCATGTCCTCCATTTCCCTTGTTTCTAGTCAACTCTTCTTACTTTGCATTGAGGTCATAATAATCATCTGCTTCTATGTCTAGATCCTCAGGTTCTCTTAGAAAATCTTAAAGAAGCTTAACCCTTGTAGTCCATCTTTCAAAAAATTTGGAGCTCTAATCTGTGTTGACATATATTGCAAGGGGTGGTGAAAGAAGTAGAGGAGGTCTATATCTCATTCCAATCAATCTTTAATTATCGTAGGATACCAGCCAAGGCTTCTGCTCTTCTATAGGACCACCAAATGTTAAGAGGTGAAATTACCTCTCTTCTCCTAAGATGCATAGGAAGAGGAGTATATCTCTCTTCACATGCATTCCAAGCTCTCCCTATCAATTTTGGCCTCTGATCTTGAAAATTATCATAGCATAGTCAAAGGTTATTGTTGTATTTACTTTGTATAGACTCTTTAAGCTTAATTCTCAAGAATTGTGTCTTGAAAGCAAAAGGCTTCCTATGAGGATACCTCATTTTTAGCCCAACAGCTCTCTCTGCCTATGAATATTGCCTTGTTCGTTCCTGCCATTGGATTTGATTGTGCATGGTGGATAAAAATGATCTCAATTGAACTTCACCAACAAAGAAATTGACATAAAAATTTGTATATCTTTCTAAGAAAAAATTATGGACAAAGAATTCACATAACAAATCTTGTTGATCAGGAGTTGATTCTATAAATATTTTGACAAATTCTTTGTCATTAGGATCATGCAGCTAGTTATTGTAAATTCTAACTAATTTCCATCTCAGGAGTTGCTCATTGAGAAACATAGAATATAGCCTAGATTGTCTTCTGCAAGCTAACAGTAATTCACCTATTTGACAAGCATCTTGTTTAGCTCTATACACCCTGTCAAATGATACTTTTAACAGAACTAACTCCTTTTTCAACCTGACATTTTCAAATTTTACCTCCCTCAAAAAATAGCATTTTTCCATCCATTTCATTAGTAATGGATGTATACGTACCTGGAGCCATTCCATCACGGTTTATTTAGTTTGTGTTCCCTTAGACTCCATGATAGGCTGGGTATCACTTTCCTACAAATCTTGTTCTAATTCAACAATTATGCTCAAAGAGGCATTAAGTTCAGTTTTCTATTTGTTCCTTTCTTCCTCAAAAGTAGTAAAAATTTGCATAAAATTATTTGTTAAACTACTAATTTGTTCATCTTTTTCAGATATATCAGTCACATACTTTTTGTCTTCATCATTCCTCTACTGAATTTGAAATTGTAACTGTTCAATGATCTTTTCTTTCTGTTCCATTTGCATTTTCAAATTCTCAATTTATTGATCTCTTTTTCTTATAATTGCGGCATGTGCCTCAATTTCCTCTTGTTGTTGGTTTATTTGTTCCTCATTTCCTTACAACTAGCATCTTAACTCAGCAATTTTTGTCTTTAATTTTTCTAATTCCACTCCCCTCTGGGAAAATTCATCATCCCCTGTATTAACAGAAAAAGGTAGATTGGGGATTTCTATATTATCATTAATTACATTTTCCTCAGCACTAAGTAAATTTCCTTTGTCAAACACATCAAGTGAACTTTGCTCAATAATTCTATCAATTAAGGGGGACAATCATCCCATAGGATCATCCTCAATATCATACTGTGGTGATTGTACCCTTTCCTCTTCTTGTCTTGTTGGAGATGGCGTTTTATCCTCTTCAACCCTAGGAGATTGACTAGCCTGTTTCTCACTTTCTCTTATTTCCTCCTCACTAGGCTGATTATCAGTTTCCAATGTTTGTGTTTTAGTCCTAGGCTTCTTCTTTTTAGAGGTACTTCTTGTATCATAAGCCATAGTTTCACTAGACTTAATAGATAACCTTTTACTTCTCCATAGAGGAGGAGTTGTTTGTAAGGTTACTTTGGTTCGCCTCTTCCTCTTGCAAGGAGGTTGTTCATCTTCGGAATGTACAATTTCTATATTTTCTAATTACCCTAGGGTTTATGACACATAAGGTAAAGTTTTTGGCACTTCGCCACTAGGAGCCATTGAGGTCTGCTAATATTCAGGAGCACCTAAAGCTTTAGAGGAGGGTTCTCCTAAAGATTGGACTACTTGTTTGGATGACTCACCCTCCTCAAGAGGTCTTTTTGACTCCATATTCTCAAAATTTTGCAGAAATTTCTGCCATTTCTTTTCTAGTTTCTTGCAGAAATGGTATTTGCATATTAATTGTATGAGGCCATGGTGTTTGAGTGGCTCTGTGCCAATTTTATACTTTTTTATCATTCTAGTAATTGAGTCACATAAGAATGTTGGAAAACTAACCCTAAGAGAAGGGTCTTCAGCTCCATGGCACAAATGGGTAAGCAGACGGAAAGGGGGACCTACTATCATTGCTACTTGTCCTTCACAAGTAAAAATATTTAATTATCCAGGTGACAACAGTTCTCCAGGGTTCCAGGATAGACATTCTTTGGAAACCTTTGTTTTATCCTCTAGTACTTACCATTATCAGAGGTTGAGGTTCTCTTTCTCTATGAAATAATTCTACCATTCTTTGATAAGTAATATTGGTAGTTTCAGTCAAATTAATAACTCTATTTTCTAGTCCAGAAAGATGGGAAATGATTTAAAGACTTGCCCAGAAACACTTTCCATGTACCACAGTTTGTCTATCTGCAAATTCTTTTATTAACTACTTAGTATGCCCCTCAAACTTCTTTATGAATTCTAGCCACCCAACTTCCTGAAACAAGCCTACAATGTTGCCTAATGCCAACAATTTATCTATTGAAGTTGGTTCAGACTTCTTTTTAGCTCCTCCCATTCTTTGTTTCCCTTACTGCACTACTCAATTCTGCAAAAATACTGGTGCTCAAAGAAACTTGTTTAAACAATTGAATTGCAGATGGGGGAGAATATAATTTTGATACAACCAGTGGAAGAGGAATTAATTGTCTTACTTGAGCTTTACGGTATGATCATGATGATTTTGCATGGGAAATTGTGCAAATATTTTTGTACTATAAGCAATCATGCGATGGCACAATTTACTATATTTGGAAAGGTAATGGTTTGTGCCAATTAATTAATCTTTATGCAAAATAATTACTTAAGTACTTTAAGTGAAAATTGTACGTACCTTGCATTTTGTTATTAAATTGAACATCACTTTCCTTTTGCTGACATAACAGGATAGTTGTATGATTTGGTGAGGGTGGCAGCGAATTATTATGACGTGGATGGGACGGTTAACTAATGGCAGAATTTATTATGGCAAAAAGGTTGTCATAATAATTTTCATTTATTATGAAAGGATATGATAATATAGGGCGAAATGGCAATGTAGGGTGTGTATTCCAAAATGATGACAATATTTGAATAATGGGCATGTGTAGAACTTTGGAAAAATTAAAGCATTGAAAAAGGAAAAGAATTTACAAAAAATCGGGCATCACTGAAAAATGCGGTCAGGGTGAAGGATGAAAAGTTCTGGAGCAAGCTGAAAGATGCACCTAGAGTGAAAAAGTGAAGTGGCAAAGTTCTGGAGCATCACTAAGAGATGTCATCGGAATGCAGCAACGAAGTTTCTAGAGCATCATCAAAAGATGCAGCTGGAGTAGCAACCAATTTTTTTTGGGCATTGTCGAAAGATGCAGCCAAAGCAGCAACAAAAAAAAAAGATTCGGAGCATCATTGAAAGATGCTACCGGAAGGAAGAAATGGTAAAATTTTGGAGCATCGCTAAAAGATGCAGCCAGAAAAAGGAAGAAACGTGTAGGACTTTGGACTTTGACTTTCTGAAGCACTGCTAAGAGATGCACCAGAATACAAGAACAAAACAAGGGATGGCACAAGTCAGTTGTGCAAGTTCTGGATCACAACAATAGACAAGCCAACAAGTTCCAGAGCACCACAGCAAGATGATCTGGAATCTGTGTTTGATGAAAAATTAAGCCTTGCAAAATATAAACGAAATTTAGCCAAGTCCAAAGGATGAAGAATTTGAAAGAAATGCTCTAAAATAAATTAAATTCATACACATGCTTCTACTTCTTTTTTAAGACGGGCAACAAAATAAAAACTATATCAACTTTATTGTAGCAGAGTCAATGCATTGGATTTCTCCCTACATTTCTACCATTTTAGTAAATTCCTCCTTATTAACAGGTTTATGGTAGATGTGTAATCGTTGTCCATTAAATAAAAGAGTTTGGGTATCACCATCAATGGGCTTGAGCTATACCGTGCCATTTGAAAATACCTCAGAAATTTCATATGGGTTGAGCCAATGAGTTCTGAGTTTACCCTAGTGATCTTTGTATCTAGAATCGAATAACAACACTCAATCCCCATTATGGAACTCTCTTTCCTTGATATGCTTGTCATTCCAAACTTTTGTTGTTATTGCACTAGCTTAGTTTGATGGATGGCGTCCAAACGTAGTTCATCCAGCTCACTAAGTTGTAAGACTCTCTCTACCCGAGCTCGTTTAAGATCTATACCTAAATCCATGGTTGTCCTAAGATTTTGGAGTTCAAATTCAATGGGTAAGAGAGGTTTCTTCCCAAAAACTAACTCGTATGGACTAAAACTGGTAGTTGATTTCCACGTGGTGTTATAAGCCCAAACGGCTTTAAGTAGTTTCCTAGCCCAGTCTTTCCTTCCTGATGAAACTTCTTTTGTTAAAATGTTTTCTAGCTCCCTATTAGTGACTTCCACCTGACCATTTGCTTGAGGGTAGTAGGGTGAGGACTTCTTATGGCTTACCTGGAAATGATCGGTGAAGGCTAACAGAACCATAGACATAAATTGGGGACCCTGATCTATGACAATTGTCCTAGGGGCTCCAATCTGAAGAAAAAATTGTTGTAAAGAAAATCAGCTACTTGTTCCTTCCTAGCAACTCGTAAAGCTTGAACCTCTGCCCAATTATTCAAATAGTCGGTACAAACTAGAATGTATTATTTTCCTTGTGAAGGAGGATCTATAGGACCGATAAAATCCAATCCCCATTTTTCAAACAATTCAAGGACTACCTGAGGTTACAGGGGCATTTCATTAGATGCAGTTGGTCTTCCTACCCTTTGGAATTCATCACATATGTGAACATATTTCTTGATATCCTTATGCATAGAAGGCTAGTAATATCCTGCACCTAAAATCTTATGAGATGTCCTCTTAGTAAAATAATGCCTTCCAAAAGGATCATCATGGAAAGCTCTAAGGATACCATAGGTCTCATATGCCCTAACACAATGTCGTAGAACCATATCAGGGCCGCATCAAAATAGGATCTCATTAATCCATTTGAAATGGGTGCTTTCTCTAACAAGGCATTTCTTTTTTTTTGATGAAAAATCAGGTGGTACTTTTGAGGTGGCCAAGTAGTTGGAAATTTCAGCAAACCAAGGAGTTTTAGTAGAGATGGAAAATAGATTTTCATCTAGGAACTCATCATGTATCGGAGCACAATCACCATCATCTTGTTTAATTCGGGATAAGAAATTCGCAACTACATTGAACTTTCTTGGTTTGTCAATAATTGTTACATTGAATTCTTGGAGAAGCAACAACCACCTGATTATCCTCCCATTCACTACAAGTTTCTTCATAAGGTATTTGATGGCTGAGTGGTTTGTGTACACCTTTACTTTGTGTTTTTTTATGTAGTGCCAAAATTTCTTAATTTCATGTACTAGAGCTAATAATTCTTTCTCTGTTGTGATATAATTCCTTTATGTTGGAGTCAAATTCTTACTAATGAGATATATAGCATACTTTCCCCCATTCTCATCTTCTTGTCCTAATACTGCTCCAATAGCATCATCAAATGCATCAACATAAATATGGAATGGAAGGTTCCAATCAGGTCCACAAAGGATAGGAGAAAAGATGAGTTTCTCCTTAATAATTTCAAATGATGATTGACATTCAGGTGTCCAAATGAACTCTACATTCTTCTTAAGAAGGGAAAACATGGGGGCTGCAATCTTACTGAAGTTTTCTATAAATCTTCAATAGTATCCAACATTCCCTAAGAAACTTCTAACATCAGTCTAGGTTTTTGGGGTCACAAGTTGTTGTATCACTTTAGTTTTCTTAGGATCGACTTTTATCCCTTCAGCTAAAATATGATGTCCTAGTACTATTCCTTGTTCTACCATTATCATACATTTTTTGTGGCTTAGGGAAAAATGATGATCCTCACATCACTTCAACACTTTTTCTAGACTTTGAAGGGCTTCATCAAAGGTTGAACCATACACGATGAAGTCGTCCATATAAAATTCCACACACTCATTCACCAACTCAACAAATATGGCTAGGATAACTCTTTGGAATGTTGCAAGAGCATTGCATAGCCCAAAAGGAAGAACTTGATATGCAAATGTTCCCTAGGGGCAAGTAAAAGTCATTTTATCTTGGTCTTATGCTACTACATGTATCTGGTTGTATCCACTTAATTTGTCCAAAAATGAGAAATATTTTCGGCCATCCAAGTTGTCCAAAACCTGGTCTGCAAATGGTAGGGGAAAGTAATCTTTATGTGTTGCTTTGTTAAGTTCCCTATAATCTACACACACTCTCCACTTCCCATTTTTCTTTGGAAACACAACCAAAGGTGAAATCCATTTACTATCAGAAATAGGATAAATAAACCCCTTGTAGGAGTTTCACAATTTCAGTCTTAACAATATCTTTCAAGGTAGGATTGAGTCTCTGTTGTGGTTGGAAAACAGGTAGAAACATCCTCGGTATAGATATGATGAGTACATACAATTGGGTGTATTCCTCTCATATATGTGTAGTCCCAAGCAAAATCTTTAGATCTATTCACCAGAATATCAAACAATTTGTGTTCTTTCGGCTCGGTCAACCAACTGTTAATGTTCAAAGCTTTTCCTAGCAACAACATAATGGTTTTAACACCCAGATGGTTGGATGTGACAATGTACATTGGTCTTGTCAAAGTGTTAAGGGGGCAACTATGAGGTATGGTTCTGTGAAGTCTAGCAATGTCTTCAAAGAAAAGATCCATTTTTGGAATTACATTTTCCAAAGGACAAGGTAATCCCATGAAAATGATGTTATCAAATTCAGTATGGTCTATGTTGATTGGTTGTCCTAGGATTTCTTCTGCGTCCAACATCTCCTCATCACTCTCATCCATGGTAGTATTTTCCATGTTGTTTTCCAATTCATCCTCTAATTCTTCACCATGTTGTTTGATGACTACCATGGCCAGTGAAGCTAAATTTTCCTGTCTGTTGGGACCTTATGGTTCATCAACCCATACTTTATTATATTTATCAGGCTTGGCGAGAGGATACAAAAATAAATGTTTGCTATTAGGACCATGTGAAATGGTCATTCCTCCCTCTCTGTAGTCAATTTTGGTTGCAATGGTAGCCATCCATGGCCTTCCTAGAATTATTGGATAACTATCTTTGGGTGTAAGGGACTAAATTATTTGAAAGTCCACTAGATATGCCCATCCATCAACCTTAACAAGAATTTTTTTGTTAACGCCCATGGGAATGGCTATGGATTAGTTTGGCATTTGCAAGACTGTAGTTGTGAGGTGTAAATCAGTGAGTCCCAAATTTTCCATTACATCAACAATCATTACATTAATGGTTGTACTCAGGTCCACAAGTGTGTTAGGTATTTCTACCTCATTGATTCTTACTATTATAAGTGGATTACCTGGGTCATCATATTTTGGAGCAGTGGTCTTTCCAGCCAAAAGTTAGCTAGATAACCATTTATGTGGATGGTATTTATCCATTTTGATTTCCTCCCTAGAGTTTTGATACACAACTGTTTGATCAGTTGGTTCAACTTAGAAATCTCATTAATTGCTTGTGGCAAAGGAACCTCAATTTGCAACTGTTTGGTTTCTTGTATCAATGCAATTTTGGTGGATGAGGACATTTCCAGAGGATTTTTCAAGATGGTTGGTTTCAGACGCGCCAAAAAAGGAGCTTGAGTTTTCTCTTTAGGAGTGGAGTCCTTCAAAGGATCAATTAAAGACTGGCCCCACTCCTCCTGAGGTAGGTCGAGAGCTCCAGCTAGAGTTGGTGGAAAGGTCTTGTTTTGGGTAGTTTTTGGGGCTTGCTCTAAAGATGTGGAAGTTGCTTTAGTCATCTCAGCAGACTCCTTAATAGGTTCATCCAGAATCTCTTCAATAGTAGGTTGCGAAAGTGTTTTTCCTGATCTTAATTGCAAATTACCACAGTGTATAGCGTTAAGTCCAGTAACATTGTCTTGTTCCGTGGAATACACTGGAGTATTTTGACGATTGTTCTTTGGGTTTAGAACAGGATACATCAGAAGTTGTGGCTAGTTAACTTGCTTATTTTGCTGAGGGTTCTAGGGAGCTAGTAAAATATTCTGCTATTGATAAGGCATTCTTCTGGGACTAGTATAAAATTGATTCTGAGGCTGGTTCCATTGAGGAGAAGGATTATGAGGATACCACTATTGTTGAGTTTGGTTGGGCCATTCAAGTGGTCCCCGAGGATAAGTTCCCCAATTAGGTGGTGCTTGAGGTGGTTCCTGAGGCCAAGGTGCTACCCATTGATTATTATTGCAATTATTTTGAGTCCTCCAAGAAGGGTTTGAGTTTTGGCCATAAGAAAAATTTCCTCCAATTCTCTGATTTACAAAGTTGATCTCTTCCTCAATTAGAGATGTTATTTTCTTAGAATTCTTGATGGCATCAAAATCTCACATTGGTCAATGGGATGGCTTTTCTCATAAACTTGACAAACGTCATTCTTTTCAATTTTTTCCAAAGGGCATTCCCGTAACAGATGTTTGTTTTGACACCTAGGGCAGTAGATGGATAGGGTCTCAAGATTTCATTTTTTAGCATCTATTCCATCTAACGTAGTGTTTAACTATACAAGACTGTCAGTCTTAAGATTAGCTATCTCCTCACGCAGTTTTCCTATTTCATTGGAACCTTTAAAAAGAGTAGACTTTTGGATACCTCCTCGAGTACGAGAGAAATTCTAACATAATTTAGTGATGTCATTGAGTCCTAGTTGGGACACATCTCCTTTTCCCATTAAATCCAGGCTCCTTCAAGCATCTTCATCAAGACCTTTGAGAAATATGGTCTTCAAAATCTCTAAACTTATGGCTTCTCTGCCACATCGTTTAGATAAGATGAACCTATCTAGGTAATCCTCTAGCTTTCACCTTCATTTTGCCTTAGTTTGAAAAAATATTCTTTCCTATCACTGACCTATAACTCTGGTATTTATCCAAAAAGGAAGACTCCATGTCATCCCAAGAGGTTATCGACCCGGAAGCTAATCCCATGAACCAACGCATTGCTACGTCTTTCAAAGTGGAGGGAAAAATCTTTAGTTTCTAGTTATCATTCTTGTACTCATATGTCTGACACAAGACTTTAAATAAATAGAAACTGATCAGGGTCTTTAGAAGACAAACCTCAGAAGGTTGGCAAGAAGGTTGGAGAGATATTTTTCATGGTCGTCTCGTCATCTGCATTAATAGCAATAGGATAAGTGAATGTGTGCGATGGTGGAGGGTTAGCGATATTTCTACAGTTACCCATGATGTTGAAGGGAGTTCGTTCCTCTTCAAAATTTCTCTCAAATGGGTGAGGTTTTGGAGTTTTCAAAGGAATACGCTCCTCTACAACTATGTGTTCTCTTTCTCGAGTATGTGAGGAGGTCCCAGGTTGATCCTGCTCGATCAATTCTTCAGTAAGTTCTTGAGCTGAGACTTCTTCCTCCCTACTTTTGGTTGGTATGTCATTTGGGGGGGTTTTGGTATGAATCTTCCATGGGGACCTCATTTCCTGACCATGCAGAAAGGAAGCCAAAGAACTATTTTTGTTCCTAAAAGAGGTATTCAAGGTATCTCCTACTAACACTAGAAAAGGAAGTCTTTGACAACGGTGCCAAAAAGTGATAGGTTGTCGTTAGGTCCTATCTCTTTAGTTGAAAAATGCATCAATTGTATCGATCGGGTACTGTTCGGAGGCTATGTGTAGTAGAAAACATCTTGACTATCTCTCTCAAATTTTCTAAGTGTTTAGAACAGTTGAAATGAAACTTTAAACTAAGAGGCCACTAAACTAGAAAGTAGAAAATTATTAATCTAAAAAGCATAACAATTAACCTAAAAAGTATGGAGATAATTAAACTAAGAAGTGTATAAATTATTGAAGAGGAAATGCTTGTAAAGAAACTATGAAACATCTAACTAACAACAAATAGAATTTACTTAACAATTAACAAAAAATAACTTAACAACTTGAGACTGACAATGAAAGTAGGTGCTCTGGAACATCAGATAACAAAAATTTTAAGACTACAAACTCAAACTATGACTTACAGGATTAACTTAACAAAGCTCAACACATGAAAATAAACCTCACTCATGTTTATCATTTAAAAAATAAAAATAACATAATTAAAAATGAAATACATATCTATCTACTCTATTGTCCCTCGAGTGGCTAGCTCTCGGGTGCTCCTACGCTTAGCTCAAATCACATAAACTTTGTAACTCCAAGATTAATCCATTCAAGATGATTCCATTCACAATACTAATAACTCAAAATGTGGGAAAAATTATTTTATTCATATTGAAAGTATACTCAGAAACATAGTTCAAGAACGCATTATGACAGCATAATGATATCTCTTTGTATCATTGCTTCTGACAATTACATATTTATAAAAAAATAGCTAACAAAATCCTATAATTCAGATGGTAAAGATTACCACTGAAAAAGTTTTCAATTGAATTTAACAAACTAACGGACTTAAGTCCATAACATAAAGTATTAAAGAGGCTTGGAGTGAGCCATAAATTCTTTTAATAGAAAATAACAGGAAGCTTCAAAAACTTGATCCACCATGCGCTCCCTAAAATTCTGACACCTATTCTTTCAGTGCTTGGCTTCAACTATATGGAAGTCTGTGTTGAATCCACTAGCTGAGCATGATGACCAATTGTGCATAATAGCCTATACAATACTTAGAAACTAAACCATTATGCTAGCGCGAGTTAGCTTATTTCAATTAATTCCAGGAAATAAAGATTATACATATTTTCACAAAAAGCAAGCAATCATTAATCCTAAAGACAATTAATTGGCAAGGTAAAGGTGACTGGAAGATATGAGGAAAGGTATTTAGTTCATTATTTTTACCTCATAGGAGATATTAAAGTGGTTATCTAATTCAGAATTTAAGTTGCATGAAGCAGAATTGGATTTCAAAGTTATGAATAAAAAGAAGCTTATGGGTTTGGGTGATTAGTAGGATGATGGGGGTACATTTCATGGGATTTTAAAGGCAATGAATGGTGTTCAAATTCTGAAGCTTAAGATATCAAAATTATAGATTAGTGGGCCATCATGGTGAAATTATGACAATTTATGTGGTTCTCTCAAGGAAAGGCTTTTAAAGGGTTATATTTTAAGCATGAGGGGTGACATCTTTATTTAATTGCTTGTGTATGTAAGATTACTCATGATTATTTTATGTTTTATAGGCATATTGAAATTTGGAGTATGCCACCTGGAGATCAAGAATTGAAAGTGAAATGCTCAAGAGGTATTGACCAATGAAATTACACCAAGTTTACAAGAAAGAATGCTTCACATGAGGTACCCACATAAGAAAATGTGCCAAGGAGGAGGAACTTTCAAACTTCTCAAGTTATCCCTACACATGGAAATGTGCAATGATGAGGTGCCAGGAAGATTACATAACAAATTTAAGTTCAAATTCAAATATTAAATGTGCACCTACATTAGAATTCATGCCACCAGTTGTATGCCCATTGGAGAAGTGCCTTTGATAGAGGGAAACATGTGAAGCTGTATTTATCCTTCAATGGGATTTTTCTTGAAATCAATGTCATTGGACCACAATGTAATTGAATTTTCTAATTAGTTGATGATGTATCCTAATTTTCCAAGCTTTATGTAACCTCCTAAAGTTTCTAGAGGATTGATCTATGCCCTTGGATTGATTTAATCCTAGCCATTCATTCTGAAATGTAAAAATCTATATAAGGCCTTTGCCTTCTCACTTGTAAAAGATAAGACTAGGTTAGAATAAGTTAGAAATTGAGTTAGGAGGAGTTAGATTTTGCAAGCCATTAGTTGTAGGAGATGAGAGGGCTAGAAATTGTTATGTAATTGTTGGAGAAGTTAATGCAATTGGGTTGTTGATTTGGAAAACTTTGTGTTCAACTTCAACAGTTTTATGGTTTCTTGTTCTTGATTCTCAATGTTAGATGTTATATTTTAGTTCTTTTGCAATGATGGTGAAATGTGAATGATGTTTGATTGATCTCTTGCTCATACTTTTGGCAATTTTTTTATTGTAAGTTGTTGTGTTAAGTTAGTCTGAGCCATATATTGTGCTAAGTTCAACTATGGATGCTTGTTCATATTACGCCAATTATTGGGTATGTGGATGAATGTTCATAATCTAAAAATATTTCGATTTCCTTAGAAGATTGCACTGTTTTTGTGTAGTTGTGGGCTTGGCCTTGATCAAGCAAAGACTAGCTTATTGGGGATCTGTCCATTTGAAGCATTCATCATTATTGTGATTGATCTTAGGAGTTATAATAGGATCTCTCTATCAAACCCTTTATCTTTTTTCTCTTTCTTTGAATCTGGGTTATTTTTAGGATTGAAAGCATCACTCCATTGCTATATCTGATGATAAGTATACTTCCAGCATTGTTAATTTATAAGGCCCCTTGTGATTACCAACATTTTCACATATTATCACTAAGTTGTTTGTTGCATTGTCAAGACTTGACATTAGAGACCTTGGGGTTATCTCTTGAGGCTTGCTAATAGAGATTTACCTTTCAAGAGAGATAGGATATTATATTTTGTCTAAGTTGTTGTGCAGAAAACACCATCAACAATATATATAAAGGTCCTACAAAAAATCCCTTGTGAAGTTGCATACTAACTAAGTCCAATAGAAGCCAAAGAAATGAATGAGTGTCTTAAATAATTACTTGAAGGTGCTTTCATTAGGAAAATAAAAATTCCCATTTTTCTACCTTGCATTCCTTGCTAATAAAGGAGTTATTTTTTGAATAAAAGTGACAAAGCCACTATAAAGATAATTTGTATTGATATTTGACAAATCTGGTACATAGCTAGAACAAGCAGAGTAAACTCAAAATGCTTGCCCAAAGTTAACAATGTTGAAACATGGTAGGAGTAAGTAAAAAAATAAACAAAATGCTTGCTCAACATAGTTAATACATGACTAGAGCATGCTAACAAAGTAAAAAAATTCAAAGACTATACATGATTAGAGCATGACAACATAGTAACGATTTCAAAGATTATACATAGATGGAACAAAACACCCTTACAATAAAAAACTTGACCAAAAAGGTCAAGAAACACATATTCAAGTGGTGCCACTTTAAAAGGATGAAGCCAAATCAGTAGGAGGAGAAAAGTATGGAATTACATTTGGATCTTTCATGGCATGTCTATAGAGAAACTAAACTACATTGAACAAATTTTGAGCATTACAGGAAATGAGACCCCCCAATCTAGGCCTCAGGTTGTTAAGGCAAGATAAGAAACCCAAAGAACTATCCACCACCAAATTATGAACCATTGCACACAAAAGAGAAGAGAGAAAATTTTGAAAGTAAACATTCTTTGTTGAAAATTCCACCCGCCACCTTAGATCCATATTGAATTTTTCCAATGCCATCACCAGTTCAGACAACAGGAAAATATGAGGCAACACATAGGAACCTACAAAAAAATAACCATTTCTGCACACCACAAAACATCTATGAAATTTGACAAAAACATAGAAGCAATTTCATTTGGAAGAGCCATTGGATGATTGCACAACCAATCCTAGCCTACAACCAGAATTATGGCATCCTCAACTTGCAAGCATTGAATAAAAAAAGACTTGTGAAGCTTGCAAGTTGTGAAGGGATGATTATCCTTGACTTCATAGAAGTGGGCGGGAATGAAAACCATAAAGGATGACTCCATGAAGAGATGAAAATAAGAAACCAAACCAACTACATTGTTAGTAAAAAGAGAAGTTGTTGGAAAATATAAATACATAAGTGTGCAAAATCCAACCTAGTATGAGAAAATAAATCACTCATACAAGGAAACATCATCCCCTCAAAACTTCTAAAGACTTGCACATGCAAGTAGATATGTGAAATGAATATGAAAAAGGCAACAAATACAATGAAGGGTACTCCCCTTTCAATCTGAAACTCACAACAACAACAACAAAAACAACAACAAAGAATTGCACAAACAAAATGCAAGAAGGAAGCAAATATTTTCTATTATCACTTAAATGAAAATGAAATTACAACATTACAATTGCCATCACATGGGCTTTTTGATTACATAGATCTACAAATCTGCAAATTAGAGCCACCATCTACACCATTCTTCCCTCCCCTCTATAAACCCTATTCAAATCCTTTATTTGGAAGGTGTAACCGCCCTAGAATATTTTGGAAAGTGTACCTTCCTTTAGAAGATATTTCAAAATTTTATTAATTTTGGTAGTACAACCTCGCGGGGTCATAACTTTTGATCCGACTGTTGGATTTTCAATTATAATATATTTTTGGAAAGCTCTCGAGAAGGCGCATCCCTAAAAATTACTCTACCTTTAATTTTGTTTTCTACCAATTTTCAGGCTCATCCGGAGCCTCTAAGTGCTTCAAAATTGGCTTCTAATATTTTAACGAGATTTTCAGAAATTGAAATGTTAATCTCTCAAATGACAAATGATATTGAAGTGATTTCTTCACCATTGGCTTCAATTTACCATTTTGGAGGTCTATGTAATATTTTTTGCCCATACATACATAAATATAGACCGACTAAAAGTAGTAAGTTGCCAAATTTAGCCCTTATTGAAAAGAAACATCCTTTTTGGTTGGTGCAAGATTGCTTTTACACCATGGATGCTCTTGCATCACATATATATATGTACATGGATACATATATGTATCTATATATACATATATGTATTCATACCTATATGTGTATATATAAATATGTATACATATATATGTATGTATGTATGTATGTATGTATGTATGTATGTATGTATGTGTGTGTGTGTGTGTATCCATACATATATATACATATATAGGTATATGTACATGCATATGTATAAATGTATATGTATATGTATATGTATATATTATTGTATATATATGTATACATATACATATTCATATTTATATATCTATATACATACATACACACATATATGTTTAAATATAGATAAGTAGAAATGGATATATATATATATATATTATTAATTTATTCATATTTGAATTCAACTTGAGATTGGACTATAGTTTGAGTGACAACTTGAGCTTGGATAATTATTAGCTAGTACCATGAATTTAATGGGGAAGTACTTCAAGTGGTAGCAGCATGTAAGGTAATTAAATGAAGAGGGAGTGGGTCTTCACCTCTCACGAAGTGGAGAATAATGAAAACAAAGTGTCGATAGGGGAAAGTTGGGGGAAAACATGTACCAATGATAGCAACCACAAAACTACCTAAATTCAAGCTATATTGACCCTAATCTAACAATGAAACACAAATGACAATAGAAATTGGAATAATAAAGAAATAAACCTCAATTCCTATGCCATAGATGAATCACCTCAATTGCTCTTCTCCATTTTTCTTTTTTTGTTCGCAAATTTGTAGTATGCAAGATACATGATAAGCTTGATGTGTAGTAGCAAGATCTCAAGATTGGAAAATCTCAAAGACTGTGGTTAACCTTGAAATGAAATAGATGGGTTGCTTTTACATAAATCCCAATTCAAATGAAGGGTGAGGATTGAGTGATGATGTATGACGATAAATGGATGAGATTAATTGAGAAGAAAAGAGATAAGGATGGGAAGGATGGACCAAAACTCAAGAAATTAGTTGAGATTTAGGGCATGGATAAGAATAAGCAAATTAAAAAATAATTATTTAATAATGGGATAGACAGAAATGATAAATAATTAAATAATTAAAAACAATTATTTAATTATAAAGAAAGGGAAATGATAAATAATTAAATAATTAAGAATTATTTAATAAATAGAAGAATATAACCTTACAAAATAATTAAATAATTAAAATTATTTAATTATGTAGAAAAGAAGACAAATTAGTGAGAAAATATTGCTTGCATGCTTGGGATATTTTTTAGTGTCTACATTTTGCCCCTCTTTGATACAATGCGATTTTGAGCATTGTGTCAAAGAATAATTTGAAAAAATCAGCTCAGGACCTACCCTAGTGTGCTTCAAGTAAGGCAAGATAGGATGATGCCCCCTCGAGAAAATTGACAAATTTTCAAAAAAAATCAAAAAAATTGGCAAATTTACCAACGGGACAATGAGATACGTGTGAATGTGACTGCAACAAAAAGCTAGGCTTATAGGTTAATTTTAGGCTTGATATAGGCATTCAAAGGTGAAATTTGATGTGTCCAGTTATAAGTAGGGGGGTCCTCTTAGGTCAAAAAGGTTATAAATAGGCATATGGGGCTCCAATATAGGTCATTTGTGCACTTTGAGTTTAAGATTCTAGGAGTTGTGAGGTGAGAGATTGATTTGAGGTAGCGAAGCTATGTCACCTGTTCCAATCACAATGCATTTTGGGTATCAAGTACGATCATTTAGGTGCACAGAGGGCTCAGGTAAGGTAGTGCATATTTATTCCTTGCTTTATGATTTTATCATTTTTTGGTAGATTTTAGGGCTTAAAGAAGGGCGAACAGATGCGATGTAGTTTTTGCACCACATATGTTATCACATTTTCTGCATGTGTGGTGTTTTGCACCACATATTTAATGTGTGATGCATCTATAAAATGGAAATGCATAGGTATGATGTGGGTATTAGACTACTCGCAACTATTAGGTGCACCACATGTGTGTTGGTGAACCACAAGTGTAGGATAAAATGACACATATGTGAAATTGCATCGTAACAATTGGATGGTGCGACACATGTGTGAAAGTGCAACACATATGAATGATAGAGTGACACATTTGTGAAGTCATCTCATAATTGCAATGTGTGATGCATATGAAAAATTGTGCGATGCTTTTGATTGATAGGAAAATTTAAGCAATTTTTGACAAAATTTTGAATATGCAATAGATCCTATATGATAATTTAGATGTCGTGATTAACATAATGGGATTTGCATGAATGTAGGTGATACTTCCACCTATTTATACAACAGAGAGCCAAACAACATCATTCAGGCTACGTGACCATCTTGGCAATGAGTGAGATACTTTGCATGTGTTAGGACTATACCATGTGACCTTTATGCACATTGTTCAGGCTAACAAGGGGTTGCTAATGGTGCTTGCATAGAGATGGCACTCAGAGATGAGTTCCTTCCACTTGCCAAATAGAGAGGCGATAGTCACTTTGGAGGATGTCTAGAGGATACTACAACTATTGATTCACGGGGAATGGGTGATGTCTAACCTTGATCAAGGACTAGCTACTATTCAGAGGGTGTTTGACATAAATGACCTAGCTCAGCTTGGAGGGGAGGACTATGGGATCATGTGAGACACCTTGGCTGATAGGTATGATAGGTTGACAGTGGTGATCTACACTATGATTATGGGCATCGTGATCCCCGACCAATGAGGCCACAAATTCTCGGTGAGATGGGGGGAGATGTTAGAGGGGATGATGGAATAGGAGACAATTTATGCTTAGGGGCCTTACTTACTGGCCATGTTATACTTTAAACTACATGATGTGGCTTATCGGGATGTGCAGTCAATCAGTTGTTGGACGACCTTGCTCATGGTATGGGCTTGGGACCATATAGCAGTATTCTGACCACTAGTAGATAGGTACTTGGTTCCAAGACTACCCTATGTGTACATCTATGGAGGGGCAGTGACTCAGATACACATTAGATATGTGGTCTATTGGAGGCATGACATTGATCTTCTTGAAGGGTTTACTTGGAGACCCTATTAGGATTGTGCTACTTGGGATGACGACCACGAGCATCTGTCATACTACCAATAGAATTGTTACTTGATTGGACACATAGTTTAGATGTAGCATATCATTGAGTGACACCTTCTAGAGAGGGTACTCTGATAGTTCAGAGAGAGATAGGGTATGCCAATTGGTGTTGCAAAGTATGTGAGATCAACACAAGAGGTTCCAGAGTGGGGTCTGATGATTAGCGTTCAGGTCGTCGTGCAAGAGATAGCAGGATTGTAGCCTATCCAATGGGGTGCAGCGGTGGATGTTGCAGATGTGGGGATGACCCAAGAGTATGACACTTGGTTGGTTGTGCATAGGCCTATTCCTTTTATGGATCTAGATCAGTCAACACCCATGGAGCAGTTAGGCCAAGGTCCTAGAGGAAGATTACGAGGGTAAGGATAGGGGAGAGAAGGGGATGGTCAAAGAAGTAGTTGAGATAGTGGAGATGATGGTGGAGGATGAGGAGATGGTGGTAGGGGAACAAAGGTAGAGGGAGAGATGGTCGGGTTCAACAAGGCAAAGTTGGTATACCACTATAAGAACCACAGAGGATGCCACCCATGCATGAGGAGGGGGAGGGGGAGCAACGGGTTGATCAGATGGAGGTGGATATGGAGCAGGTGAGAGTGGAGGAGATAGTAGGATATATTGGTGAGGAGGCAGTGGTAGGTGAGTTTGTGGTGGAGAAGATGGAGGATGAGGATGCTACAGTGGAGGAGGAAGCAGCCAAGGACATTGCCATCAAGGAGGAGGGCCTGGAGGATATTCCCATTATGAAGGTAATCATGGATGTGGTTGGGGAGGATGTAGAGGATGTGGAGGATGCAAGATAGGGACCTGTTGATGGTCAAAATAGCACAACAACATTAAACAGAAAATCTCTATCCTATTTCTCCTGAAAAAAGAAAGATAACATAAAGCAATCTACCTTCCAAGGTCCTGGTAGTTGGTTCTCAACTATGTTGATGTTACTCAATGGCCAATGCAACTGTAATATTCAAGGGGTCTGTTGGTATAAAGGAATAAAAGCTACATCATATCAATTAACCTATGTTTGGGGGGGTATAAATAAATAGAAAAAGATAGAATAGAGCCTTAGAGCAGTAAAACACGAATATAAACTTCTTCAAATCTAGACATGTATTTTAACAACGAGGGTTTCTCCAATTAACCAAAACCATAACATGATGCAATCCATAGCATAACCTACACCATTGCATACATTCACATTGCTAATTCAACAATCATGACCATTCATCAAAACTTTACTTCAAGATCAAAACATATCACCCACTCATTGCTAAAATCAGATCAAATAGACATAAATGAATTCCATTCATAGAAAATTCAATGAAATAATCTTAGATCTAGTTTTCCCTATTGATTTGCATCAAATAGAAAACATTTAGGCACAACATTCATTGGCATACAGATGATTATAATTCATTAACATTATCATTCAGGTCCAAACTTAACAATAACATGAAATTATATAAAACTATAAAATTATCTAAGTACAACAGAGTTTTCAAAGTATCTTGCTTTAAGCTTGCGAAATCCTAAGACTATAACAATACTATCTGCTATCTCATCAGGTGGCTAATCCTTCTTCAATCAACTGAACTTTACAAAATGGAGCCCAAAATTACATATAGGGATGCCATGCATAAATTTCTCTCAATTAGAAACTGAGATTCACCAATCAAGGAGCTGGAATTGCATGAAGAAACTATATTGGTTGATCTTCAGTTCAAGGGTTGATGATCCTATTGTCCAAAGTCTGACACCCAAGGAGGAAGGTAGAACTGCTACATGAGAGCTTGAGTTCAACTCATGTCATAACCCTACAAAGTAGGAGAGAAAAGAGGAAGTTGTCCACCAAAACAAAACATTCATTTTCCAGCTCATTCCTACATTGCTTGATCAAGGAGATATTCATCATAGCTGGAAAATACTTGTTGAAGAATTTCCTCATCAGGTCCATCTACCCAATTATCCTCAAATTTAATTTTGTTTAACTCTGTTGAGGCGAATTCTTGCATATCTTTCAATTTGATCAACTCCCTCCTAGCAGCTTTCACCTCATCTTTGATGTCCATGAGTCTATCCAACATTAACAAGTCTTCACCATCATCTTCTTTCTACATCACTTCCTCAAATTTTTTGCTCCATTTCTCCTTCAATTTATCCATAGGAATACCTTCTTTGACCAGGATATCCACATTAACCAGAATAGAAATTACCGCCTCCAATTCATCAATCTATTCATTCAATTCTTTACTAGCTTCTTGAACTCCATTCTTATGTTCATAGATGAATTTGGATCTAAACTGGATTGTGCTCAATGTTTTCTCAATAAAATTTGCATTATCCTCATCAAGGATTGATTGCTCCAAGAGAGTTGACTTTGGCACTTTGTTGATGTCTTTTAATTTCTTGGCATGTTCTCTATACTCCTCATCTTGTTTTTCCAAGACTTCAGCATGTTGATTCATTTCTTCTACTAGTTCTAGTGCACCCTCATGCACTTTAAAACTGTCAGCAAGCACCTCACCAACCTCTTGATTGAGCTGATCAATCCACCTATCAAGCATCCCCACCTTACTTCTCATTTGCACTAAGTCATCAGCTTCTTTCTTGCTCAGTAAGATTGGGATCTCTAGGGCAGTAGCTTGTTGAGAAACCGGAGTGGAGACATCCTTCAAGAATTTGTGCAACTGATCCAATTGGGCTTTAAGTTCATCCTTCCTCTGTTTATCTTTGATCATTCTAGATTTGGTGGAGGATGCTACAATATCCATGAGGTTCATCTGTTGATTCCTTATAGGTCTCCCCAAATTGACAGTGCCCAATTGGTAATCAGTTATTTGCATATCTTATCTGTCTTTGTCCACCATTGGGATTGCACATTCAACAATAATCTCACCTGCATCTGTGAGCTTAGTGGAATGGTGGACCCTAGCCTTTTTCAAGGGTCTCTCCTTCTCTATATCCATCATTTCATCCCAATTCAGAGGCTAAGGTTGAACTATTTGCTTTCTCTCAAGATCAAGTTTCAACCACATTGGAGTAGCAGGAGTGGTGACCACTTGTGTGGAAGAAGATGAAGCAGTAGAAAAAGAAAGAGGTTGCAATATGGTGGTCCTAGGTTGAGAATCAACCTCTTGTACATGTTGTTGTTCCCTTTCTGCAACTTCTTGTGCCAACCTTTCAGCTTCTTCGTTATCCTTTTGCTCATGCAACTTTTTAGCTTCTAGCTCTTTTTGTAAACATTCTTTTTCCATCCTCTTCTCCTCATACATTTGATCTCTTTCTTTTTCAAGCTCCTTAACTTTATTCCAGGCTTCTTTAGACCTTTGTTCATACTTGAAAATCTCTTCAGCCTCCTCTCTTTCGAGGTATTCTTCCTCTTCTTTCCTTTTGTGGGCTTCCTCAACAGCCTTAAATTTAGCCTCAAGGGCTTCCCTTTCCCTTCTTTGTTGAGCTTTCTCCTCTTCCAACTCATGGATCTTCTATATCATAGCCAATCTATCTCTCTCTTCTTTGGTCTTCAGTTCATGTTCCTTTTGTTGCTGCAGCAAGTCCTCCTTTTCTTTTTGCTTCCTTGCATCTTCCTCCCTAGCCTTGGCATCAAACTCTTGTTTCTTAGCAAGTGCCTCAGCTTGTGCTTTGGCCTTTGCTTCCTATTTATCTTCTTCAAACAATTTCCACTGATCCTCTGGGATGAGGACATGTTCTTCATCAACACTCTCAGCATTTCCTGTAGACACAGCTTTGAGAGGCTCACCATCTGACTGTGTAGCCTCTGAATCAAAATATATATCATGAATTTCAATCTCTTGTTCCTTCCCTTTCAAGGATTTATCTTCCTTGTGAAGGGTTCAAGTAGGCATTTCCTCAATTGGCTACTCTACAAGAGGAAGTTGTGTTGATGTTTCACCTTCAACAGTTGTTGAAATACCAGGTTCTGTTGTGGCCTCTTCTCCATGTTCTTCAAGAACATCCTGAGCAGGAATTGCAGGTTCAAGTTCCTCTCCAGAATTGGGAGGGAAGAACTCCAATGGCTCCTTAGAAGTTTTCTTTCTTCTTTTTCTTTTGTATCCTTGAGTGGTACCTACAACCTTTCTCTTTTTAGAGGTCTTAGCCTTTGGCTCCTTAATTCTCATGACCACCCATTGGATACTTCTATCCAAGACCGGCCTTGCAATCTGCTTGATATCAATGGATTCATTTGCATCCCAATCTATTGGATCTAATTCTTTAGTACCTATTTTCTCAGCATCATATTGGGGATCCAAGGTTACCCCATCATCTAAAAAAGTATCAAGAATATCCTCCTTCACCCCATATTCAACCATGAGTGGAATCAACAATCTTTCATAATTTCTTCTTCTCAGATCATACTCATCTTGTAGATCTATCCAAAAATCTTCCAGCAGATTGAAATGTTTATCAAAAACAGTAGGAATCAAACCCTGCATCTTGTGCTTGGGATCAAAATACTTCCTACAGGTATACAATCCCAACTTCAAATGGATTAACTCATCACAGATTACCTTGATGCCACATTGTGTGCACAACTGTACTCACCCAATTTCATGGTGAATTTGTGACAACCCATCTTATGCTTGCTAGCAATTTTTAGATTATCTGCTATAGCTTGATAGATAAACTCCATCAAAACAATCATGTTATTGTAACACCTGGGCAGTAGATGAGGGTGGCCATCAAAACCATCCAGCCTAAAATAAGTGAACTTGGGGTATTGGATGTACCAATGTCCCCATTCTGCAATAAATGCCATGGCATCTTTGTTCAATCTATATCCTGCATCTCATGTTAGTTGGTTAATGTTAACATACATGAATGCATCATTAACTCTTCTATAGTGTGAATCAAAATTCTACAAGGTCGGTTGGTCATAGTGATCCCACACCCTTTTCTATCTAGGGGCTTCTCCCAATATCCCAACTGCATTCAAACCAGGAAAGATACCTCTTCTTGCAGCTGCATATATGACATAGGAAGTCATGAAGAAGCATTTTGTCTCCCTCACTTTGACCATTTGATTGTGTAGGAACTCTGACAAGATCATCGGCCAATCAAACTATTGCCTACCATCCAAAATGGTTTGAATGAATGGGAACATCAATTCCTTGAACTGTGAGGAATCCTTTTTTCCAAATACTCTGGAGAGAATCATAATTATATCACCAATCTCCTTGGTGAAATCTGACCTCTTGGGTTGATCAAGGAGTTTGTCTAGGGATTTCTTCTCCACTCTCATCCAATGTTTGTTCATATGAGTCATGTTAGCCTCCTTGTTGTTATATAGTTGTATGGATTTTGCCTCATTGAGTTTTTTGGGGCTCTGTGGGGTAGGTGCATTGAACATGAACCTTATCATATGTGGTGTTAGATCAATTATGATATTCCCCTGCAAGTCCACACATTGTATGGTAGAAGGATTGTAGGCTCCAGCTGTCGTAAGTATCAATTCTGGACACTGGACTAATAGAGGAAAGAGGGCAACATGTGCCAATCCAGATTGAACAATTCTCTATGTTCTCCCTATTACTCCTCAATGAAGGTTTCTTCATGTAACTCCTCATAGTTGAATGGGCCCAGGCTTGTGTTTGTGATATTTTCCCAATTCGAATCCACCTTGCTAGTTGTAATAGTAGGATTCTAGTGCTTATACCTCAAGGTGTAGGGGAGTTGTTCCGCCTTTATCTTCTTAGGCTTGGTTCCTTGCCTTGAACTATTTGTAGGTTGGCTTCTTTGAGAAGCCTCCTCTGATGCTCCTGACATCTTTTATTTCTATAATGAAACCTTGGATTATATGAACAAAGGCATGAAAATCATTACATCATCAATACCTCTCTACTCCCTCGAGATAACTCTTTATACTTAGTCAAATTTCATATTCACCAAAAGTGGAGTCAAAGAAGAATCAGGAACATGCAAACATTTAACAAAGACAGGATCGAAACCGGGACTAGGACCAAAATCGAAACCGAACTTGAAACCAATCAATAGTTCCAAGTTCATCCCCCACTCCAGTTCTGCTTCCGCCGGTTTACCATTCAAAAGAAGTAATTTCTTAAAGGTGCGGTGACATGAGCTTTTAGGACCTGGGTCACATGGGATCATAAGGGAACTTCAAATACAAGGGCCTAACCTCACCCTTTAACAAAATAAAGACCAAATTTAACTCTAAGGGCTCGACATTGTAAAGGTCATCTCACAAACCCTAGTTTGCGCGATGCGTCAACTCAAGTAATTAAGGCATCAAGAACCTGACATGAAAATCACTGAACCAACATGGGAATAAGATCAAAGGGGTCACTAAATAGATTTTTAAATCATTTAAAGCATAGAGGACCCCATTAAATGGAACCCTAGTTTAGAAACTAGGGCACGATAGAATGGACCTGCCATGAAAGCGACAACAGAATGGAAAAAGAAACAAACAGAAAGACAAAAAAAGCAAAACAAAAAACAGAAAAGGAAAAAACAAAACAAAAAAAACACAAGGGAATGAGTGAAGATTCACAAGAAAGGTCCCGTGAACACGCAAGAACACCACGAACATGAACACAAAAACAAAACGGTAAACAAAAATGGAAAAAGAACAGGAAAAGACCCTACCTCGAAACACCCACAAGAAAGGCTGAAACTGGATAAGAATCCGCTCACCAACGCACCTCCACAATCAAATCATGCTCCTTTCGAAGTTACCTTGGCTCTGGTTCACTAAAACAACTTAGATAATAAAGATAATGAGCTAGTTAACCTTGATTTAGTTTTAAAAGAACTTCGTGTGTGTGAGGAGGCTGCAATTAATGCAATAAATGTGGTTGATCGAGAGTGCAACCAGAATCATGAATGAGTAATCAACCAATGTGGAAATCAAAGGTAGGGTGGACGTGGACGTGGAGCTGGAACAGAACAAGAAACTTTATCCAAGTCTCTTATCCAACTCCAAACCTAGTTCCATTCTTGCGGCAAGGACAAACAACAAAGGGAAACGGGGGCAGAATCGAGACCAAAACCAAAGTTAGAATTTTACAAATTCCCAAGTTCGGTTCCAATTCTGATTCCGCTCCCGACAAAGGAACAAAACACCGAGAAAAGGACAAGAGAAACAATGGGAAGTGGGCCAGAATGAACATTGGGCCCGACCGAGATACCAACGACGACAAAACATGAAGCAAGCGAGTGGGAGTGGGATCAGAACAAAAACTAGATTCAGAAATTTTACAAAGTTCCAAGTTCAACTCCAATTCTGGTTCCACTTCGGCTAGAGCAAAAACAAAACATAGAGAAACAAGAAACAACTCAAGAGAGAAATGGACCCAAGAGCACAAGACAAACCAAAAGGAAATGAAAAGAACAATGAGGCAAGGGCGGGGTCGGAAATGGAACTGAATCCGGACTTGGAACCTTTAAAATTTCTAAGTCCAGTTTCCATTATGACTCTGCTTCTGCCAAACCAAAAGAAACAAAGACTTTAGGAGGAAAAAGAACAACTCCTAAGACCCAAACAAAACACCAAGGACAAAACAAAAACAAAAGGGGGACCCATTTTGATCCAAAACAAAATGGGGTGGTTATGCAAGGCATAACAGGACCATTTGGCTTAGATTCAAGCGCTATAGGTGCAGGTGCAGATGCTACAAGTGTTGGGAATAGGATGCCATTTAATAGCAATCCTAAACATATTTCATGTATCTCCTAAGTCCTTGTAAAGAGTTCCCCAACACTAGGATTAGAAAGAGATTAAATTTGGATGAAATGAACATGTAAATTGACATTTGTAATTATCCTAAATGATAGGAACATGTGGGGACGTCCAAGAAGAGCTCCTACAAGATAGGATCACATGGGGCACCCACATGGAAGGTGGAACCCACATTCCTTCAGTTAACTATTTGGAGGATTGATAACACTTCAGTAATGCATGTTTAGATCCTACAAGTTAGGGATTGATATTTACATGAGTGGAGTTCAGTTCAGTTCAATTCAATTCAATTCAATTTAGTTATGGTTCAGTTATCTTCAGTTGTATGTAGTTAGTTTTAGTTGAATACTAGTTGACTTGAGTTGCATGACATATAACATGTGGATACATTCAGTTAAGTGGGGATGATCAATCATGCATAATGTTTGCATGAATTGGTGGAGAGATATGTTTTAGTTAACTAAGATTCACTTGGAGCCACCTGGGGTGCCCAAGTTGGAATCTTTAAGTTAACACCTTTTGCATGAGAAGATATTTACAAGGCTTATTTAAGTGGGCCCATTCTTGGGTTCCAACTTTGAGGTGATGCTTGCAAGATATTTTCTTGACCATAGTTCAATTAAGTGTTCAGTTTTGGAAGCCTAAATTGAGGAGACTTTGGTTTTAACTTCATGTTACACTGTAGAACTCTACTTGCACAATCTAGGCATAGATTTTTGGGAGGAGCTTTATGACATTGTATTTGATAACTCTTATGAGTTTACATGCTCATTAATTATCTATTTATTGCAACAATTGCATCAGAGTTTATAGCAGGTTAGCAAGTATAACTTGTGCATGTGTAAGGGTTTGAGCATGGCATGGGATGTGTGGATTCATGCTTGGTCACATGGAATGCATGGATAGCTTGTGTTGTAGAAAGTGTATGAGAGTTTTGTGCAGGTTGTGAAGAAGGATTGTTGAAGGCAAGGAAGCATATCAATCAAGGATTGATATGGTATTATTGTAATCTTGTTCTAAGGTTAAATAATACAAGCACTATTGATTCTGGTGGAGTTTTTTCCCGAAAGGGTTTCTCCATGTATATGCTATGTCAATTCTATATTCTTGTCTCATTCTTCTACAATCTTCTGTCTCTTTCTACAATTGGTAAAATTGATCTAAAAAATAATCATACACAAAGAATTGTGACAAAGAACACTTAATTAAATCTACAGTCACAAGGTTTACAAGTTTTAAGTTACAATTTAAACTTCATTTTCAACAAGCACAAGTAGCACAAATGCTAGGACAACAAGGACAAGTAGCACAACTTACAATGGAGAGGGATATGGCAGTCATTCGAGAATAGAGGGTTGGGCAGAAATCTATTGAGTTTATTTCTAAAGTGATTAGCTCAATCGTAGATCTAGCACAAACCTTGTATAGAGCTAGCAGGGAGGCTCAATACTACAAGGACCTATATGAGTGGGCAGTGTCGACAACTGAGAGAGCACCTAGCTTTCAGATCCAGACCAAGACACATTCTTGTAGGGCACAGAGCAGCGAGGGTGTCTCTCAATAAGGGATAGCATCACCATATGATAGGCCATCAAGGTCAGGACATAGGGATGATAGGCCACCACCATCATGATCATCTCCTTTAGGTAATAGGTGTAGCATAGGCTAGGCCTGTTTTCTAGATGTTGGACACATATTTTTGATCAAGCTTGCAAGCTCCATTTTTTATAGTTATGTTGATATTGTACTGTGACATATGTTTTTTTGATATTATACGAGATACATAATTTTTGCAATGACTAAATGATGTGCATCATTCTACATTTATGCCTCCTTATGTGATGGATTTATATGATGTGATGTTATGTTATGTATTCTATAGTTATGTGATGATTTCTATATGATATGGGTTATGGATTTATGATGTATGATTTAGGCTTCAAAATATGTTATGATGTATGGATGGAAGCATGCACACGATTCTCTCTTATGCTTATGTATGCTATGATGGATGAATGTATACACGTGTTATAATGAGTTTAATATGTCTATGTGATCTAAATGCAGGATGATGTTATATGTTTATGGCATGCTTTATGTGATGCTTATATGGTTGTATGCAGATTCTATATGATGCAATGTTATGTATATTTTTGTATTCTTGGATGCAATATGGATGACCTAATATGTAAATGATGTTGATACCTACGATGTGCTAACATGATTATGTATGTGGGATTATATTACTAATGCATTTATTTTTGTGTATTATAACACGCCATCAAGATAGTTGTAGGGATGGACAAAAGGAGTGTTAGCGCAGAAAAGATTAGTGAGGAATGGACAATAAGGATGAAATAGATGAAATAGGATTAACATCTTGAGATCATGGTACCAAATGTTAAGATTTTTGTACTATTGTGTGATTATCATCACAGAACATTTATTATGGCACTGAACAAAACACCAAGGTATGACATAGACCAAGGTGTGATATGTTATCTATTACAAAAGTAGACACATGACAAAGAAGCAATGCCATGAAGTAGACTAGTAACCAATATAGAACCTTGTCAAAATATGTGAGGAAGTAACTAGAAAGCATATTAGTCCTAATGCAAGTAAGCATTAGATGACCTTTTGCTTGCATAGGACATTTTGATTATTCCAAATGGAACCCCAATCACACAAAAGGATCCTAGTTGCCCCAGTCATATTGTCAAGACAAACTGTAAACAAAAATCAAAGAGAAAAAGGTCATGATTGATGTTACACCCCACCCTAGATTCCTACATTACATTTCACTTTATGGTAATTATTATGATGAATAATGAAATTATGAAAGCTTGTAAGTTGCATGTGATGATGAATTTGTGCAATGATATGTTACTACACTTAAATGGAATGTTGATGTTTATTTGATGCTATGAATATGATAAGATACGATGAAATGATTATATTTTCTTTAAATTAATTATTAATGAAAATGCAATGATACGATCATGATGTAATGGTTTTTGTCTAACTACTATTTGTGTTCCTAAGTGGAAATACAAGAACAATTTGAGTGCCTCCAAAGAGAGGGGGGAATATCACCTAGGAGAAGGGTGAAGTCATGAATCCTCTAGAAATTTCACCTGAGCTTAGCATCGGTCAAGTATTGTCTTTGTAACCTAAGAGTCTAGGGATGTCTCTAGCATGATTGGAGGTAAGTTGACCAAAGGCAGTTTAGTCATGTCATCTGTTTTGTTTTGTGAGGCTATTTTAGGGTTTATTAACTTTCTCATTTTAAGCATATATATTTCGTGTTATTCTATAATCATTATTGTTTGATAAATAGAGTGTGGTGAAGATGCAAAAGCCACGACGTAGCAATCGATGTCATTTCTCCATCCACATGAGATTCTTATTATTAAATGAATTATTATCTTTATATTTTTAATTTGATAATCGATCCGGATAAAATATAGTCATGGGGTTGGTGTTTTAGCTCAATTATTTAAAAAAAAAAGAGGTCCCATTATAAATGAGAATGCTCGACTCATTCAAAGAGGAGCATATAATTAAAGAGGTGGCATAGTTCAACATATTTATGTTTTGATTAAATGTATTTATGAATTTTACAATCCATGAGTTGAGACATTGACAATGGAAAAGAGTCCTAACTAATTTCAAATGTTAATAAACCAAAAGAAAAAGGTCGCAAATGTCTAACAAAGGTGCCACAGTTAGTAATTGTTTGTGAGTCTTTATTCCTTGTTATGCTTGGAGATAACTAGATTTTGTAACCATTTCTTATATCGATTTGTATCGGGTTATCTTTTGAGGTCGATAAGAAAACTATTGTGATTTAAATTGTTGTATAATAACTAAAGTCAAATTTTAGTTACGTATACCATCTTTCACCCAGTTACCCAACTACTAACTACACACTTTTCTCCTTTTTGGTATGTGGAACGACTGTGGAAAAGAAGGTTGGGGTTAACCAAAGTAGGATAACCATACCGTGCATTAGCATATACAAGGGAGGAGAACAATAAAAAATGACACATAGAGCATTGTCAGGAGGTTGCATATGGAAAAGGTGGTTTTATCTAGTGAGATATTATTCTATCGTTCTCAAATTGGTTCACAAATGCTTTGAAGCGGGTGAATCCTTGGTCAATGATAAAGCGTATCCTTTAGTCAGAACCTTTCACTGCATCGATGCTTTAGAGATTTGAATATGAATCAGTTCATTAAATATAGAATGGGAGGAAATGATGAGCATTATATTATGCTATAGGAGAGAGTAGAATTAGAGGGGAATTGTAATCAATCGCTAAACCCATGGGAAGGGACTTATCAATACACCCAACATTGCATATTCAGTGGGTAGAGGTATAAAGGAGAATGGTGTCACCCTTGTGGAAAGAGAAGTGACATGATAATGAATGGGATGTTAGCTTTGAATAGTTTTCTTTCCTTTTCTTTTTACTTTCCTTGCACAAATAGAAGGGAGTAAGGAGCTATTGAAGCTTAAAATTCTGAGCAAGAGCGCAAGCATACATTGCACCAGACAGTGCACAAGCATGTACCTTCCTTTATCTGATAAGTTCTTTTCTAAACACGAAGGATTACACTAGGTTCTCTACCTTTCCTTCTAGTATTATTCTTGAGTAAGAAATTTGATTAATGAATTAATAAAACTAGTGTTAGGGGAAGTTGTGGCCGTATTAATTAGCATGCCAGTATCTTTACTCATTTTATTCCAAAATCTCCATGTTGAGATAGATCATTTCTTGGAATGTGTTGGAAAGATTTAATTTCCCTTAAGGGATTTAGTTTCCCTTAAGGTCAATTCGGGGTGCTTATATTCTCGAACTCTCTTTCGCATAATTATGTCTAGTAGTGAATCATGAGAACTCTCTTTGAGTAATTTGAGACTCTCTTCAATTTTAAAAGAAATGGTTTTGTTTCCTTTTCCATCTTTAAGACTTTTTTAAAAAGCAAAAAAATTGTAATTAAAGGTCTTAATTGAACCATTGTTAAGGAAACATCAAACCATAGTTCCTTGGAGTATTAAACAAAACTTCAATAGTGGGGAAGTAAATAAGTGGAAGAAATGACTAAAGCACAACTAAGTTCTAGATTTATTATCAAGGATGCTTACTTGAATAATGTATAGTTATTCTTTTTATTCTCTTTATTGACTAATTGATGAGTGAATTTGTAATATAAATTGGTTCCTTGGAAAGGAAGACCTCTTTTTCTTTATTGGCATGTACCTTATTGAAAACACCTAGGTGGGGTATTTGTAAAGAATGCCTTTTTACTAATATATAACCTTATGTACATCTTGATGATGACTAGTGACACCCATATTTCTAAGAAACCTAAGAAATGGTGAGAAGGTAAAACCCCTTTGATTCATGCTAGGGCTTGAATTAGAGGCAGTAGCCTATACCCTAGATGTTTCATATACGCAACATGGGGATTCAATGCTTGAAGTAATTTACCAAATGTTAGTCAAATCACAAACTTGGTGAGTAGGCACTTAAGTCATGCAAATTTATCGTGAGATGGGACCAGCTGGTCTACAAATGTGTTTAACCTTAGTAACAAGATTTCACTGGAATGTATGAAGGACTGAAATGTAAAGGAGGTTATATTTTTAATGGAGATCTAACCTTTATTGTGTAGAATTTGTCTACGTAATATGCATACCACATTACGACCAAGAAGGTCAAGGAAATAACATTTCATGGAAATTTTTGCTTAAAAATTATACCACGAGAACAGTCGCTCTCAAGGGTTAGGGATAAGACTCAAGCAAGTGGTTGTAGCCAAGACCATGGTAGTTACGTGAAAGTAACTTGGGTGTTCGAGTCAGAAGTAACCATCAACCCAAATGAATTATTCACCTAGTGAATCTTCACTTCCTAAGGAAGGTCTCTATAACAAAGCTAAATCATTAAACATTTGAGACTATAATAAGAAGAAGGGATATTCAACTTAAGACTAATGTTTATAGTATTTATGATTGAACATTTTGTCAATAAATATAGAATGTGAGTAAAGAAGTAATGAATTAATGAGCACAGCTAGGTGCTACAATTTTCAAGATCGCCTAAGTAGTAAAACGATAGAATCCTTGCTTTCTTTTGATAAATGAATTGTGAATTGAATTGTTTCCTTGAGAATTAATCTATTTCGTTGTAAGTGTCCAACCCTTCAAGGGTTTTGTATTGAGTAAAATACCACTCCGTAGAAGGTATTATGTAAAGGAAGCTTCCTTATTTAACCATGATCATTTAGGTCAAGATAGTTGTTGTATTGGCCAAGGAATACCAGGAAAACCACTATGAGGGGAAATACCCCTTGTTCTATGTAAATCTAGAATTAGTGGTAAATTCCAAGACCTGAATGTTATGCCTAGTAACATGGGGGTTTGAGATAGATCTAACATATTATCAACTTAGTTGACTTATGTCTAGTAAGAAAAGTTATGTCGAGTCATAAGTTCTTTGTGATTGATTATTGGTGGAACAATTAATTTTAGTATACCCTAGGTTAGGAAAGGTATTCCAAGTCGATTATGGTGTTTTCTCTTAGTAGTGATTGTATTTATGATACAAATATTATGGCCATAGTGAGTGCAATTGTCTCTACATGCACTTGGAAATTCACTATGACCTAGATACTTAGCTAGACAGATATTTCGTACATAGTTGGAAGGTATCAATAGTTGTGCGATGGCATTAGTTAAGTAGGGAACAACACTAGAGTTCAGATGGCAGAACTAAGACTGTTTTTTACTAATCCCTTCGTTGAAGGGCAGGGCCACTTCTAGTTAGGAAGGTGTGCGGGGGACCACTTAAGTCCATGGTTGGAGATAAAGCACCCAGGTGATGCTCTCCCTCTTGTAGATGACATACCAAGTCTTGGAAGACAGAAAGAATCTAGATAAGGATCTTTGACCTTATTCTCTTTAAGTTATTCTTTATAGCTTAATTGAAATCATTGAATTGTGATGTAAAAAGTAAATGATGTTAATATTTTCAGTTGGAAATTATTTATAGATGCTTTGATATATCTAAATGGAGATATTATGCAAGTAGCATGTTTCTTTTATTAAAAGAAAAAAATATCTCTTTTACCTTGAATGTTTGTTATTAACTATATGGTGAAAAACTCATGGTAAATATTTTGTATGAAGGAGATGGTTATTACATATAGTATCAGAGCTATTGGGTTCAACGCTTGGACCTCTGAGCTAATTGTGTAAGTTTTTCCTCAAGCATTATGAGTGGCTAATGTTTGAAATGCTCTTAGGCCAGAATGGCGAGAGAAAGAAGAACAAGGAAAACAACAAGTCAATTCTCCGATTTTTGTCTAACCCTAGGATTAAGAAAGAGTATTTCTCAAAAGTAAAAATCCTTAACAATATTAGGTACATGGGAGGTGTTTAGCAGGCTGACTCTATGATACTAGTTGATGCACTTAACTATGCCAGGCTAGAGAAGTAGTGGAATATAACAATCGTGAAAGCCAATTTTCCTATCTCTAAGGTCAAACTAGTCAAACCATCAACTCATGGGGAGATGCCCTTTGGTCGGGATGCACTTGTGAGTAGTAGAGAGATTATGGATGAGTCCCTATGAGTATGCCTACCCTCCAAAACTATCTTAGTTGAATCTAAGGGTGAAGAAGAACCTGAAGAGAATTTCCCTTGCTAAATAGTGACTTGCAATTGCAACATGTCAAAGTTTTAAAATAATTAAGGATGGTGTGTAATCCATCTTTATTATTATAAATGAATATGTGTTAAGACAAAATTTAGAAAACTATATAAATCTGATAAAATGGAAACTTCAAAAGAAGTAGGAAATCAAAATTTTCAAACTAGACCCAATTCTAAAAGAAGCCAAGAGGCAATAACAACTCACGTAGAGTAGTGTTAGCTTGAAGCTAGAATTTAGTTAGCAAGATTTTCAACTAAAGTACACTTTTTTGTAGCCTTAAGGTCCTATGGTAGTTTCGCCAAGGTGGGTGAATGTTTGGATGACTTGATATTGTAAGATTCCATGAAACTCCAAGTAGTGGAAGTGGTGAATTCGGGGATCGAGAAGGATTAGATGTGGAAACTACCCATTTCCTTGAAACTTTGACAAGGTATTTTCAAACAAAATTAATTGGAATACCATCTAAGAATCTTAAATTCTCCATCAGTATAATCGCAAGATTCGAGCTCCTTACCAATTGATCACAATGGAGTTGTTGGAGTTGAAAGCTCGAATGTAAGAGCAATTAGAAAAAAATTGAAGGGTCAGAAGAATATCAAAGGGCATTTAACCAATTAAAAAAAGAAGGAAAAAGGTAAAATTTGGCACCAATTTTGAATGTGTTTGATCCAAAAGGTCAATTTGTGCGCCCCAGGAAAGGGGATAGGCTGTGTAAGTTTGTAATAAAGGTATGAGTTTTAAAAATTAAAGACTTATGAGAAACACTATGCTCCATTTGGTCTTTAACTAATAATAATTGTTCATGCTTTGTAAATGTAGCAATATTATATGCTAGGGAAACCCTTGAGTTAAGTTAGACCATCAAGATCCTGAGTATTTAGTTATCCTATTACATTTCAATGCTCACCAACAAAGATGGTTGGAGCTAATATTTCACCACGATATCAGGTTCAAGTGCATCAAGGGCAAGGAAAACTAAGTTGTGGATGCTCTATGTCGAAGGAGGCATCAACCCTCATCAATCTCTTTTTAAAAAATTATAAAAATCAAGTGTTCTAAATGTACAGAGAGACAAATTCATAGAGAAAATTCAGAAAGCCCTCATAGATTTTTCCCAAAAACCAAGACATGATGGGATTAATTATGATCCAATTAGGTTATTGGTATTTAAGTGAAGAAGATATGTGTTAAACTTTGAGGAATCAAGGAATATAGTATGGAGTGAGATTCCCTCGATATCATATCTAGGACATCTTGGTGTAACAAAAAAATTTGGCTGAGGTAAAGCCACTATATTTCTGGAAGGAAATGAAGAAGGATACTAGAAGATATGTAGCAGAATGTCTAAAAAGCTAGAGTGTGGAAGTGAAACAATATAACCTGGAAAGATTTTATACCTCCTAAAAATATCAGAATGGGAATGGAATGGTCGATCATTAGTTCAGATTTGGGTGCATGGTCTTCTTATATGTAAACATTAGGCTTAATGCAATGATTGGTAATGGTGGAAGATCTCACCAAGTTAGTTTATTTTATACCTAGGAATTTGAGGGATAGAGCACCAATCATAGCCCACAAGTTTGTGTAAAGTAATCAAGTTTCATGGTGCTCTTGAGAAGATTATCTCAGATAGGGACACTCATAAAACTTTGGGGTTTGTTGAACCCTAATCACCTCACTTGGAATTCAGTTGAACATAAGTTCAACATATCCTCTAGAGACAGGTAGCCAGATGGAGAGAGTGAATCAAGCATGAGAGGACCTATTGTGTGTGTATTGCATGGGTCAATAATACTAGTGGAAGGATTATCTTCTGCTTGTTAAGTTTGCATTTGATAACTCATAACATTTTATAAGTTAAAATGACCCCATTTGAAGCATTATATGCAAGAAAGTGTTGAATTCTTATAAGTTGGGAAAGCTATAAAATAGAATTAGCCTTGGTTTAGAAATGGTATCATAAATGGAAGAGAAAATTAGGTTGATCAAGAAAAAGGTTAACAAGAGCCAATGTTAGAGGAGAACAATAAAAAACAACACACAGAGCATTGTCAGGAGGTTGCATATGGAAAAGGTGGTTTTATCTAGTGCTTGAAGATATTATTCTAGTGTTCTCAAATTGGTTCATAAATGCTTTGAAGCAGGTGAATCCTTGGTCAATGATAAAGTGTATCCTTTAGTCAAAACCTTTCACTGCATCGATGCTTTAGAGATTTGAATATGAATCAGTTCATTAAATATAGAATGGGAGGAAATGAAGAGCATTATATTATGCAATAGGAGAGAGTAGAATCAAAGGGGAATTGTAATCAATCACTAAACCCGTGGGAAGGGACTTATCAATACACCCAACATTGCATATTCAATGGGTAGAGGGATAAAGGAGAATGGTGTCGCCCTTCTGGAAAGAGAAGTGACATGATAATGAATGGGATGTTAGCTTTGAATAGTTTTCTTTCCTTTCCTTTTTACTTTCCTTGCACAAATAGAAGGGAGTAAGGAGCTATTGAAGCTTAAAATTTTGAGCAAGAGCACAAGCATACATTGCACTAGACAGTGCATAAGCATGTATCTTCCTTTATCTGATAAGTTATGTTCTAAACATGAAGGATTTCACTAGGTTCTCTACCTTTCCTTCTAGTATTACTCTTGAGTAAGAAATTCGATTAATGAATTAATAAAACTAGTGTTAGGGGAAGTTGTGGCCGTATTAATTAGCATGCCAGTATCTTTACTCATTTTATTCCAAAATCTCCATGTTGAGATAGATCATTTCTTGGAATGTGTTGGAAAGATTTAGTTTCCCTTAAGGTCAATTCGAGGTGCTTATATTCTCAAACTCTCTTTCGCATAATTATGTCTGGTAGTGAATCATGAGAACTCCCTTTGAGTAATTTGAGACTCTCTTCAATTTTAAAAGAAATGGTTATGTTTCCTTTTCCATCTTTAAGACTTTTTTAAAAAGCAAAAATTTTGTAATTAAAGGTCTTAATTGAACCATTGTTAAGGAAACATCAAACCATAGTTCCTTGGGGTATTAAACCAAACTTGAATAGTGGGGAAGTAAATAAGTGGAAGAAATGACTAAAGCACAACCAAGTGCTATATTTATTATCAAGGATGCTTACTTGAACAATGTATAGTTATTCTTGTTATTCTCTTTATTGAATACTTGATGAGTGAATTTGTAATATAAATTGGTTCCTTGGAAAGGAAGACCTCTTTTTCTTTCTTGGAATGTACCTTATTGAAAACATCTAGCTGGGGTATTTGTAAAGAATGCCTATTTACTAATATATAACCTTATGTACATCTTGATGATGACTAGTGACACCCATATATCTAAGAAGCCTAAGAAATGGTGAGAAGGTAAAACCCCTTTGATTCATGCTAGGGCTTGAATTAGAGGCAGTAGGCTAGACCCTACATGTTTCATATATGTAACAAGGGGATTCAGTGCTTGAAGTAATTTACCAGATGTTAGTCAAATCACAAACTTGGTGAGTAGGCACTTAAGTCATACAAATTTATCGTAAGATGGGACCAACTAGTTTACAAAATTGTTTAACCTTAGTAACAAGATTTCATTGGAATGTATGAAGGACTAAAATGTAAAGGAGGTTATATTTTTAATGGAGATCTAACCTTTACTATGTATACTTTGTCCACGTAATATTCATACCACATTATGACCAAGAAGGTCAAGGAAATAACATTTCATGGCAATTTTTGCTGAAAAATTATACCACGAGAACAGTCGCTCTCAAGGGTTAGGGATAAGACTCAAGCAAGTGGTTGTAGCCAAGACCCAGGTATTTATGTGAAAGTAACTTGGGTTTTCAGGTTAGAAATAACCATCAACCTAGATGAATTATTCACCTAGTGAATCTTCACTTCCTAAGGAAGGTCTCTATAACAAAGCTAAATCACTAAACATTCGAGACTATAATAAGAAGAAGGGATATTCAACTTAAGACTAATGTTTATAGTATTTATGATTGAAGATTTTGTCAATAAATATAGAATGTGAGTAAAGAAGTAATGAATTAATGAGCACAACTAGGTGCTACAATTTGTAAGATCACCTAAGCAGTAAAAAGATAGAATCCTTGCTTTCTTTTGATAAATGAATTGTGAATTGAATTGTTTCCTTGAAAATTAATCTATTTCATTGTAATTGTCCAACCCTTCAAGGGTTTTGTACTGAGTAAAATACTACTCCATAGAAGGTATTATGTAAAGGAAGCTTCCTTATTTAACCATGATCATTTAGGTCAAGATAGTTGTTGTATTGGCCAAGGAATGCCAGGAAAACCACTATGAGGGGAAATACCCCTTGTTCTATGTAAATCTAGAATCAGTGGCAAATTCCAAGACCCGAATGTTATGCCTAGTAACATGGGGGTTTGACAAAGATCTAACATATTATCAACTTAGTTGACTTATGTCTAGTAAGAAAATTTATGTCGAGTCATAAGTTCTTTGTGATTGATTATTTGTGGAACAATTAATTTTAGTATACCCTAGGTTAGGAAAGGTATTCCAAGTCGATTATGGCATTTTCTCTTGGTAGTGATTGTATTTATGATACAAATATTATGGCCATAGCTAGTGTAGTTGTCTCTACATGCACTTGGCAGTTCACTATGACCTAGATACTTAGCTAGTCAGAGATTTCATACATAGTTGGAAGGTATCAATAGTTGTGTGATGGCATTAGTTAAGTAGGGACCAACACTAGAGTTCAGATGGCAGAACTAAGAGGGTTTCCAACTAATCCCTTTATTGAAGGGCAGGGCCACTTCCAGTTAGGAAGTTGTGCGAGGGACCACTTAAGTCCATGGTTGGAGGTAAAGCACCCAGGTGATGCTCTCCCTCTTGTAGATGATATGCCGAGTCTTGGAAGACAGAGAGAATCTAGATAAGGATCTTTGACCTTATTCTCTTTAAGTTATTCTTTATAGCTTAATTGAAATCATTGAATTGTGATGTAAAAATTAAATGATGTTAATATTTTCAGTTGGCAATTATTTATAGATGTTTTGATATATCTAAATGGAGATATTATGCTAGTAGCATGTTTCTTTTATTGAAAGAAAAAAATATCTCTTTTACCTTGAATGTCTGTTGTTAACAATATGGTGAAAAACTCATGCTCAATCTTTTCTATGAAGGAGATGGTTATTACATATAGTATCAAAGCTATCGGGTTTAGCGCTTGGACCTATGAGCTAATTGTGTAAGTTTTTCCTCAAGCATTATGAGTGGCTAATGTTTGAAATGCTCTTAGGCCAAAATGGCAGGAGAAAGAAGAACAAGGAAAACAACAAGGAAGTCAATTCTCCAATTTTTTTCTAACCTTAGGATTAAGAAAGAGTATTTCTCAAAAGTAAAAATCCTTAACAATATTAGGTACATGGGAGGTGTTTAGTAGGCTTAATCTATGATACTAGTTGATGCACTTAACCATGTCAAGCTAGAGAAGAAGTAGTGGAATATAACAGTCGTGAAAGCCAATTTTCCTATCTCTAAGGTCAAACTAGTCAAACCATCAACTCATGGGGAGATTCCCTTGGTTGGGATGCACTTGTGAGTAGTAGGGAGATTATGGATGAGTCCCTATGAGTACGCCTACCCTCCAAAACTATATTAGTTGAATCTAAGGGTGAAGAAGAACCTGAAGAGAATTTCCCTTGCTAAATAGCGACTTGCAATTGCAACATGTCAAAGTTTTAAAATAATTAAGGATGGTGTGTAATCCATCTTTATTAATATAAATGAATATGTGTTAATACAAAATTTATAAAACTATATAAATTTGATAAAATGGAAACTTCAAAAGAAGTAGGAAATCAAATTTTTCAAACTAGACCCAATTCTAAAAGAAGCAAAGAGGCAATAAGAGCTCAAATAGAGTAGTGTTAGCTTGAAGCTAGAATTTAGTTACCAATATTTTCAACTTAAGTACACTTTTTTGTAGCCTTAAGGTCCTATGGTAGTTTCGCCAAGGTGGGTGAATGTTTGGATGACTTGATATTGTAAGATTCCATGAAACTCCAAGTAGTGGAAATGGTGAATCTAGGAATCGAGAAGGATAAGACGTGGAAACTAACCATTTCCTTGAAACTTTGACAAGGTATTTTCAAAAAATAATAATTGGAATACCATCTAAAGAGTCTTAAATTTCCATCAATATAATCCCAAGATTCGAGCTCCTTACCAATTGATCACAATGAAGTTGTTGGAGTTGAAAGCTCAGATGTAAGAGCAATTAGAAAAAAATTGAAGGGTCAGAAGAATATCAGGGGGCATTTGACCAATTAAAAAAAGAAGGAAAAAGGTAAACTTTGGCACAAATTTTGAATGTGTCTGATCCAAAAGGTCAATTTGTGATCATCACCGATGACCCGGGAGAGGGGATAGGTTGTGTAAGTTCGTAATAAAGGTATGAGTTTTAAAAATTAAAGACTTATGAGAAACACTATGCTCAATTTGGTCTTTAACTAATAAAAAACTAATAATAATTGTTCATGCTTTGTAAATGTAGCAATATTATATGCTAGGGAAACCCTTGAGTTAAGTTAGACCATCAAGATCCTGAGTATTTAGTTATCCTATTAAATTTAAATGCTCACCAACGAAGATGGTTGGAGCTAATATTCCGCCACGATATCAGGTTCAAGTGCATCAAGGGCAAGGAAAACTAAGTTATGGATGCTCTATGTCGAAGGAGGCATCAACCTTCATCAATCTCTTTTTAAACAATTATAAAAATCATGTGTTGTAAATGTACAGAGAGACAAATTCATAGAGAAAATTCAAAAAGCCCTCATAGATTTTTCCCAAAAACCAAGACATGATGGGATTAATTATGATCCAATTAGGTTATTGGTATTTAAGTGAAGAAGATATGTATTGAACTTTGAGGAGTCAAGGAATATAGTATGGAGTGAGATTCCCTCAATATCTTTTCTAGGACATCTTGGTGTAACAAAAACTTTTGGCTGAGGTAAAGCCACTATATTTCTGGAAGGAAATGAAGAAGGATACTAGAAGATATGCAATAGAATGTCTAAAAAGCTAGAGGGTGGAAGTGAAACAATATCACCTGGCAAGATTTTACACCTCCTAAAAATATCAGAACCAGAATGGAATGGTCAATCATTAGTTCAGATTTGGGTGCATGGTCTTCTTATATCTAAAAATTAGGCTTAACGCAATGATTGGTAATGGTGGACGGACTCACCAAGTTAGTCTATTTTATACCTAGGAATTTGAGGGATAGAGCACCAATCATAGCCCACAAGTTTGTGTAAAGTAATCAGGTTTCATGGTGTTCTTGAGAACATTATCTCGAATAGGGACACTCATAAAACTTTGGGGTTTGTTAAACCTTAATAACCTTACTTGGAATTTAGTTGAACATATGTTCAACATATCCTCCAGAGACAGGTAGCCGGATGGAGAGAGTAAATCAAGCATTGGGGGACCTATTGTGTGTGTATTGCATGGGTCAATAATACTAGTGGAAGGATTATCTTCCACTTGTTAAGTTTGCATTTGATAACTCATAACATTTTATAAGTTAAAATGACCCCATTTGACGCATTATATGCAAGAAAGTGTTGAATTCTTATAAGTTGGGAAAGCTATAAAATAGAATTAGCCTTGGTTCAGAAATGCTATAATAAATGGAAGAGAAAATTAGGTTGATCAAGAAAAAGGTTAACAAGAGCCAATGTCAAACATAAAAGCTTTGTTGATGTTAAGTGAAACAGAAATTTGAACTTTTTCAATTGTTTGAATATATGTTATGATATATTTTACATCATCAAGGATAATGATTCTTAATGGGGAAGGTATGTTACACCCCACCATAGATTCCTACATTACCTTTCACTTTATGGTAATTATTATGATGAATGATGAGATTATGAAATCTTGTAAGTTGCATATGATGATGAATTTGTGCAATGATATGCTACTACATTTAAATGCAATGTTGATGTTTATTTCATAGATTGAATATGATGAGATACTATGAAATGATTCTATTTTCTTTAAAGAAATTATTAATGAAAATGCAATGATATGATCATGATGTAATGGTTTTCATCTAACTACCTTTTGTGTTTCTAGGTGGAAATGCAAGAACAATTTGAGCACCTCTAGAGAAGGGGGAGTATCACCTGGTAGAAGGGTGAAGTCGTGAATCCTCTACTATGTCATCTGAGCTTAGCATCGGTCAAGTATTGTCTTTGTAACCTAAAAGTCTTGGGATGTCTCTAGCATGATTGGAGGTAAGTTGACCAAAGGTGGTTTAGTCATGTCATCCGTTTTGTTTTGTTAGACTATTTTAGGGTTTATTAACTTTCTCATTTTAAGCATATATATATCATGTTATTCTATAATTGTTATTATTTGATAAATAGAGTGTGGTGAAGAAGCCAAGGCCACGACATAGCAATCGACATCATTTCTCCATCCACATGAGATTCTTATTATTAAATGAATTATTATCTTTATATTTTTATTGATAATCGACACGGATAATATATAGTCATGGGGTTGGTGTTTTAGCTCAATTCTTTTTTAAAAAGAAGAGGTCTCATTATAAATGAGAATGCTCGGCTCATTCAAAGAGGAGCATATAATTAAAAAGGCAGCATAGTTCAACATATTTATGTTTGATTAAATGTATTTATGAATTTTACAATCCACGAGTTAAGACATTGACAATGGAAAAGAGTTCTAAGAAATTTCAAATGTTAATAAACCAAAAGAAAAAGGTTGCAAATGTCTAAAGAAGGTGGCACAATAAGTAATTGTTTGTGATTCTTTATTCCTTGTTATGCTTCAAGATAACTAGATTTTGTAACCGTTTCATATATCGATTTGTATCAAGTTATCTTTTGAGGTCGATAAGAAAACTATTGTGATTTAAATTGTTGTATAATAACTAAAGTCAAAATTTAGTTATGTATACCATCTTTCACCCAAGCCATTATTGGAGAAAGTTACCCAACTACTAACTACACACTTTTCTCCTTTCCGGTATGTGGAAAAACTATGGAAAGGAAGGTTGGGTTTAACCACTGAATTAGGATAACCATACCGTGCATTAGCATATACGAGGGAGGAGAACAATAAAAAATGGCACACAGAGCATTGTCAGGAGGCTACACATGGAAAAGGTGGTTTTATCCAGTGCTTGAAGCTATTATTCTAGCGTTCTCAAATTGGTTCACAAAGGGTTTGAAGCGAGTGAAGCCTTGGTCAATTAAAAAGTGTATCCTTTAGTTAGAACCTTTCACTGCATCGATGCTTTAGATATTTGAGTAGGCATTAGTTCATTAAATATAGAATGGGAGGAAATGTAGAGCATTATCTTAAGATATAGGAGATAGTAGAATCAGAGGGGAATTATAATCAATCGCTAAACCCATGGGAAGGGACTTATCAATACACCCAACATTGCATATTTAGTGGGTAGAGGGATAAAGGAGAATGGTGTCACCCTTGTGGAAAGAGAAGTGACGTGATAATGAATGGGATGTTAACTTTGAAGAGTTTTCTTTCCTTTCCTTTTTACTTTCCTTGCACAAATAGAAGGGAGTAAGGTGCTATTGAAGCTTAAAATTTTGAGCAAAATCACAAGCATACATTGCACCAGATAGTGCACAAGCATGTACCTTCCTTTATCTAATAAATGTGTTTCTAAAGATGAAGGATTACACTAGGTTATCTACCTTTCCTTCTAGATTATTCTTGAGTAAGAAATGTGATTAACAAATTAATAAAACCAGTGTTATGGGTAGTTGTGGCCATATTAATTAGCATGCCAGTATCTTTACTCATTTTATTTCAAAATATCCATGTTGGCATAGATCATTTCTTGGAATGTGTTGGAAAAGATTTTGTTTCCCTTAAGGTCAATTCAGGGTGCTTATATTCTCAAATGCTCTTTCGCATAATTATGTCTGGTATTGAATCATGAGAACTCCCTTTGAGTAATTCGAGACTCTCTTCAATTTTAAAAGAAATGGTTTTGTTTCCTTTTCCATCTTTAAGACTTTTCAAAAAGTAAAAATTTTGTAATTAAAGGTCTTAATTGGACCATTGTTAAGGAAACATAAAACCATAGTTCCTTGGGATTAAACCAAACTTGAATAGTGGGGAAGCAAATAAGTGGAATAAATGACTAAAGCACAACTAAGTGCTAGATTTATTATCAAGGATGCTTACTTGAACAATGTATAGCTATTCTTATTATTCCCTTTATTGGCTACTTGATGAGTGAATTTGTAATATAAATTGATTCCTTGGAAAGGAAGACCTCTTTTTCTTTCTTGGCATGTACCTTATTGAAAACACCTAGGTGGAGTATTTGTAAAGAATGCCTTTTTACTAATATATAACCTTATGTACATCTTGATGATGACTAGTGACACCCATATTTCTAAGAATCCTAAGAAATGGTGAGAAGGTAAAACCCCTTTGATTCATGCTAGGGCTTGAATTAGAGGCAGTAGCCTAGACCCTAGATGTTTCATATATGTCACAAGGGGATTCAATGCTTGAATTAATTTACCAAACATTATTCAAATCACAAACTTGGTGAGTAAGCACTTAAATCATGCAAATTTATTGTAAGATGGAACCAACTGGTCTACAAATGTGTTTAACCTTAGTAACAAAATTTCACTGGAATTTATTAAGGAATAAAATGTAAAGGAGGTTATATTTTTAATGGAGATCTAACCTTTACTGTGTATACTTTTTCCACGTAATATTCATACCACATATGACCAAGAAGGTCAAGGAAATAACATTTCATTGAAATTTTTGCTTCAAAATTATACCACAAGAACAGTCGCTCTCAAGGGTTAGGGATAAGACTCAAGCAAGTGGTTGTAGCCAAGACCCAGGTAGTTACGTGAAAGTAACTTGGGTGTTCGAGATAGAAGTAGCCATCAACCCAGATGAATTATTCACCTAGTGAATCTTCACTTCCTAAGGAAGGTCTCTATAACAAAGCTAAATCACTAAACATTCGAGACTATAATAAGAAGGGATATTTAGCTTAAGACTAATATTCATAGTATTTATGATTGAACATTTTGTCAATAAATATAGAATGTGAGTAAAGAATTAATGAATTAATGAGCACAACTAGGTGCTAAAATTTGCAAGATCGCCTAAGCAGTAAAAAGATTCAATCCTTGTTTTCTTTTGATAAATGAATTGTGAATTGAATTGTTTCCTTGAAAATCAATCTATTTTGTTGTAAGTGTCAAACCCTTCAAGGGTTTTGTACTAAGTAAAATACCACCCCGTAGAAGGTATTATTTAAAGGAAGCTTCCTTATTTAACCATGATCGTTTAGGTCAAGATATTTGTTGTATTGGCCAAGGAATGCTAGGAAAACCACTATGAGGGGAAACACCCCTTGTTCTATGTAAATCTAGAATCAATTGCAATTGCCAAGACCTGAATGTTATGCCTAGTAGCATGGGGGTTTGACAAAGATCTAACATATTATCAACTTAGTTGACTTATGTCTAGTAAGACAAGTTATGTCGAGTCATAAGTTCTTTGTGATTGATTACTAGTGGAACAATTATTTTTAGTATACCCTAGGTTAGGAAAGGTATTCCAAGTTGATTAGGGTGTTTGCTCTTAGTAGTTGTTGTATTTATGATACAAATATATGGCCATAGTGAGTGCAATTGTCTCTACATGCACTTGTCGATTCACTATGACCTAGATACTTAGCTAGTCAAAGATTTTGTGCATAGTTGGAAGGTATCAATAGTTGTGCGATGGTATTAGTTAAGTAGGGAACAACACCAAAGTTCAGATGGCAGAATTAAGAGGGTTTCCGACTAATCCCTTCATTGAAGGGCAGGGCCACTTCCAATTAGGAAGGTGTGTGAGGGACCGCTTAATTCCATGGTTGGAGGTAGAACACCCAGGTGATGCTCTCCCTCTTGTAGATGACATGTCGAGTCTTGGAAGATAGTAAAAATCTAGATAAGGATCCTTGACCTTATTCTCTTTAAGTTATTCTTTATAGCTTAATTGAAATCATTGAATTGTGATGCAAAAATTAAATGATCTTAATCTTTTTAGTTGGAAAGTATTTATAGATGCTTTGATATATCTAAATGGAGATAGTATGCTAGTAGCATGTTTCTTTTATTGAAAGAAAAAAAAAATTATCTCTTTTATCTTGAATGTTTGTTGTTAACTATATGGTGAAAAACTCATGGTAAATCTTTTGTATGAAGGAGATGGTTATTACATATAGTATCAGAGCTATCGGGTTTAGCGCTTGGACCTATGAGCTCATTGCGTAAGTTTTTCCTCCAGCATTGTGAGTGGCTAATGTTTGAAATGCTCTTAGGCAAGAATGGCGAGAGAAAGAAGAACAAGGAAAACAAGGAAGTCAATTCTCCAATTTTTGTCTAACCGTAGGATTAAGAAAGAGTATTTCTCAAAAGTAAAAATCCTTAACATTATTAGGTACATGGGAGGTGTTTAGCAGGCTAACTCTTTGATACTAGTTGATGCACTTAACCATGCCAGGCTAGAGAAGTAGTGGAATATACCAGTCGTGAAAGCCAATGTTCCTATCTCTAAGGTCAAACTAGTCAAACCATCAACTCATGGGGGTGACGCCCTTTGGTTGGGTTGCACTTGTGAGTAGTAGGGAGATTATGAATGAGTCCCTATGAGTACGCCTACCCTCCACAACTATCTTAGTTGAATCCAAGGGTGAAGAAGAACCTGAAGAGAATTTCCCTTGCTAAATAGCGGCCGACAATCACAACATGTTAGAGTTTTAAAATAATTAAGGATGGTGTGTAATCCATCTTTATTATTATAAATGAATATGTGTTAATACAAAATTTAGAAAACTAAATAAATCTGATAAAATGGAAACTTCAAAAGAAGTAGGAAATCAAAATTTTCAAACTAGACCCAATTCTAAAATAAGCCAAGAAACACCAAGAGCTCAAGTAGAGTAGTGTTAGCTTGAAGCTAGAATTTAGTTAGCAAGATTTTCAACTAAAGTACACTTTTTTGTAGCCTTAAGGTCCTATGGTAGTTTCGCCAAGGTGGGTGAATGTTTGGATGACTTGATATTGTAAGATTCCATGAAACTCCAAGTAGTGGAAGTGGTGAATCTAGGAATTGAGAAGGATCAGACGTGGAAACTACCCATTTCCTTGAAAATTTGACAAGGTATTTTCAATCAAAATTACTTGGAATACCATCTAAAGAGTCTTAAATTCTCCATCGGTATAATTGCAAGATTCGAGCTCCTTACTGAATGATCACAACAAAGTTGTTAGAGTTGAAAGCTCGGATGTAAGAGCAATTAGAAAAAGTTTGAAGGGTCAGAAGAATATCAGGGGGCATTTGACCAATTAAAAAAAAAGGAAAAAGGTAAACTTTGGCACAAATTTTGAATGTGTCTGATCTAAAAGGTTAATTTGTGATCACTGATGCCCTGGGAGAGGGGATAGGTTGTGTAAGTTCGTAATAAAGGTATGAGTTTTAAAAATTAAAAACTTATGAGAAAAACTATGCTCCATTCGGTCTTTAATTGACAATAATTGTTCCTGCTTTGTAAATCTAGCAACATTATATGCTAGGGAAACCCTTGAGTTAAGTTATACCATCAAGATCCTTAGTATTTAGTTATCCTATCACATTTAAATGCTCACCAACGAAGATGGTTGGAGCTAAAATTCGGCCATGATATTAGGTTCAAGTGCATCAAGGGAAAGGAAAACTAAGTTGTGAATGCTCTATGTCGAAAGAGGCATCAACCCTCATCAATCTCTTTTTAAACAATTATAAAAATCAAGTGTTGTAAATGTACAAAGAGACAAATTCATAGAGAAATTTGAGAAAGCCCTCATAGATTTTTCCCAAAAACCAAGACATGATGAGATTAATTATGATCCAATTAGGCTATTGGTATTTAAGTGAAGAAGATATGTGTTGAACTCTAAGGGGTCAAGGAATATAGTATGGAGAGAGATTCCCTTGTCATCATAGCTAGGACATGTTGGTGTAACAAAAAAATTTGGCTGAGGTAAAGCCACTATATTTATGGAAGGGAATGAAGAAGGATACTAGAAGATATGTAGCAGAATGTCTAAAAAGATAGAGGGTGGAAGTGAAACAATATCACCTGGCAAGATTTTTTACCTCCTAAAAATATCAGAATGGGAATGGAATGGTAGATCATTAGTTCAGATTTGGGTGCATGGTCTTCTTATATCTAAAAATTAGGCTTAATGCAATGATTGGTAATGGTGGACGGACTCACCAAGTTAGTCTATTTTATACCTAGGAATTTGAGGGATAGAGCACCAATCATAGCCCACAAGTTTGTGTAAAGTAATCAAGTTTCATGGTGTTCTTGAGAAGATTATCTCAGATAGGGACACTCATAAAACTTTGGGGTTTGTTGAACCCTAATCACCTCACTTGGAATTCAGTTGAACATAAGTTCAACATATCCTCTAGAGACAGGTAGCCAGATGGAGAGAGTGAATCAAGCATGAGAGGACCTATTGTGTGTGTATTGCATGGGTCAATAATACTAGTGGAAGGATTATCTTCTGATTGTTAATTTTTCATTTTATAACTCATAACATTTTATAAGTTAAAATGACCCCATTTGAAGCATTATATGGAAGAAAGTGTCAAATTATTATAAGCTGGGAAAGCTATAAAATAGAATTAGCCTTGGTTCAGAAATGTTATCATAAATGGAAGAGAAAATTAAGTTGATCAAGAAAAAGGTTAACAAGAGCCAATGTCAGACATAAAAGCTTTGTTGACGTTAAGTGAAATAGAAATTTGAACTTTTTCAATTGTTTGAATATATGTTATGATACTTTACATCATCAAGGATAATGATTCTTAATGGGGAAGGTATGTTACACCCCACCATAGATTCCTACATTACCTTTCACTTTATGGTAATTATTACGATGAATCATGAGATTATGAAAGCTTGTAAGTTGCATATGATGATGAATTTGTGCAATGATATGTTACTACATTTAAATGAAATGTTGATGTTTATTTAATGTTGTGAATATGATGAGATACTATGAAATGATTCTATTTTCTTTAATGAAATTATTAATGAAAATGCAATGATATGATCATGATGTAATGGTTTTCATCTCATCTAACTACTGTTTGTGTTCCTGGGTGGAAATGCAAGAATGATTTGAGCGCCTCCATAGAGAGGAGGGGTATCACCTGGTAGAAGGGTGAAGTTGTGAATCCTCTAACAATGTCATATGAACTTAGCATCGGTCAAGTATTGTCTTGGTAACTTAAGAGTCTAGGGATGTCTCTAGCATGATTGGAGGTAAGTTGACCAAGTTAGTTTAGTCATGCCATATGTTTTGTTTCATGAGGCTATTTTGGGGTTTATTAACTTTCTCGTTTTAAGCATATATATATTTCATGTTATTCTATAATCATTATTATTTGATAAATAAAGTGTGGTGAAGATTCCAAAGCCACAATGTAGCAATCAACATTGTTTCTCCATGCACATGAGATTGTTATTGTTGAATGAATTATTACCTTTATATTTTTATTGATAATCGATCCGGCTAAAATATAGTCATGGGGTTGGTGTTTTAGCTCAATTATTATTTTTAAATAGGATCTCTTGTTATAAATGAGAATGCTCGACTCATTCAAAGAGGAGCATCATATAATTAAAGAGGCGAAATAGTTCAACATATTTATGTTTTGATTAAATGTCTTTGTGAATTTTAAAATCCATGAGTTGAGACATTGACTACGGAAAAGTGTTCTAACTAATTTCAAATGTTAATAAACCAAAAGAAAAAGGTTGCAAATGTCTAAAGAAGGTGGCACAATTAGTAATTGTTTATGAGTCTTTGTTCCTTGTTATGCTTGGAAATAACTAGCTTTTGTAACCATTTCTTGTATCGATCTGTATTGAGTTACCTTTTGAGGCCAATAAGAAAATTATTGTGATTTAAGTTGTTGCATAATAACTGAATTCAAAATTTAGTTAAATTTACCATCTTTCACTAAGGCCATTATTGGAGATAGTTACCCAATTGCTAATTGCACACTTTTCTCCTTTTTGGTATGTGGAATGGTTGTGGAAAAAGAAGGTCAGGGTTACCCAAAATAGGATAACCATACTATGCATTAGCATATACGGGGGAGGAGAACAAAAAAAATGGCACATAGAGCATTGTTAGGAGGCTGCGTATGAAAAAGAAGGTTTTATCCAATGCTTGAAGCTATTATTTTGGCACTCTCAAATTGGTTCACAAAGGGTTTGAGGCGAGTGAAGCCTTGGTCAGAGATAGAGTGTATCCTTTGTTGGAACCTATGAGGCCTACTATTTGCTACACCCTTTTTGGCAATATTTTGATCCGAGCACTTTTAATACTATATGTGTATTAGACTATTTTGGTTGATTATGGACTTTGGATATCATGCCTGTTTCCTATTTATGATGCTTATTGTGGCTATATGCATGGTATGCTTTCCTTGCTATGATCATGTTGATCTTGTTATCATGATAGAAATGGATAGTTTTCTATGAGATAGAATTGATAAGATGTTAAATTTAAACCAAGTGATGATGTGGTTTATTTATAAGCAACACCATGACTAGAAATGAATTGATAAGATATGTTAATTTCTAGAGAAATAATAATTGTGGATATTGAAATTATTGATTTTAGGATTTGATTGTGTCAATTATATGTATATGGGGATTGTTGATTTAATTATAGATTACCTTGCATTGGATATTTTGACAAATGGAATTCAGTGTGCAGGTATATGCCCATGGCCAATGGAAATGGAGGTAACCAAGGGCACCCTATTGTGATAGCCATGTAAAATAAACTATGGACCATTAGAGGGACCATGGTATTGTTGTGTTGTATTTTATTTTGTAATAAAAAGATTTAATGTTTAATCTTGTGATTTATGTTTTAAAAGACAAATTGGGCTTTTGATGAGAGTTTTGGGATGTTTTGATTTATTTTTATTATGTTTGAAATTTAATTTATTTTTGGTGAGTTCAAATGGTTGAAAAAATCTTTAAATTGGGTTAATTGACCCTTATTTAACACCTAGGATGATTACCTATGGGTTAGGGGTCAAATCAAACCCAAACATTTGAAAGTTTGTAAGTTGTGACCCTTCTTAATTACCCATTAAGAAGAGTGACGGATTTTGGAAAAGGGTTGGAGTATTTGATCCAAAATCTCATTTATGAGATATGAGAGCTCTTGTTGAATGTGGAACACTCTTTGGCTCTTCACTTCCCAATGAGTTCTCACACGTTGGAACCAACAACCATAGGATTACATATTGGTTTAGAATCTTCCATTACAAACTTCTTCAACATTTCATTAGCATACTTTGATTGTGAAATGAATATACCTTTTTCTATTTGATTGATTTGTAGTCCAAGAAAGAAATTCATCTCCCCAAATATAGACATCTCAAACTCTTTCTGCATCTCTTCTATAAATCTCTTACACATAGCTTCATTTCCTCCAAAAATTATATCATCAACATATGCAACTACAATAAAGATTTGATATTTTTCAAATTTGAAATAAATATTACTATATGTGGTACCTTTATTGAATCCTTGTTGTATCAATTACCTATCCAACCTTGCATACCAAGCTCTGGGAGCTTGCTTCAGCCCATAAAGTGCCTTCTTCAATCTACGAACCATATTTAGTTTGTTTGATATCTGAAATCCTTTTGGTTGTTCAATGTATATCTCTTCTTCCAACTCACCATTCAAGAAAGCAGACTTCACATCCATTTGATAAACTTTGAAATCTTTGTGTTGCAAAAGCTAAAAAAATTATGATAGCTTCCATTCTTGTCATCAGAGAAAATGTATCCTCAAAATCTATTCCTTCCACTTGTGAGTAACCTTACATACAAGCCTTGCCTTATTTCTCACTTCTTCATTCTCATTCAGTTTGTTCCAAAATACCCACTTAGTTCCAATTACATTCTTGTTTGTTGGTCTTGGGACAAGTTCCCAAGTCTGATTTTTCTCAATCTATATTAGTTTTTCTTCTATAGCCTTGATCCAATACTCATCTATGCATGCTTCAATTATTGTTTTAGGTTCAACTTTAGAGAGTAAACAGAGGTTTACCTATTCTTCAGTCATAACAACTTTTCTCCTTGTCAAAACACCTTTTATTTTGTCACCAATAATCTGATCTTCAGAATGATTCTTTTGCACATACCTAAGAGTCTTGGGGATCCTTTCTAGAACATCTTCCTCTTCTATTTGGGCTTCTTTATTCTTACCTTCGTCCATGTCATTTTCCCTATAAGAGGACTCATCTGATTCATACCCATCTATCACCACAAAATTATTATGCATGTCTTCATCCACTTTGACACTTGCACCCTCAACAATATTCTTTAGCCTCTTGTTGTAGCACCGGTAAGCTTTGCTTCTTCTAGAATATCCACGAAAGATACCTTCATGAGATCTTGTATCAAACTTTCCCAAGTTCTCTTCATCTCTTTTGATATAAAATTTTCTTCCAAATAGTCTAAAATAGTTGATAGTGGGAATCATTCCATACCACAACTCATAGGGAGTCTTTCAACTATTTACTCTTTCTTGTACTCTATTAAGTATGTAGAATGTAGTGTGAATTGCTTCTCTCCAGTAGACTTCCAATAGGTTTGCTTCTTTCATCATGGTTCTTGCACCTTCCTGAACAGTCCTATTCTTTCTTTCAAACACTCTATTTTGTTGAGGAGTCCTAGGGGTAGATAAATTCCTCTTTATTCCATGATTCTCACAAAAACTGTTAAACTCATTGGAGGTGAACTCTCCACCTCTGTCAAACCTCAAGCATTTGATTTTTTAGATCCATTTCATTCTCAACCATAACTTTGAATGCTCTAAACTTACCTAGAGCTTTTGATTTTTCTTTGAGAAAAGTAACCCATGTCATTCTAGAGTAATCATTAATTAATAGCATGAAATACCTATCACCTTGAAGACTTCTTACTCTAGTAGGACCACAAAGATCTGTATGTACCAACTCCAATAGTCTGATAGTAGACTATTCTTTGACTTTAAAACTTCTTCTTGCTTGCTTCCCAATCTGACATTCCTTGCAGACAACATTGATAGGCTTTGTAATCTTTGGAAGATCTCTCACAGCTTGAACTGAACTGATCCTTACTAGGCTATCAAAATTGATGTGACACATTCTTCTATGCCATAGCCAACTTTCATTAATCTGAGTCATAAAGTAATAACCATTAGCCCCTTTTAGCTGATAAACATTTCCATCTGTCCTTCTTCTAGTAGCAACCATAATTCTAGAGCTTTTTTTGATCTCACATCCATCATCTTGAAACATAAGAATATATCCTTTGCTACACATTTTTCCAACACTCAAGAGGTTATGTTGCATACCCTTAACATAAAGAACATCATTTTTATTATGCTTTCCATCAAAATTGATTTTTTCCTTTTCCACATATCTTAGCAGATGTATCATCACCAAACTTAACTAGACCTTCATATTTCTCAAGTTTAACAAACTAACTTTTGTCACTAATCATATTATTTGATCATCCACTATGAATGATCCAGTAGTTATTCTCCTCTCTAGCATGAAAAGCATCACCATATTTCCTTCAGTATTATGCCCTTCTTTCAGAGCATTTTCCTTCATACATCTCTTAAAGTTAACATAATTAGATTCAACATTTATAGCCATGGAAAAGCATTCACTATCATCATCATCCACATAGTCAGATTCATCATCAGATGTGCTAGCATATTCTCTAACATAATAATTTTTCTTAATTTTTTTTACCTTTGTTCTCCTTGTTCTTGTCATTCAAAGCTTTGTTTGGACATCTTGAAGCATAATGAACTATCTTTCCACAACTGGAACATTTGAAAGGTAACTTACCTCAATATTTTCTAGTACCCTTTTTCATTCTTCTCACAAAGTTTGCTTTTACTTCATCAATATTCTCCTAATCTAATTCCTTGGTCTTCTCTAATTTTCCAACCTTGAAATCAGTCTCAACTTTTGCATTACTTGGGCCAAATTCTCTCGTTTCAAAAGCAGATAAAGCACCATGCAACTAATCTCTAGTATATTTTCTTAAATCCTAAGCTTCCTCAATAGCAAAAACTTTATGACTATAATATTTTGGAAGAGTTCTCAATACCTTCTTTATCGCTTCCTCTTCTTCAAGATTTCCACCAAGACCTCTGATTGACTTGATAGTATCATCCACCTTATGCATGTAGCTTGTAATGTTTTCATCTTCTAACATCTACATGTTCTCAAATATGATCTTTAGATTTTTCATCTTAGCTTGCTTGACCTTATCATCTCCTTCATAAATGCTTTCCAACTTTGTCTAGATCTCTTTAGTAGTTTTCAGATTTATAACTTTCACAAGTTTAGTATTAGAAAGACCACTTAAAAGAGTATACCTTGATTTACCATTGTTTTCATAGGCCTTGATCTCATCATCAATACTCGGACCATTGGTAGGCGTAGTGTACCCAGTCATAACAAACTTCCATACTCCATATCGAAGGGATACCAGAAAACCTTCTGAACTCCATATCCAAGGGATACCAAAAATCCTTCCATCCTTGTCTTCCAAGATGCATAATCAGATCCATCAAATAGAGGAGCATACCTCTTGTGCACCATCCCATATCTACCACAAGCAACTAATCTTTCTTCTAAGGAACCTTGCTCTGATACCAATTGTTGAATGCACAAGACAACAAAGAGGGGGTGAATTAGTTGTACATTAAAACATCAAATTTATTAGCCTTTAATCTATTAGACTGATTTAGCATGAAAGTAAATAACAAAAACTAAAACACATCAACATAATGCATAACAGAACACCAGATTTATGTGGAAAACCTAAGAAGGGAAAAACCACAATGAGGATTATCTCACAATATAAAGTAATTGCAACAACAAATATAATAGGCTCACTGTTGGAGGGCTCACTGGCCAAAAAAAGAAGCGCTCACTGCCAGATTACAAAGAAGAAGAAAGAAGATTGTTATAATGGGAAATCCATCTCAATGTAACAAAAAAGTCCACCATAGCATCACCAACACATTCAAAGCCTTTCTAAAGATTGTAGACACCTTCTTCTCACTGCTTCCAATAGTCTACCTCATTAAAGCTCACACTGCACTTCACAACTCTGCAATTTACATCACACACACCCTCCATCAACACAACATTTATTTATACCTTCATCAACCTTGAAAGTAGTCTCCAAGGTCATCTATGCACCTCAACCATGAAAATTCAAATTAGGTTGGCACCAAATCATTCATGTGGTGGAAAGTGTGATATAGGGGGATTCACTACTCACGAGTTCTCTTCATTCACAGAGCCTCACGGGGTGAACTGCCCTATATTGCCTCAATGGAACATCGACAAGAGTTTTAGAATCTAAAAGAGTAGGTTACAAAGATTTTATGGACAGACTATCAAGCTCTCGGCCAAAGGACGTCAATGCAAAAAGTGGACGACAACGTGGCGCACTGGCATCTCAAAGGTGCGCTAGCATCTCGTACGAACCAAAGATTGAGTTTATCACATAAAATGCCTAAATGACTGCTAGCAAATGGATTAATAAGAACTGGCAGAATGTAAGAAAAGGACAGAATGCGATAAAGTGGTAGAACTAAGATTAAGTAAAGAGTAAATGATAAAGGCAAGGAGAAGAAAGGAGATACTTATGATCGTGAGGGTGATGAAGCCTCCACCGAACAAATATCTTCAAAGCCACCTCAACCAAGAGCACTCAAGGCTAATGGGGGAGAAAATGAGAGGAACTCAAGCCTCTGCTACAATGGTGTTTTGTTCCACACTTGCTCTACTAATGTGGTGGAGTGTTGATGTTGTTGCTGTGAAGTGTAAAGTGTTTGTTAAAATGCTTAGAGCTGCCAAGAGTGAGCTCAATGCTTGAAAGAAGATTGTGGGTGGAGTCTAAAAGTGGTGAAGAGATCTTCCAATCTTTCATCCAACCTCCAAAATGCAAGTTCAAAGACTGATTATGAAGGAATGAGAAAGGAAACGACCATATTCGGGTTGGGCGGCCGAGGAGGGCATTAATAATCGACCCCCAATGGGAAGTGTAACACTTCTACAAGCTCTAGACGCAAGAATTTGTTAGGGACGTAAGCGCGCCATGCGGATGTCTGCACGTTGTGCGGGCGTCTCTGACAGAAACGCCTCCACCGACGCTCAATACAAGTGCCAAGTGTGATTCAAGCAATGGGCTTAGGTGGAATTAAGCCTCCAAACTTGGTTTTCTAAAGTGGATAAAGGAAAAAATGGGATTTGCACATGGGGTGCAAATTCGCTCTTATACATTTTCCCCCACTTTAGCGAGCACAAACACTGATGAGTGCTCAGTAAAGTAGATCAAAAAAGAGAGTAGGGTTAGAAAAGTATACCTGAATCATCGAGGAAGCAGATAGCTCTCCTGCACTAGACTACGTTAGAATGTAAAAAGCTAAAGGATTCGAGTCAGCAAAGTAGAGAGACCTCAATGTAGAAGGTTGTCTCAATACTATACGTCGTCCCCAAATAATACATATAAGAATTTTAAGATGAAGGAAGGGCATATACTCAAGATGAAGAAGATTCATATCTTTGATCCGATATATACAAGAGATAAGAGGGAGATGAACAAAGCATGTGGTGAAAGCAAAACCCACTCAGGAGTAGAACCCGCACCACAAAGAAGGTGATAAAAGAAAACCCCGCTCAAGGAGGAGAACCTGTATCACCAGAAAGTGCCTCACAAGCCCACAGACTTGCAAGGAAGGCATCCTTCAAGAACTCTCACATGAAGGAAACCCCAAGAGGTGGACTTCGTAGAGTCAGGAAGTAGCGACATGTCTACCCCTAGCTAGAATATGTCTGAAGCATTGATACATCTACCCTCAAATAGGACGCATCTAAAAGCGACAACATGTCTACTTGTAGATAAAACATGTTTAAAGCGACAATACGTCTACCTGCAAATAGCACGCATCTAAAAAGTGGCGACATGTCAACCCGCAGATAGAACATGTTGAAAGCATCAATACGTCTACCCATAGATAGGACACATCTAAAAAGTGGCGACATGTCTATCCGCAGATAGAACATGTCTAAAGTAGCTATTCATACAGACCGTACAACTTTCAAAGGGGTCCCTCGGGAACCCAAAGTGAAAAGAGAGGGGTCCACTCAGGGGACGCATTGTTTGAAAGGCAAGGTCTAGTCAAGTTGCCCCCAAGCTAGACACAGAGAGTTCATTCAAAATAAAGGCTTTCAAAGAGGTCCCTTAGGAACCCTTCAAAAGGAAGAGGGGTCCACTCAAGGGATGATTCAATTGCAAGACATAGCGAAGAGAGGGGTCCTTAAGAAGGAAACACGTCTCCAAAATGAGTTATCACTACCCCCAGCATACAGGGGAGGAGAACCATACAAGATACTTAGAACAGGATAGAGGTAAACCTCGATATCACTTGTCATGCAAAGTAAAGGTAGGTACACCAATCAAATGGGAGTTTGATGGCACCTGAATTACGAAGTTGTTGTATTTTGTCCTTCAAGGCATTACATTCACTAGAGGAATGGCCAAGCACTCGATGGTATGCATAGAAAAAATGTTTTGCTTTATCATGTTTATGAGATTTCTTACATGTAGGAGAAGGAAGAGTGATTAAGTAGGCTTTTAGAAGCCGCAACAAAATACGCTATTGCTTAGATAAAGAATGAGGAGGAGGAAGCAAGCCTTTCTCTTGTGGAGAATAGTTTGACTGCTCACAAGAAGATACAAAGGTAGAAGACAAAGGAGGAGGATCCCCATAGAGGGCATTATTCCAACCACGGGGATTATGCTTCTTTACGGGATCACTATCAACCTTCTTGATAGGACTACCAACATCAACCTCCTGAATATAAGTGTGATCATCTTCCTCAGGAGGATCAACACCAAGAACATTACAATTTGCATTCACCCTATCCCACAATACAGGAGAATAACCTTCCTCAGGAGGACATCTGAAGGAATGACCAAGAACAATTGACAATTTGCATTCACAGCCTATCCCAAAGAATACTTTATTGTTAGCGATGAACTTAATTGATTTATGCAAGGTAGACGGGACTACACCCACAACATGAATCCATGGTCTACCAAGGAGAAGGTTATAAGGTAGCTTTCCTCACTATACAATATACTTAGTAACGGGTCCAAGCTACAAGGTAATACTATCGTACTAGAGCTTGTCATCCATGGTCTAACATTATCAAAGGTACGAATAACAATAGAAGAAGCATTAATGGGATGAGTCACGGGTCCAATAACAAATGTAATACTATCGTACCTAGAGCTTGTCACACAACATTAAGACCCATCGAAAACAAAGAAGAAGCCATAGAAGATTAGTCAATATTAATCTTAGGCATTAGAATGCTACATACATTGAGTGTGTACCAACGTCAACGAGAGTACATCTAATGCCAATTTTATTAATATTGACTATAATCATTAGAGGATCTGCTTGCTTCCACACTTCTGGAGGCGAATCCAAGTGGATAGAACGTGGATTCGACGAATCTACAAAATACACGCCAAGAACACATTAGCATCTGTTAGTAGTAGAAGGCAAGAGGATCTTTTGCAAGTTTTCCTTAGCATACCTTGATAAATCAAAGAAACTGAAGCATCTATAGTGAGATCAAATCTAGAGTACCCAAGGTTCCCTTTAGGAAAGATCACTAGGTGCTTTAGGTGTAGGTAAAGAAGCTAAAGGAAGACTTGGTTTTTATTCATTCTATTCTCATAAGTATGGGCTACCTCTCTAAGGATATAGCCATATTTTAGTAAAAGGGTCAAATCAATGGAATACACCATGAATAGAACATTCTCAACATTAGGAGAAGGATATTGGAGTCACGTAAATTTCAGTCTCTTAGGCCTTTGAGGGGCAACAGAGAATATATCACATTTACTGAATCATCACAACTAGTAGAATGATTATTTGAATACATATTCTCAACATGCATCCAAATAGGATTCAAATGTGGAATAGTTGTTCTGAAGGGAATTCTCAACATCGATCCAAGGAGAGTCCGATGTGGAAGGAGGTTCCTCATTTACTAATGCATCATCTCTAGAGGAGAGTGCATCAGAGCAAGGATGAGATTCATCATTCACAAATGCATCATCTCTAGAAGAGAGTGCATTGGAATGAAGAGAAGGTAGAGTAATATTAAGAAAGGTATCAATGATTTCATCTTCTTACAACAAGATATCCTCTGAAGCAAGAGGAATCTCATGAGAAGGATCAAAGATACCAAGTGACATGGGCAAAGCCAAGTCACCATCACATGCATTAAATGGAACATCACTAAAATTTTGAACAAAACTAGATCCAAAACCAATAAAAGAATATATTAAATCCATTACTATTTTTTTTGGTATTTTCTATGTTGTAGTAATTCGCGTTTTCAGAGGTCTCCGGGGTAGAATTTGAGGTCAGAACTTGCGTCGGTCCCTAAAATTTGACTATTAAAGGTACTAGTATTTTAGGGATTGAACTAGTTCTCTAGGAGACCTTTCCAACGGTGCAAACGGTTCTGAATTCCGAACACTGAGTCAAAAGTTATGACCCCGCCAAGTAGGGGTAAATAAATTCCTAGTTTTTTGAAGAACACTATTCTTCACGTCAAGTTCACCAAAATGTGATATAGGGGGATGTGCTACTCACAAGTTCTCTTCATTCAGAGAGCCTCACAGGGTTAACTACCCTATATCACCTCAATGGAACAACGGTGAGAGTTTTAGAATCTGAAAGAGCAGGTCATAGAGATTTTTTGGATAGACTATCAAGCTCTTGGCCAAAGGACGACAGTGCAGAAAGCGGATGACAACATGACACGCTGGTGTCTTAGAGGTGCGTTGGTGTTTCGTACAGACTAGAGACCAAGTTTATCACAAAAAATGCCTAAATGACTGCTAGAAAATGGATTACTAAGAACTAGTAGAATGTAAGAAAAGGACAAAATGCGATAAAGTGGTAGAACTGAGATTAAGTAAAGAGTAAATGACAAAGGTAAGGAGAAGAAAGGAGACACTTACGACCACGTAGGTGATGAAGCCTCCATTGAACAAATATATTCAAAACCACCTCGACCAAGAGCACTCAAGGCTGATGGGGGAGAAAATGAGAGGAACTCAAGCCTCTGTTGCAATGGGGTTTTGTTCCGCACTTGCTCTACTGACGTAGTGGAGTGTTGATGTTGCTGCTGTGAAGTGTAAAGTGTTTGCTAAAATTCTTAGAGCTGCCAAGAGTGAGCTCAATGCTTGAAAGAATATTGTGGGTGGAGTCCAAAAGTGGTGAAGATATCTTCCAATCTTTCATCCAACCTCCAAAATGCAAGTTCAAAGACTGATTATGAAGGAATGAGAAAGGAAACGGCCATATTCGGGTCGGGCGACAGAGGAGGGCGTTACAAATTGACCCCCAATGGGAAGTGTAATGCCTTTTCAGGCTCTAGACGCAAGAATCTGTCAGGGACGTAAGCATGCTGCATGGACGTCTGCGCACCGCATGAGCATCTCTGATAGAAATGCCTCCATCGACGCTCAAGACAGGTGCCAAGCGTGATTCAAGCAGCGAGCTTAGGTGGAATTAAGCCTCTGAACTTGGTTTTCTAAAGTAGATAAAGGAAAAAAGGGGATTTTCACATGGGGTGAAAATTCACTCTTATATAGAAAGGAATGAAGGTGGACCACATCACACCTTAATTCAAACCTAAATCCACTCATACACACCATTCCATACATCCATAAACACCAAAGAAAATTCACAATTAGTGTAAACACCCAAGGTCAGTTGAACCCATGTAAACACCATTAAACAATTAAGCACATGCTTTATTTAATCTTGAGACAACTCATAGAAAATAAACATCACTTGATCACAATCTATAATATTCCACAAACACCCTAAAATTCAACAAATTCCTTTGCAGCAACTTTCACCCGAAGAACAAACACATCATGTACACCTAGTTAGCCTTTTTTCATATTGTAACTCAAGAAACTAACTTGCAGAGCTCTAAACTTCAAACCACTTCAACTGAAGATAGATATGATAAATAGGAATACACTTCCAAGACCACAGTACCAAAAACCAAACTACGAAGAAACATAGAGCAAAACCATTTCTCCTAGACAACACTACAATACACAATTCACACACTGGTGAACACAACTTTCGCTACACAACAATCCAAAACAAGAAACTTTGGATATAAAACCACTGAACACCTCTAATTAACATATCCAAATTTCACAAGTAGATCTTCAACACAAAAGAAATGCGGAGCAAAACCAAAAAATCACTATGTATGCCAGAACACCTCTCAACCACACTATTTCTTCTTTTATTCAAATTTTCTCAAAAGCACTTGGAAACCAAGCATCAGAGACATATTCTCATCATCTTCAACACTTCCTCATCACCACCAAACCAACTGCAACACAACTCAACCAAACAACATCCACAAATAAAAGCTTATCAAAGCAGCACTAAAGGTTGACACTAGTAATCCTTACTAATGACAACATAATGTAACTAATCAAAGCATCACCACAAACTCATCAATGCAATGACATAGATCTGTTGACATCAATGACAACACAAACTACTAATAATTGCAACAAAAAATACATGTGTTTTAATAATTCAATGTATTGGTTCCAATCTATTTATTTGCATACCATAGTCATCTTTTTAACAATATTCTTTATATAGAAGATTTAATTATTGTCTATTGGAATAGATAGAACATGATGAGTTGAATATAAACACTTTAAAATAATTGATAATAGCTATTTTCAAAATTATACAAAGTGGTTTAATTTCAAACATGAATCAAATTTGTGCATAAATTTAAATATCAAATTTTCTAATCTTCAAATAATGAACCACATAAATAGATTTAGTTGAAGTAATCAAGTTAGTATGTAGTTCATGCAATCTATACAGGGAAAATGTACAAAATGGTGATTACTTGGTCTCTATATAGCAATGTGCTTGCATAGTTTTAGCTATGGACTCTCCATTACATCTAAGATACTTAATGTCAAATCATTCTTAAGATTCATAGATGTAAATATGGATTGCCAAGTTCATATAAGGTCAAGTCAAATATATTAATTAAAACAAAAATTACTCTTAAAGATAGTGTTTATGCATATTGACCATCACTATTATCACAATACAATAATGACAAAGAGTGCAATATTTTTTGTCCATAAACAATTAGTAATAAAATGTTTGACAATATAAAACTCTTAAGATTATATAGTGAAGATTAGGAACTTTGATTTCATTGCACTGACAAATATTTGATATAGTCATAATCTTATTTTGTGATGATAATTTTTCTATTGTGACAATTGGTATATAGTACCAAGAATAATAATATTGAATATGACCAAAAAATAATTTTTTGTCATCATATGTTAAAATTGAAATAGACACTAGTAGATATTTATATCACTTTTGCATAATATAAGTAAAAATATATGATGTCAATAAGGTTCATATGTTACAATTTTAATTCTATGAAATTAACAATGACATTTTCCTATTGCAGAACCTCAAACAACAAGAGAAGACAATCACACAAAATTATTATTCTAGAGGATTAATACAAGTACAAATTCAATAAGTATTCACTTCATATATTTAACATGTACATTACACCTCTTTTCTTGTACTACTAAACATTTCTTACTTTTCCACAAAAATGAAGAGAAAAATATAATATAAACAAACAAAAGAAAAATAAATAATAGATGTAGAAAAATATAGATTAGCAAATCACTCTCAACTATATAATATTGACTGTGGACTTATAATTGAAGACCTATTTAGAATTAATATGTATTTAAATACAATGTAGGAGATTGCCTTTTTGATTCATTAGAATTCTTACTTAATAATCGTTACACATCAATTCAATTACGTAATGGAATAATTGATTACTTTTTAAATTGTCTTTCAGAAGGAAATCTAGAAGCAATTAGGTCATATAACTATGAGGTAGATCCATATACATTACTTCAAATATATAAAATATGAGATGTTGAAACTTATTTTCACATAATGTAGAAATCAACAATGCTAAC
>VDFB02270651.1:138912497-138976679 GCA_007258455.2 Sequoia sempervirens
ATTTTTTTATAAATATGTAATTGTCAGAAGCAATGATACAAAGAGATATCATTATGCTGTCATAATGCGTTCTTGAACTATGTTTCTGAGTATACTTTCAATATGAATAAAATAATTTTTCCCACATTTTGAGTTATTAGTATTGTGAATGGAATCATCTTGAATGGATTAATCTTGGAGTTACAAAGTTTATGTGATTTGAGCTAAGCGTAGGAGCACCCGAGAGCTAGCCACTCGAGGGACAATAGAGTAGATAGATATGTATTTCATTTTTAATTATGTTATTTTTATTTTTTAAATGATAAACATGAGTGAGGTTTATTTTCATGTGTTGAGCTTTGTTAAGTTAATCCTGTAAGTCATAGTTTGAGTTTGTAGTCTTAAAATTTTTGTTATCTGATGTTCCAGAGCACCTACTTTCATTGTCAGTCTCAAGTTGTTAAGTTATTTTTTGTTAATTGTTAAGTAAATTCTATTTGTTGTTAGTTAGATGTTTCATAGTTTCTTTACAAGCATTTCCTCTTCAATAATTTATACACTTCTTAGTTTAATTATCTCCATACTTTTTAGGTTAATTGTTATGCTTTTTAGATTAATAATTTTCTACTTTCTAGTTTAGTGGCCTCTTAGTTTAAAGTTTCATTTCAACTGTTCTAAACACTTAGAAAATTTGAGAGAGATAGTCAAGATGTTTTCTACTACACATAGCCTCCGAACAGTACCCGATCGATACAATTGATGCATTTTTCAACTAAAGAGATAGGACCTAACGACAACCTATCACTTTTTGGCACCATTGTCAAAGACTTCCTTTTCTAGTGTTAGTAGGAGATACCTTGAATACCTCTTTTAGGAACAAAAATAGTTCTTTGGCTTCCTTTCTGCATGGTCAGGAAATGAGGTCCCCATGGAAGATTCATACCAAAACCCCCCCAAATGACATACCAACCAAAAGTAGGGAGGAAGAAGTCTCATCTCAAGAACTTACTGAAGAATTGATCGAGCAGGATCAACCTGGGACCTCCTCACATACTCGAGAAAGAGAACACATAGTTGTAGAGGAGCGTATTCCTTTGAAAACTCCAAAACCTCACCCATTTGAGAGAAATTTTGAAGAGGAACGAACTCCCTTCAACATCATGGGTAACTGTAGAAATATCGCTAACCCTCCACCATCGCACACATTCACTTATCCTATTGCTATTAATGCAGATGACGAGACGACCATGAAAAATATCTCTCCAACCTTCTTGCCAACCTTCTGAGGTTTGTCTTCTAAAGACCCTGATCAGTTTCTATTTATTTAAAGTCTTGTGTCAGACATATGAGTACAAGAATGATAACTAGAAACTAAAGATTTTTCCCTCCACTTTGAAAGACGTAGCAATGCGTTGGTTCATGGGATTAGCTTCCGGGTCGATAACCTCTTGGGATGACATGGAGTCTTCCTTTTTGGATAAATACCAGAGTTATAGGTCAGTGATAGGAAAGAATATTTTTTCAAACTAAGGCAAAATGAAGGTGAAAGCTAGAGGATTACCTAGATAGGTTCATCTTATCTAAACGATGTGGCAGAGAAGCCATAAGTTTAGAGATTTTGAAGACCATATTTCTCAAAGGTCTTGATGAAGATGCTTGAAGGAGCCTGGATTTAATGGGAAAAGGAGATGTGTCCCAACTAGGACTCAATGACATCACTAAATTATGTTAGAATTTCTCTCGTACTCGAGGAGGTATCCAAAAGTCTACTCTTTTTAAAGGTTCCAATGAAATAGGAAAACTGCGTGAGGAGATAGCTAATCTTAAGACTGACAGTCTTGTATAGTTAAACACTACGTTAGATGGAATAGATGCTAAAAAATGAAATCTTGAGACCCTATCCATCTACTGCCCTAGGTGTCAAAACAAACATCTGTTACGGGAATGCCCTTTGGAAAAAATTGAAAAGAATGACGTTTGTCAAGTTTATGAGAAAAGCCATCCCATTGACCAATGTGAGATTTTGATGCCATCAAGAATTCTAAGAAAATAACATCTCTAATTGAGGAAGAGATCAACTTTGTAAATCAGAGAATTGGAGGAAATTTTTCTTATGGCCAAAACTCAAACCCTTCTTGGAGGACTCAAAATAATTGCAATAATAATCAATGGGTAGCACCTTGGCCTCAGGAACCACCTCAAGCACCACCTAATTGGGGAACTTATCCTCGGGGACCACTTGAATGGCCCAACCAAACTCAACAATAGTGGTATCCTCATAATCCTTCTCCTCAATGGAACCAGCCTCAGAATCAATTTTATACTAGTCCCAGAAGAATGCCTTATCAATAGCAGAATATTTTACTAGCTCCCTAGAACCCTCAGCAAAATAAGCAAGTTAACTAGCCACAACTTCTGATGTATCCTGTTCTAAACCCAAAGAACAATCGTCAAAATACTCCAGTGTATTCCACGGAACAAGACAATGTTACTGGACTTAACGCTATACACTGTGGTAATTTGCAATTAAGATCAGGAAAAACACTTTCGCAACCTACTATTGAAGAGATTCTGGATGAACCTATTAAGGAGTCTGCTGAGATGACTAAAGCAACTTCCACATCTTTAGAGCAAGCCCCAAAAACTACCCAAAACAAGACCTTTCCACCAACTCTAGCTGGAGCTCTCGACCTACCTCAGGAGGAGTGGGGCCAGTCTTTAATTGATCCTTTGAAGGACTCCACTCCTAAAGAGAAAACTCAAGCTCCTTTTTTGGCGCGTCTGAAACCAACCATCTTGAAAAATCCTCTGGAAATGTCCTCATCCACCAAAATTGCATTGATACAAGAAACCAAACAGTTGCAAATTGAGGTTCCTTTGCCACAAGCAATTAATGAGATTTCTAAGTTGAACCAACTGATCAAACAGTTGTGTATCAAAACTCTAGGGAGGAAATCAAAATGGATAAATACCATCCACATAAATGGTTATCTAGCTAACTTTTGGCTGGAAAGACCACTGCTCCAAAATATGATGACCCAGGTAATCCACTTATAATAGTAAGAATCAATGAGGTAGAAATACCTAACACACTTGTGGACCTGAGTACAACCATTAATGTAATGATTGTTGATGTAATGGAAAATTTGGGACTCACTGATTTACACCTCACAACTACAGTCTTGCAAATGCCAAACTAATCCATAGCCATTCCCATGGGCGTTAACAAAAAAATTCTTGTTAAGGTTGATGGATGGGCATATCTAGTGGACTTTCAAATAATTTAGTCCCTTACACCCAAAGATAGTTATCCAATAATTCTAGGAAGGCCATGGATGGCTACCATTGCAACCAAAATTGACTACAGAGAGGGAGGAATGACCATTTCACATGGTCCTAATAGAAAACATTTATTTTTGTATCCTCTCGCCAAGCCTGATAAATATAATAAAGTATGGGTTGATGAACCATAAGGTCCCAACAGACAGGAAAATTTAGCTTCACTGGCCATGGTAGTCATCAAACAACATGGTGAAGAATTAGAGGATGAATTGGAAAACAACATGGAAAATACTACCATGGATGAGAGTGATGAGGAGATGTTGGACGCAGAAGAAATCCTAGGACAACCAATCAACATAGACCATACTGAATTTGATAACATCATTTTCATGGGATTACCTTGTCCTTTGGAAAATGTAATTCCAAAAATGGATCTTTTCTTTGAAGACATTGCTAGACTTCACAGAACCATACCTCATAGTTGCCCCCTTAACACTTTGACAAGACCAATGTACATTGTCACATCCAACCATCTGGGTGTTAAAACCATTATGTTGTTGCTAGGAAAAGCTTTGAACATTAACAGTTGGTTGACCGAGCCGAAAGAACACAAATTGTTTGATATTCTGGTGAATAGATCTAAAGATTTTGCTTGGGACTACACATATATGAGAGGAATACACCCAATTGTATGTACTCATCATATCTATACCGAGGATGTTTCTACCTGTTTTCCAACCACAACAGAGACTCAATCCTACCTTGAAAGATATTGTTAAGACTGAAATTGTGAAACTCCTACAAGGGGTTTATTTATCCTATTTCTGATAGTAAATGGATTTCACCTTTGGTTGTGTTTCCAAAGAAAAATGGGAAGTGGAGAGTGTGTGTAGATTATAGGGAACTTAACAAAGCAACACATAAAGATTACTTTCCCCTACCATTTGCAGACCAGGTTTTGGACAACTTGGATGGCCGAAAATATTTCTCATTTTTGGACAAATTAAGTGGATACAACCAGATACATGTAGTAGCATAAGACCAAGATAAAATGACTTTTACTTGCCCCTAGGGAACATTTGCATATCAAGTTCTTCCTTTTGGGCTATGCAATGCTCTTGCAACATTCCAAAGAGTTATCCTAGCCATATTTGTTGAGTTGGTGAATGAGTGTGTGGAATTTTATATGGACGACTTCATCGTGTATGGTTCAACCTTTGATGAAGCCCTTCAAAGTCTAGAAAAAGTGTTGAAGTGATGTGAGGATCATCATTTTTCCCTAAGCCACAAAAAATGTATGATAATGGTAGAACAAGGAATAGTACTAGGACATCATATTTTAGCTGAAGGGATAAAAGTCGATCCTAAGAAAACTAAAGTGATACAACAACTTGTGACCCCAAAAACCTAGACTGATGTTAGAAGTTTCTTAGGGAATGTTGGATACTATTGAAGATTTATAGAAAACTTCAGTAAGATTGCAGCCCCCATGTTTTCCCTTCTTAAGAAGAATGTAGAGTTCATTTGGACACCTGAATGTCAATCATCATTTGAAATTATTAAGGAGAAACTCATCTTTTCTCCTATCCTTTGTGGACCTGATTGGAACCTTCCATTCCATATTTATGTTGATGCATTTGATGATGCTATTGGAGCAGTATTAGGACAAGAAGATGAGAATGGGGGAAAGTATGCTATATATCTCATTAGTAAGAATTTGACTCCAACATAAAGGAATTATATCACAACAGAGAAAGAATTATTAGCTCTAGTACATGAAATTAAGAAATTTTGGCACTACATAAAAAAACACAAAGTAAAGGTGTACACAAACCACTCAGCCATCAAATACCTTATGAAGAAACTTGTAGTGAATGGGAGGATAATCAGGTGGTTGTTGCTTCTCCAAGAATTCAATGTAACAATTATTGACAAACCAAGAAAGTTCAATGTAGTTGCGAATTTCTTATCCCGAATTAAACAAGATGATGGTGATTGTGCTCCGATACATGATGAGTTCCTAGATGAAAATCTATTTTCCATCTCTACTAAAACTCCTTGGTTTGCTGAAATTTCCAACTACTTGGCCACCTCAAAAGTACCACCTGATTTTTCATCAAAAAAAAAGAAATGCCTTGTTAGAGAAAGCACCCATTTCAAATGGATTAATGAGATCCTATTTTGATGCGGCCCTGATATGGTTCTACGACATTGTGTTAGGGCATATGAGACCTATGGTATCCTTAGAGCTTTCCATGATGATCCTTTTGGAAGGCATTATTTTACTAAGAGGACATCTCATAAGATTTTAGGTGCAGGATATTACTAGCCTTCTATGCATAAGGATATCAAGAAATATGTTCACATATGTGATGAATTCCAAAGGGTAGGAAGACCAACTGCATCTAATGAAATGCCCCTGTAACCTCAGGTAGTCCTTGAATTGTTTGAAAAATGGGGATTGGATTTTATCGGTCCTATAGATCCTCCTTCACAAGGAAAATAATACATTCTAGTTTGTACCGACTATTTGAATAATTGGGCAGAGGTTCAAGCTTTACGAGTTGCTAGGAAGGAACAAGTAGCTGATTTTCTTTACAACAATTTTTTCTTCAGATTGGAGCCCCTAGGACAATTGTCATAGATCAGGGTCCCCAATTTATGTCTATGGTTCTGTTATCCTTCACCGATCATTTCCAGGTAAGCCATAAGAAGTCCTCACCCTACTACCCTCAAGCAAATGGTCAGGTGGAAGTCACTAATAGGGAGCTAGAAAACATTTTAACAAAAGAAGTTTCATCAGGAAGGAAAGACTGGGCTAGGAAACTACTTAAAGCCGTTTGGGCTTATAACACCACGTGGAAATCAACTACCAGTTTTAGTCCATACGAGTTAGTTTTTGGGAAGAAACCTCTCTTACCCATTGAATTTGAACTCCAAAATCTTAGGACAACCATGGATTTAGGTATAGATCTTAAACGAGCTCGGGTAGAGAGAGTCTTACAACTTAGTGAGCTGGATGAACTACGTTTGGACGCCATCCATCAAACTAAGCTAGTGCAATAACAACAAAAGTTTGGAATGACAAGCATATCAAGGAAAGAGAGTTCCATAATGGGGATTGAGTGTTGTTATTCGATTCTAGATACAAAGATCACTAGGGTAAACTCAGAACTCATTGGCTCAACCCATATGAAATTTCTGAGGTATTTTCAAATGGCACGGTATAGCTCAAGCCCATTGATGGTGATACCCAAACTCTTTTATTTAATGGACAACGATTACACATCTACCATAAACCTGTTAATAAGGAGGAATTTACTAAAATGGTAGAAATGTAGGGAGAAATCCAATGCATTGACTCTGCTACAATAAAGTTGATATAGTTTTTATTTTGTTGCCCGTCTTAAAAAAGAAGTAGAAGCATGTGTATGAATTTAATTTATTTTAGAGCATTTCTTTCAAATTCTTCATCCTTTGGACTTGGCTAAATTTCGTTTATATTTTGCAAGGCTTAATTTTTCATCAAACACAGATTCCAGATCATCTTGCTGTGGTGCTCTGGAACTTGTTGGCTTGTCTATTGTTGTGATCCAGAACTTGCACAACTGACTTGTGCCATCCCTTGTTTTGTTCTTGTATTCTGGTGCATCTCTTAGCAGTGCTTCAGAAAGTCAAAGTCCAAAGTCCTACACGTTTCTTCCTTTTTCTGGCTGCATCTTTTAGCGATGCTCCAAAATTTTACCATTTCTTCCTTCCGGTAGCATCTTTCAATGATGCTCCGAATCTTTTTTTTTTGTTGCTGCTTTGGCTGCATCTTTCGACAATGCCCAAAAAAAATTGGTTGCTACTCCAGCTGCATCTTTTGATGATGCTCTAGAAACTTCGTTGCTGCATTCCGATGACATCTCTTAGTGATGCTCCAGAACTTTGCCACTTCACTTTTTCACTCTAGGTGCATCTTTCAGCTTGCTCCAGAACTTTTCATCCTTCACCCTGACCGCATTTTTCAGTGATGCCCGATTTTTTGTAAATTCTTTTCCTTTTTCAATGCTTTAATTTTTCCAAAGTTCTACACATGCCCATTATTCAAATATTGTCATCATTTTGGAATACACACCCTACATTGCCATTTCGCCCTATATTATCATATCCTTTCATAATAAATGAAAATTATTATGACAACCTTTTTGCCATAATAAATTCTGCCATTAGTTAACCGTCCCATCCACGTCATAATAATTCGCTGCCACCCTCACCAAATCATACAACTATCCTGTTATGTCAGCAAAAGGAAAGTGATGTTCAATTTAATAACAAAATGCAAGGTACGTACAATTTTCACTTAAAGTACTTAAGTAATTATTTTGCATAAAGATTAATTAATTGGCACAAACCATTACCTTTCCAAATATAGTAAATTGTGCCATCGCATGATTGCTTATAGTACAAAAATATTTGCACAATTTCCCATGCAAAATCATCATGATCATACCGTAAAGCTCAAGTAAGACAATTAATTCCTCTTCCACTGGTTGTATCAAAATTATATTCTCCCCCATCTGCAATTCAATTGTTTAAACAAGTTTCTTTGAGCACCAGTATTTTTGCAGAATTGAGTAGTGCAGTAAGGGAAACAAAGAATGGGAGGAGCTAAAAAGAAGTCTGAACCAACTTCAATAGATAAATTGTTGGCATTAGGCAACATTGTAGGCTTGTTTCAGGAAGTTGGGTGGCTAGAATTCATAAAGAAGTTTGAGGGGCATACTAAGTAGTTAATAAAAGAATTTGCAGATAGACAAACTGTGGTACATGGAAAGTGTTTCTGGGCAAGTCTTTAAATCATTTCCCATCTTTCTGGACTAGAAAATAGAGTTATTAATTTGACTGAAACTACCAATATTACTTATCAAAGAATGGTAGAATTATTTCATAGAGAAAGAGAACCTCAACCTCTGATAATGGTAAGTACTAGAGGATAAAACAAAGGTTTCCAAAGAATGTCTATCCTGGAACCCTGGAGAACTGTTGTCACCTGGATAATTAAATATTTTTACTTGTGAAGGACAAGTAGCAATGATAGTAGGTCCCCCTTTCCGTCTGCTTACCCATTTGTGCCATGGAGCTGAAGACCCTTCTCTTAGGGTTAGTTTTCCAACATTCTTATGTGACTCAATTACTAGAATGATAAAAAAGTATAAAATTGGCACAGAGCCACTCAAACACCATGGCCTCATACAATTAATATGCAAATACCATTTCTGCAAGAAACTAGAAAAGAAATGGCAGAAATTTCTGCAAAATTTTGAGAATATGGAGTCAAAAAGACCTCTTGAGGAGGGTGAGTCATCCAAACAAGTAGTCCAATCTTTAGGAGAACCCTCCTCTAAAGCTTTAGGTGCTCCTGAATATTAGCAGACCTCAATGGCTCCTAGTGGCGAAGTGCCAAAAACTTTACCTTATGTGTCATAAACCCTAGGGTAATTAGAAAATATAGAAATTGTACATTCCGAAGATGAACAACCTCCTTGCAAGAGGAAGAGGCGAACCAAAGTAACCTTACAAACAACTCCTCCTCTATGGAGAAGTAAAAGGTTATCTATTAAGTCTAGTGAAACTATGGCTTATGATACAAGAAGTACCTCTAAAAAGAAGAAGCCTAGGACTAAAACACAAACATTGGAAACTGATAATCAGCCTAGTGAGGAGGAAATAAGAGAAAGTGAGAAACAGGCTAGTCAATCTCCTAGGGTTGAAGAGGATAAAACGCCATCTCCAACAAGACAAGAAGAGGAAAGGGTACAATCACCACAGTATGATATTGAGGATGATCCTATGGGATGATTGTCCCCCTTAATTGATAGAATTATTGAGCAAAGTTCACTTGATGTGTTTGACAAAGGAAATTTACTTAGTGCTGAGGAAAATGTAATTAATGATAATATAGAAATCCCCAATCTACCTTTTTCTGTTAATACAGGGGATGATGAATTTTCCCAGAGGGGAGTGGAATTAGAAAAATTAAAGACAAAAATTGCTGAGTTAAGATGCTAGTTGTAAGGAAATGAGGAACAAATAAACCAACAACAAGAGGAAATTGAGGCACATGCCGCAATTATAAGAAAAAGAGATCAATAAATTGAGAATTTGAAAATGCAAATGGAACAGAAAGAAAAGATCATTGAACAGTTACAATTTCAAATTCAGTAGAGGAATGATGAAGACAAAAAGTATGTGACTGATATATCTGAAAAAGATGAACAAATTAGTAGTTTAACAAATAATTTTATGCAAATTTTTACTACTTTTGAGGAAGAAAGGAACAAATAGAAAACTGAACTTAATGCCTCTTTGAGCATAATTGTTGAATTAGAACAAGATTTGTAGGAAAGTGATACCCAGCCTATCATGGAGTCTAAGGGAACACAAACTAAATAAACCGTGATGGAATGGCTCCAGGTACGTATACATCCATTACTAATGAAATGGATGGAAAAATGCTATTTTTTGAGGGAGGTAAAATTTGAAAATGTCAGGTTGAAAAAGGAGTTAGTTCTGTTAAAAGTATCATTTGACAGGGTGTATAGAGCTAAACAAGATGCTTGTCAAATAGGTGAATTACTGTTAGCTTGCAGAAGACAATCTAGGCTATATTCTATGTTTCTCAATGAGCAACTCCTGAGATGGAAATTAGTTAGAATTTACAATAACTAGCTGCATGATCCTAATGACAAAGAATTTGTCAAAATATTTATAGAATCAACTCCTGATCAACAAGATTTGTTATGTGAATTCTTTGTCCATAATTTTTTCTTAGAAAGATATACAAATTTTTATGTCAATTTCTTTGTTGGTGAAGTTCAATTGAGATCATTTTTATCCACCATGCACAATCAAATCCAATGGCAGGAACGAACAAGGCAATATTCATAGGCAGAGAGAGCTGTTGGGCTAAAAATGAGGTATCCTCATAGGAAGCCTTTTGCTTTCAAGACACAATTCTTGAGAATTAAGCTTAAAGAGTCTATACAAAGTAAATACAACAATAACCTTTGACTATGCTATGATAATTTTCAAGATCAGAGGCCAAAATTGATAGGGAGAGCTTGGAATGCATGTGAAGAGAGATATACTCCTCTTCCTATGCATCTTAGGAGAAGAGAGGTAATTTCACCTCTTAACATTTGGTGGTCCTATAGAAGAGCAGAAGCCTTGGCTGGTATCCTACGATAATTAAAGATTGATTGGAATGAGATATAGACCTCCTCTACTTCTTTCACCACCCCTTGCAATATATGTCAACACAGATTAGAGCTCCAAATTTTTTGAAAGATGGACTACAAGGGTTAAGCTTCTTTAAGATTTTCTAAGAGAACCTGAGGATCTAGACATAGAAGCAGATGATTATTATGACCTCAATGCAAAGTAAGAAGAGTTGACTAGAAACAAGGGAAATGGAGGACATGGAGAACAACAAAGAGCAGGAGGACCTGCTCAAGCTTAGGAAGGGGAGAAATTATGAGGTAAAAATAACCTGATCAATATAATGAACTAAATTCCCTTCCTCATATCTTCCAGTCACCTTTACCTTTCGAATTAATTATCTTTAGGATTAATGATTGCTTGCTTTTTGTGAAAAGATGTATAATCTTTATTTCCTGAAATTAATTGAAATAAGCTAACCCGCACTAACATAATGGTTTAGTTTCTAAGTATTGTATAGGCTATTATGCACAATTGGTCATCATGCTTAGCCGGTGGATTCAACACAAACTTCCATACAATTGAAGACAAGCAATGAAAGAATAGGTGCCAAAATTTTAGGGAGTGCATGGTGGATCAAGTTTTTGAAGCTTTCTGTTAAAAGACTTTATGGATCACTCCAAGCCTCTTTAATACTTTATGCTATGGACTGAAGTGACCCATTAGTTTGTTAAATTCAGTTGAATACTTTTTTAGTGGTAATCTTTACCATCTAAATTATAGGATTTTGTTAGCTGTTTTTGAAGCAATGATAAGAGAGATATCGTTACGTTGTCATAATGCGTTCTTGAACTATGTTTCTGAGTATACTTTCAATATGAATAAAATAAGTTTTTCCCACATTTTGAGTTATTAGTATTGTGAATGGAATCATTTTGAATGGAGTAATCTTGGAGTTACAATGTTGATGTGATCTGAGCTAAGCGTAGGAACACCTGAGAGCCGACCACTCGAGGGAATGTAGAGTAGATAGATAAGTATTTCATTTTTAATTTTGATAAATGTGAGTGAGGTTTATTTTCATGTGTCAAGCTCTGTTAAGTTAATACTGTAGGTTGTAGTTCGATTTTGTAGCCTTTAGTTCTGTTATCTGAAGTTCTTGAGCACCTACTTTCATTGTTAGTTTCAAGTTGTTAAGTTGTTTTCTATTAATTGTTAAGTTTTCTATCCATTGTTAGTTAGATGTTTCATAGTTTCTTTACAAGCATTTCCTCTTCAACAATTTACACACTTCTTAGTTTAATTATCTCCATGCTTTCTAGTTTAATTGTTATGATTTTTAGATTAATAATTTCCCTCTTTCTAGTTTAGTGGCATCTTAGTTTAAAGTTTCATTTCAGCCATTCCAAATACTTAGAAAATCTAAGAGAGATAGTCAAGATGTTTTCTACTGCATATAGCCTTCAAACACTACCCGGTCGATACAATTGATGCATTTTTCAACTAAAGAGATAGGACCTAACGACAACCTATCAATCTCAATTTGCTCCTAGCATGCCTGCTAGTCATTTAAACCTGCATTCCTCATTTATTCTCTTGGATCACGGGATTCCTTAGAATGATATACTTTCAACCATTTGACTTAAAACCTTTAGATTCATAATTAAAACTTATGATTATCTCCAAGATTTGATATAGACAATAATTCATTATTTATTCCTAGGATATACAATGGAATATTAAAGGTCAAAATTAGATATCTCCAAGGTATTCATAAAGCACTAGCCACTCTAGTGATTCAAGTGAAATTATGTAGGGATAAATTGCAAGCCCTTCCAAAATAGATTTGTATTCTCAATTTTGAAAGCTCTTATCACATTCCACGTTGAACCTTTGAATTTCATACATAACAAATTCTGCTACGTCTTGTATTTCTATTGAATCCTCAATGCCTTCTTGATACACAATGACTTTCCCTCAACCGCCCTACTTCGAAATACCATTGATATTCTTGCAAAATTATTTGTAAGCTATAGATAAGAGTGCCTTCCAATCCGCCTATAGCCAATGAAGTTGTGAATTTTTAAGGGAACAACCCTTGATCTCATGGACATATTCCATCTGGCTTCAATGCTCAACATACTTATTATCAACATTTTAAATATACTTTACCTATCTATTGTGAAAGGTACCATTCAATTCATCATTAATGACATTCATAAAACCGAGTATTATCTATTCTTTTCTCATTAATGAATCCGTGGAGTTGCATCATTTACATTAGTTTCCCTTAGGCATGACAAATATCGGGCCACCTCTAGAACAAGCTCCATGTGATCGATTATCAAAAGAACATCTTAACGATAACTCTCATCATCCCATGAATAACACTAAGATCAAAATGGCACATTGTAATCCCGTCAAAAAAACAAAATTCATCAAATACATATGAACAACCTCCTTCCTTATCATTTCAACCCTTATAATACCATAAACTAAGCCCTTTTATCCAATCCTATGACAATTTTCCTGAACACAAACTTCAACCATTCATTCTGTAGATCAAACACACAAAAAATTTAATCATTTTGCTGACCCTTTTCATTATAATTCTTTGCAAACTACCATGAGTTTAAGCTCTTGAGGTTTAGCATCCTTCATGGAATCCAAACATCGATAGAATCTATGAGGTTCAATATTTGATCTCCTATCTAAGTTATTCAATCTTTTTGAAACACCTAAAATGGCTCAACATGTATTTTGAATTGCAGTATAAGGATGTTTTGTGACCTTCATATAGCCTCATTCCTAGGTGGATAATCAGTTAAATGTTTATGCTTTTCATATCAGCCCTATGTAATTGTTCAATTCTAATTTTTCCATGATTATGCTGAATGAAGGGCAACTTATTTGAATTGAATGGGACTTCATTAATGCCAATAGTTGATTCTCTTCTAGTATCATAATCCTCTAGTCCAAATAAAGTCCCTACTTGAATGATGTATATATCACACCAAGTGCAATCATTTTGCTTCAAAATAAATGCGTGATCTTTCCTCGAAATCTTTCACTACGAAATACCCACCACCTCCAGACCTTTAGACATACTATCATTTGCTGTGAGAATCCACAAAGGTGCTTCATTGTTTGTGATCATGATTCATTGCTTGCAAGAATAAAGGTGCATCAACCTTTCACTAGTCATAGATTAAATCATCTTTATCCCACCATCAAAACATTACCACTAGACCATTATTTGCAAAGCATCACCTAGGAGCTTGAAGCATTCTTGCCGCGCCTTGATTCCATCAAACAAAATCATTCAATGTTGACATCGATCCTTGATGAATTCCAACCCCTATATTTGATATTTTCACTGACTGGAGGCATTCTCCGATTGGTTAAATGCTCAACTCATTCCTCATCATGAATTCGATGATAAGGAAGCATAGCGAGCTCACATAATCTTTTCGATCCATCAACCGTTGTCTGCTAATATATCAATTCAATTGTGCATTGAACAAGAATTCAAGTGTTTTGCATTTTGCGGAATCCTAGGAACCATGGATTACTCGAAAATATTTCTCGGGGATTTCTGCTCGTGGCAGATTCTCCGAATCTGAGGCCCTTCATGGAATCCGGAGCATGTCGAATTATCTGAAACCTACTCCTTTGTGAAAATCCACCACCCTCAGATTTTCCCGAGACACGCCACTCTTCGGGGATTTTCAAACTTCGTGGAATCCGACTTGGTCCGAATTTTTCAAGACTTTAATCCTTCGTGAAAATCCTTGTTAAGTGAATTTTTTCGAGATTCTCATCTTTGTGTATTCTTAAGGCTCATGGATTCTATATTCCTGAGAATTGCCTGAACTGTTTTATTAATGTTTTCTCATGAATTTTGCTTGTCTTCGGGGATTCAACAATTTTTCTACTCTATCAATCATAGTCATCACATTATACCAAGAATCAACAAGGTTTCAACCTTCGGCTTCCTTTCCTATTACCTTTTCTTCATATTCTGCCTTGAAGCATGACACTACAAATTTCACTGATTCGGGACCATCTTTATTTCACTTTACAATTCTTGTGAATTCAATAACCTTGCAAATTATGAATGTAATCCATCATTCTATTATTTTGCATAATCCAAACCTCCATGGCTGGATGAAGCAATCGTTTGGTCAATATGTAATAACCATGAATCCCCTTATACAATCTATTTCCTCTATGAGCTTTGAACTTTGACAGAGAACGATATGTAATCCCATTTCAAACATTCTGCACAAAATATTTACGAATCTTGTTCCTCTCATTCTAGTAACCAGCTGAACAACCAATATCCAGATTTCTCCGAGCATCAACATCGCACGAACGCTGCCCTCCATGGCTTTAGAATATTTTTGGGCTTTAAATCCGATTTCCTCCTTATAACAACTCGTTGTGATTTACATACTGTTATAGATTTCACGATCCTCATGAATTTGAGCCCCTCATGGATTTCAATCACTCGAGGATTTTAGATCTTCACATCCAGATGGTCCCAAATTTCCCAAGAAATGTTACTTTCCTGGAATTCACCTGCATACGGATTCTTCGAGATTAATTATTTTTGTGCATTCTAGTGATAAATGGATTCCCCAAACTATGTTCTCTTCGCTGATCTCTTGTGCACCTGGATTCAATTAATGATTACTTTCACAACATGATCTTGATGCTTCTACTACATGAGTCTTTTCCCATAATATTCTCAACCACACATAACCTAGCAATGCCAATACCATGCATTGTAAGTTATGTTGAGCTTCTAACACAAGGCACCAAGTACCACCCACCAGGAAGAAATAACACCGACTTGTTCATAAAACACCACCCTCAAATTTTTAGACTTTGCAACCTCATATTTTTTATGGTTTCTATGATATGTGCAAAGGCATGAACTTTAAAACGTATTTATCATCGATTATTAGAACAAAACTGGGCTATCGATGTGCCTTAAGTCTTTGAGTTCTTTTACCTTAGAAAAATCCAACTCTAGTTAACACCTTCAATATACACATTCATTCTTGAAATTCCCATGTATAATTGCTCAAGGTTATCCTCTGAGGTTGCCCCTCTACATTTCCACTTTTGAGACCAAATAAAGCGGATTATGCCTCCGTTCTGCTCATCGGGGAGGACCTATGTTTCATTGTGTTTGTGAATTCAATAGATGAAATCCTCTGTTATCGTGCTTTGGATATCCTCATGGATTTTAGTTCTTCATGGAATCCGCCCTCGCATGGATTACCCCGAGAGCTTTCATTTTCCTATGAAATTTATATTCTCACAGAATTTCTAATTCCATAATTCATTTCCAATTCATTAGTCAAAGCGAAAAACCTTCCATGAGTGACTCTCTACACCTTCCATTGGATTATCCTATACTCTTTACCTTATCAATTTAACCTCTTCCATCAATAATTCATTCCACAAATTCCATGTTGTTTTGATAAATTTACAGGAAATATGCACCATTCCGGCCTCGAATAACAAAATGTCTCGATCCCTTAGATTATTGAATTATGGACTTGGAATATATGATTAGCAACAAAGTGCAAATATGGATTCAAACTAATAGATTCAATAATCATCAAATTTCTCCCTTTCACATCTAATGTGTGCAATAAATAAAAATAAAAAACCAATATGAAACCAACATACAACCCAATGCAAGGAATTAAGTGCAAATGTCAGTCATGCAACAAAATTTTAGAATTACATCAATACATTAGAGGTTTTAACTTTCAAATGAGATCTGGACTCAACTTGTAGGGAAGATTAGAATGGAAATGTGAAATGCAAACAAAAGACCCTGAAGTGGATGTATATATAAACCAACTTTCTCGCACATGTGCAAAATGAGGACAATCATAGTGAATGAAAATTCCATTTGCCAAGATAGCATCAGTATATTGGGAAAGTGTCCAAAGTAATCTCAAGAACCTTAGTCCTTGAATGTAATGAGTCAAACCAAGCACTCAAATTCCCTTGGGAAAAACAAAATTGGAGTCTATCAAATGCGTATGAGAAAAAGAGGGTCCATGCTTCCGGTGGGGCATGTGTGCGAAAACAACACAACACACACACACAAACACACACACACAGAGACATATATATATATATATATTTAATTTTTATAAAAAGGGGGTAAAATCTTTATTGAAAGAACAAGAAGCACATAAAAGCCAAAAAACAACCTAGAGTCCTCAAGGGAACCCCAAAAAGAACTAGTTACATATTTCTATCCTCCAAAATAACCTTTCCAAAGACCCCATATAATCCGGGGGCAAAAGGCCCCAATCACTAACATTCCATGCCTCCTTATGCTCTGAATCCCACTTGGCCAAACAATTTTCTGCTATGTTCCATTCCCTAAGAATACAACAGAAGGAGATACATTCCAAAGAACTACACAAGCTCAAAACCTACTTAACCACCACAGCTAGTTGCCAACTAGCTCCTTCCAACCTTTGTTCATTAAGCATATCCACAACAATCTGTGAATCATATTCACAAATAATTCATCTCCAGCCAAGGGAGTACCCTCTTTCCACCATGTGGAGAATAGCAAGGGCCTCCATAAGGTTATTGATCTATCTCCCTTTATACACTAAAAAGATAAACATTGTACCTCCTCCACTATCTCTACCATTACCACCAATCCCCGCATGCCCAGGGTTCCCCCTAGAGGAGCCATCAATATTCACCTTCAAGAAACCACTAGGTGGGGGAGACCAAGTGCCCTGTTGTCAAACCTTCTGCTTGGTGTGACGAGGCCTTGTACTAAGAGAAGGACCCAATCCACCAACCTCTAGCCTCAAGTTCCTCATGATATATGCATCACTAGGGTCCGCAGTCTCAAACAAATCACACTTCGTAAAAAGGGTCTCCTGGATCCTACTAAGGATTTTTTGCCATAATTGCACAACCACCATTTTCACACCCTGTAATATCCTTTAATTCCTTTCCAAACATAGATGCTAGATAATTAAAGTAGGCCCAATAATCCAAGCAATCTTAAGAAAAGAGGTTTGAGCAGGGGGCCAACCCAAACTATTCCATAATTCAACCAAAGAGGTGGCATGAACACATGCATGGTTCCATGCCCCCCACTACAAGTGCCAAATATCCTGAGAAAATGGGCATTGAAAGAACAAATGGAGGGAATATTCCTCACTACTCTTGCATAGAATACAAATAGAAGGGCCTTGAAAGCCTCTTTTTCACAAATTGTCCCAAGTAAGACAACTATTTTGGACAACCAACCATAAAAAGAAATTAAATTTAAGCCAAGAGAATTTGTTCCAAACTTGCTTCCATAAGGCACACTGACCTTTCCATAAACCTGATTGTCCAACTCTAAGTATCCTAAGGCAATAGAAAATTTTCCTTTGGATCAGGCTCCCAAGCCAGAATATCCCTCCCAGAAAGAGAATTGCACAGTCTGTTATCCAAAATCCCAACAAGCTCTTGATGAGCCTCCTCAATTCCACCTGATGGCCATTCTTATGGGGCCTTCCAATACATCACTTCCATTTGACTTGAAGCCTGCTTTGTTTTAAAGTCTTCCACCTTACTCCAACTAACAGCAAGGAAACTGTCACAAAGAGGCTGTAAATGAGGGTGCATAGACAGGATGGGAGGATGCCCATCCCATGAATCATGCTAGAAGAGACCATCAAAGCCTCTATTACAAATCCAAAAGAGGCCCTTCTTGATGAGAATTTCCCCTCTTTTGAGAGTATCCCAAATCATGGATCCCTTCCTCAAAAGGCAATATTGAGGAACCTCACTAGAACTCACCCTTGGAATATACTTAAGAGTGAGAATTCTAGCCCAATCCTAATCCTAACAGGTGCACCAACACTAATATAACTTAGCAGCTAAGATTTGATCACTCAAGCCCGGGAGTTTGAGTCCAATCCCACCATCCTATTTCGGCCTACACATAGAGTCCCACTTCACAAGGCTCCATTTTGAAGAAGACAAATTACCTACCCAAAGAAACCGACGAGCAAGGGCATCAAACTCCTTAACAAAACATGAAGGAGCAACCTGCACAAAGCATCTGTAAATAGGAAGGGCCTAGACAAATGGCTTCAAAAGAGTCACCCGCCATGCTGACGAAAGCCACCGACAAGTCCAATGACTAAATCTCCCACAAAACTTATCCAACACATCCTGCCAAAGATCTCGAAGGAAAGAACCCACAAAAATGGGAATCCCCAAATAAGACAATGGGAGAGAGCCAATATGAAATCAAAGAATTTGAGCAATATTTTTTTGAACAAGATGAGTATTAAAGAAGAATAATGAAAACTTGCACTAATTGACCTTTTGACTAGAAGCAACCAAGTAAATTTCCAAAGTATTTCTTAGATTCACTGCTTCCTGAATCCTGGCCATACCCATCAAAGCTATATCATCCACAAAATAAAAGTGAGAGTGAGGAAGCATCCTAACCCCCAATTCCACCCTTGGATCAATCCTTGATTGAACCTATACTTGATAAACCTCCCCAAGCCCTCAACCATAATAATGAACAAGTACGGGGAAAGAGGGTCCCCCCTCGAAAGGACCCCTATAAGCAACAAACAACTTAGAAGATTCACCATTAATAAGCATTGAAAATGAAGTAGAGGTAACACAACTCATGACCCAATCAATCCACGCTCTAGAAATTCCAAAGCCTTGGAGAATTTGCTAGAAGAAAGCCCATCTAATCTTGTCACAGGCCTTTTCCATATCTAGTTTGATGAACATAGATTTCTCCTTGGAAGTTTCCATAGAGTGAATAGACTCTATAGCGATCACAACCCCATCTAGACTAGCAACAAAACCACCTTGCTCTTCAAAAATCAAAGAGTGAAGCTAAGATTTTAGATGCTCTACTATCAATTTAGTTATAATCTTGTAAATCAAATTACAAAGAGCAATATGCCTGAAGTGATCTAGGTAGTTGGTGCCATCCTTCTTCAAAATAAGATCCAAAAAAGTGGAATTCAAGGCCCTTAACATTTGCTTGTTGTTGTATGGCTCTTGAACCACATCAAGGAGGTCCAAATTGATAATTTCCTAGAACTCCTGTAAAAACTTAATAGGAAAGCCATCTGGACTTGGAGATTTACCTTTTCTCATCTGAAACACCACCTTTTCCACTTCAGACAATGAGACAGGGCACATGAGGTCCACATTCATCTCATTAGAAACTAGGGGGTAGATACAATCCAGAATAAGGCTCTCCTCATCACCAACAAAGGGAGCATCCTCCGTGAACAACTATGAAAAATAAATGAGAAACCTCCCTAGAGATCTCACCTCTAGAAGAGAGCTATTCCCCCTCCCGAGACATCAAAGAGGGAATAGTATTCCCTATCCTCCTAGCCTTAATAGAGTTATGAAAAAAAGGCAGTGTTACGATCCCCCTCTTGAAGCTAATCCACCTAAGACTTTTGCTTCTAGAATATCTCCTATCACAACTTCCATTCCTCCAGATCCTTAACAACTACAATCTCCTTCCTAAGCAATTCATTAGTAAGACCATGGTCCTAAATTTGACGAGTATTAGTGTCTAATCTAGCTTGAGTCAACATCTTATTAAAGTGAAGATTACCAAAACAATGCATGTTCCAGCTCCTAAGTCTATACTTCACATACTGAAGTCTCTTAGCAAAGGAGTACATAGCCCTACCATGATCAGGCTTCCCTTGAAGCCACCAACTACTCATAAGATGATGAAGAGAGGGGTACTGCAGCCACATCAACTGAAATTTAAAGGACAAGTTCCTAGGAGCTTTGAAAGAAATATCAAAGAACTTAGTCGGCTAGTGATTAGACCCTTTCTAATCCAAGATCTCAGAGTAGTGGTCCACCTATCTCCAACCAAAAAGAAAGAAACAAGGAATCTTTCCAACCTCTTAGAGATAGCATTATCCCCACACCTCCTATTATTCCAAGTGAATATCCCATTACTTAGTTTCACATCAACTAAATTTAGAAGCTCTATGTTATCCTTGAGGAGACAAGTAGATGGATCCAACCTGAAATTCGTACCAAGTTTCTCCTTGAGGAAAACAACTGCATTAAATTCCCCCACAATGACCCATGGGAGCAATGGTACTAGAGACCGGATATATCTAACATGTGACCACATTTGAGATTTACCAATAAAATCAATAGGAGCATAAAAATTGGTGAAGAGACAAGTTTCACCTGAATCCAAACTAGAGGAAATCACTGACAAAGAAGAACGACGTGAAATCTACCAGAGAGGAACAATCTTCCTAGGATCCCAAAAACAAGCCACCCCACTAGAATTTCCATGAGCCCCAAATCATTAGCACAAACCACGAGACCAGACAAAATGAGATCTATTCAACATACAATCCATAGATAACTTAGTTTCCTAAAGAAAAACAATATCAAGACATAGATAACTTAGTTTCCTAAAGAAAAACAATATCAAGATAATGATCACTAATCATCTCACGAATAGCCTTTTGCTGAGTGATGCTATTCATACCCCTCACATTCCATGAAATAACAATTATTTATGAGAATGGGAAAAGTGGGAGTCAATGGTCTTCACTAACCCTGATTCCACCAAATTCTCCCCAGTCAATTTAACCTTTTCCATGTCCTTCTTACGACCCGCTTTAGAAGCCTTCTCCAAAGACCCCTTTTAAAGAGATTTTGGCTACAATCCCAAAACCTACAGAGTCCCACTATTCCTACTAGCGTCCAAAGCCTCCCCTTCCTATAAAGGAACCAAATCCACCAAGGAAACCACTCCTTGCGATCCTAGAGGTCCACTTGGTGTATGCTCACCTAGAATTTGAGATGGCACATCCATATTCATATTCTCAACCCGTGTTTCCCCCATAGGCAGGCTGAAAAGGTCATTTCACTTATCCCTTGACAAATCCACACCAGTTGACAACTCCATTGGTATTTTGTACTCCTGAGCCAAGTTCTCTAAAGATTCAAATCAGTTAAAAGCCCCATCATACTGCTTGTCCTTCAGGGTTTGCTTTAGGCACTGCCCTTTATTATGAGGCTTGACTAGGACAAAACCCTCCTTGTCTGCCACATCAAAAACCATAGGAGCCTTCCCTTTATCATTCTTAAGATATAAACTGGGATTCAAGCTAGATGCCCCAGTCACTCGATTAAAGCGAGGACAATTCCTCTGCAGGTGCCCATTGTCATGACAAAATTGACATCTAAATGGTAGGGTTTCATAGTCCAACTATTGGATCGAGGAGTCTGATCTAAGGCATAACTCCAAAGAATCTAGCAAAGGGTTATTTAAATCTATTTTGACACAAACAAAAGCATAAGTAATTACCTTTTGGTCTAGAGTTTGTTGAGTTGAACCAACCGACTTGCTAAGAAGCAGAGAAATCATGTGCAAAATGTCACTTTTCAAAAACTCTAATGGGAGTCATGGGAGGTGAACCCAAACAGGAACTCGTGTAGGAAGTTCTTTATCCAAATTGAATTCAACATTCCAGGGTTTCATAAAAAGACCAACCTGATTGAAAAAATAAGGTTCACCTTTAAAAGCCTTATTTCGATCTACCATGCATGAAAAACAACAATGAAATAACTATTGGTGTTGGAAGAATGAAGAAAAACATCTCATTTTGTTGTTTTGTGTTGTCATTGATGTCACCATGTTATATGTGTTGCAACTACAAGGTTAGTTTGATCTGGTATCTGAACCGGTATACAGTTATCATCCTCTAGTATTTTGGTCTGCAATCCTCTGCTGTTAATTATTGTTGCTTGTGGATTTGAGAAATGGTTTATGGATGTTGGAAGCATGTATGTTCAAAGTCTTACGTATTCAGGTGCTTGAACGACAAATTGTCATTACTCCGTTGTTGCATTTTGCTATTAGGTCTATTTCTGGCCGACCTGATGGATAGTTGATGTTTTTGTGAATTAATTTTGTTGTGCGGATCTATGTGTGACCTATCTTAGGTCCATGCCGACATGATGTAGCGTGCTGAATGTTTGAAGTGTCTTTGGAAAGATTTTGAATACTTGAAGTTGACAATTGGTATTTTTGGTGAATAAAGGATTGTATCTAATTAGGCTGACCTAATTGATGCTTGTAGATGTATCAGCTATATATTTTGGATAGTTTTGAGTTTGCAATAGTTGTTAAAGTTTTTGATGATGATGATGCGAATGTGAAGAAGTGCGAAAATGATGAAGAGTTTTAAGTCAGTTTACTGAGCTTCAAAGGAACTAAATCAACACTTGTTAGGTGTACATTATCAATTCATTTTCTGGCTATAAGCCATTTTGTCATTGTAATTCTATAGGCAGTGAGCCTCTCTGGACCAAGAAGAACAGAAGGACACTCCGGTAAGACCTAGTTCCCCTTTCAAATTAGAGGCTATACTCAATTCTTTGTTACATTTTGAAGATATGTTGAAGCCTACAACAAAATATTATGATCAAGTGGGGAGAGAGGATAGAAAGACATTAATTTTAGCCACTATTCAATATGTTATCACATTGGATTTTAAGTGGGATGATGTAAATAATAATGTGCCTAAGAAAATGTGGGTAGCCCTAATGAAAAGGCAATCAAAGGCTATTGAATTAGAAGAGAAGATCATAAATGATGCATTTAAGAAAATTGGGTCTTCTTTGACCCCAAATGATTTGGAAACCCTGAAGAAAATATGTGTAGAAATGTTCTGGATGAAGAAAAGAGTGAATATTTTGATGACAAAGGATAAGAAGTAGATAAAGAAAAGAAGGAAACTGCAAAAGTAATCAGAGATACGACTGAGAAATATGGCATGCTTGGTGCACTACCATCCGGTTCTGCACCTAAATCAGTTGAAGAAGGTTCTATAAAAGAAGTTTAGGAAGATATTACTTCCGGTACGGGTGATACAGGTATTTCTGTGGAAATAAATGATGCAGATATCCCTCTAGATACAGGTGTTGAAAATGATCCTCTAGAGATGGAGAAATAGAACGAGGGTGAAGCTGAGCCTAAAAAATATGATAATGCCCCTCCGGAGCATGTAAGAGGTGAACAAGATAATGTTGAAAAAGAAAAGGGTAATGATGAAGGTGAAAAGGATAATGTTGAAGGAGAACAAGATAAAGGTGAAAATGAAGGAAATGATGAAGAAGGAAACAAAGACAAAGACAAAGATGAAGAAGAAAAATAAGAAGAAAAAGAAGAAGAGAAAGAAGAAGAGAAAGAAGAAGAAGAAGAGAAAGTGGAAGAAGAAAAGAAGGAAGAAGAGCAAGAAAATGAAGAGGAAGAAGAGAAAAATGAGGAATCTGTTGGGAAGAATGAAGAAAATCTAAGGTAGGTTGTAGAATCTCATAGATCTCCCAGAGAATTCTCCTCCAGTGATGATGTGTTGAAAGGCTTGCTATCCAAGTAGATAAAATTCCAACTGGTGATTCCTCCGGAGCTTCTACAACCTCCCATGATTCAAGGTAGTGTGGACTTAGATAAAATTTATCTTGTTCATAAGTTCGTATTGGGTGATGCATTGCATATATCTAGTAGAAGAGAAATTCTTGAGACACATCAAAAAGGGACAAAGCTTATTGATGATGCTCTTAAAGCATTGTAGGAGGCCACACCCGATACTTCAATAGATACATCACCCACTCTAGTAGAAAATTTGAGAATATTATTGGACTCCTTTAAGGAGTATGCCTCTGGAATTGGTGAGAAGACAATGAAAGAGGTTGAGGAGAAGCTGGCAGAGAAAAGGTTGTTGGCATTGCATGACAATTGTGCTCTGGTACACAAAAATGTTGAGAAGAATCTATAAGCTATGCAGATTTGTGAGTCTGAAGAAAATGTTTTCTTTGCTTATTTCTTGAAGTGGACGGATGCCACTCAGAATATTAAAGATCTTATGGACTCCATTGAGTCCTAGTTGACTATTGTCTCCAGTACCTACGATGCATCTAAGGATAGAGATAGATCAACCTGGAATGCCATCTCTACTCATAAAGATAAATTTTTCATTCTACAAAGTAAAATGAAGAAATCATTAGAAAATTTGGTCAGTTAGGTGACCTTGTAAGAATGGAGTACACCTCGGTTGCCAATGCTTTGGAAAGTACAAAGAAACTTGAGAAGATAAATCTGAATCCTGGTACTCTGGATGATGCAGAGGAATTTTTGGTGGATTTGGAATACTTGAACAGGATATTGTTGCAAAGAAGAGTTGGGAGAATGGTAAATCAATGTGGCAAGGTATTCTCAAAGAGCTTCAAGGCTTGCCATCATCTGGTTAATGCTTGTTTTCCTTAGTTTTCATATTTCCTATTGAGCTACCCTTTATCCTTGATGTCCAAGGGGGAGTGAAAAGTGATAGAGGAAGAGATACTAGTGATATGGGGAGAAGTGTTGTACATAAGAGGTCTTGTAAATTTTGGCACATGTTTCCATCAATGGAAAAGGGGGAGATTGTTGGAAGAATGAAGAACATCTCATTTTGTTATTTTGTGTTGTCATTGATGTAACCATGTTATGAGTTGCACCTGCAAGGTTAAGTTTGATCTGGTATCTGAACTGGTATACAGTTATCATCATTTGGTATTTTGTTCCGCAATCCTCTACTGTTGATTATTGTTGCTTGTGGATTTGAGAAATGGCCTATGGATGCTGGAAGCATGTATGTTAAGAGTCTTATGTATTCAAGTGCTTGAACGGCGAATTGTCATTACTTTGTCGTTGCATTTTTCTATTAGGTCTATTTTTGGCCGACCTGATGGACAGTTGATGTTATGGTGAATTAATTTTGTTGCGTGGATATATGTGTGACCTATCTTAGGTCCATGTCGACATGATGTAGCGTGTTGAATGTTTGAAGTTTCTTTGGAAATATTTTGAATACTTGAAGCTGACAGTTGGTATTTTTGGTGAATAAAGGATTGTATCTAATTAGGCCGACCTAATTTATGCTTGTGGATGTATCAACTATATATTCTGGATAGTTTTGAGTTTGCAATAGTTGTTGAAGTTGTTGTTGATGATGATGCGAATGTGAAGAAGTGCGAAAATGATGAAGTGTGTTAAGCTAGTTTACTAAGCTTCAAAGGAACCGAATTAACACTTGTTAGGTGTACATTATCAATTCATTTTCTGGTTGTAAGCCATTTTGTCATTGTAATTCTATAGGCAGTGAGCCTCTCATTTTGGACAGTGAGTCCTAGCAGTGAGCCACCCTTTTGTAATATTTTATAACTGATAATACTATATTGTGAGCTAACACTCACCGTGGTTTTTCCTATTTTTGGTTTTCCACGTAAAAATCCTGGTGTTCATGTGTTGTGTGATTTCATGTTTTGTTAATGCTCTTGCTTATCTTTGCTGTTATATGCATTGGAGTAATTGGATGGTATTTGTTCAATAAATTTAAGAAGATATTGATTCACCCCCCCTCTTAGTATCTTGGATATTCAACAGTTGGTAGCCAATTTTAACTCCATATCACCCTCAGGATTGCAAACCTTCTGGGTCCAAGATTCTAAAACTGGCAACAAGAGGCAAATCCCCATGAATTTATGATTAGGGGGAAAATAGGGTTTACAAAAATGAAAATGATAGACAACTAATTATCACCCTAATGCATGTGATTTTGTTTGTGATATGATGCAAATAACAATAAAAAACTAACCCTAACTATTATAGCAACTATGAGGGGAGTTTTTAGAGCTCAAAATGATGTGTACCTTGCTACAAGAAGCCTATTTTTAGGTCACAAAGAACTCATTCTCCTTTAGTGGTGAATGGGTCCCTATTAGGGTTTTTGAAACTAAGATATGGGTTCTATTCCTTGATTCCTACACTATTAGATCCTTGGTTATCAGCTCTCAAAAACCTGTAGAAAATTCTATATCCTTCTTTCCGTGTTCTTGCACTATGAATGACAACTTTGTAACTTGACAACTTTGACAATTTTGCTTCCAATTTGTTCTCCACTTGATCTTCAACCTATAAATTTGCAAATACACATTCAAGAGAAGAAAAACTTGTTGATTGTTAGTGAATAGGGGTTTTCCTCAGTCAAACCCCTTTTAGGTAGCTAAACGAAATGATGAAATAATGAAATTGAAGCATGAACATGAAATAATGAAATGTTGATACCTTGGAAGTTTTCTGGGAACGTAAATCTACTAACTAACATGAAGTGGCCATGAAGAATGTAGATCTTGATCTCAAATAAGAAGTGAAACTATGCTTGCAAGTAGATTCTTAATTCTACATCAACAATCTTAGCTCAACAACATGCTTGAATGCACTATGCCTTTGACATGATGAAATGATCTTGAATTGTTGCAATGATACTTTAATAATCTACTCTTGTGAACTCTATAATACTCTTATAAAAGTAATACTAAATTCTCATGAAGATCTAACATGAAACTAGGTGAATTAACCCCATATTTATACTAAATCTAGGGATTAACCCCAAAATTCAAAACAATTCAAGCTAACACCAGATCTAGGATTGAAAATCAGTAGAATCCTACCAAAATTAAATTCAAAAAGGGGTGTCTTATGTGAGGAGGACCCATTTTCCACTAAACACGAATTATTCCTAGCACAAGTTTCTAGGACCTTGCTTTGGGGGGTGGAAAGAACATCAAAAACCCACCTAAAAAATGGATAGAAAGGGGAGTCATATGTGGAGAGGACCCATCCATGACTAAAGGCGAATGGGTCCTAACACCATTTTCTAGGACCTTGATTTTTCCAAATTTAATGTTATGTAATTTGATTATTGGGTGTTGGGATAGATCCTTCAAAAGGTGTCATTAATAAGGCTTAAATTTGAATTAAAGGGGCTAATTAAGCTCAATTAACCACAATTAATTAATGAAACCCTAGATAAGTGTGAAAGTGTGCTACAACACTTTATAACACCATAAATAAGGTACAATTTAAGTACATTTTGTTAAAAAGGGTCCATATATTAATGTGAATGTGTACAACACATCACAACACTAAACCAAGGCATTAATTAGGTTAATTATATATCATTTGTTCCCAAATTAAATTAGGAAAAGGGACACTTTTTCCGTTACTACATTTTTCCCCTACTTTAGTGAGAGTTTTCCCTCACGACAAACTCACACTAAAGTAGACATTCAAGACACTTAAGTATGCAACAATAATAAAGGTACATAGCCATACCCTATCAAAGGCTAAGAAAAACAAAGAAAAACAAAGGATCAAGCACACCATTCCAACATAATGTGGGATGGGGTTGTTTTTCCGCAACATGCGTTATTCACTCTGGGGTAGTGGAACCTTAGTCTGTCCACTAGATGAGTTATCCCAACAAGCATGCTCACTCTGGGGTAGTGGAGCCTTAGTTTGTCCACTAGGTGAGTTATCCCAACATGAATGATCACTTTGGGGTAGTGGAACCTCAGTCTTTCCATTAGGTGAGTTATCCCAATAAGCATGCTCACTTTGGGGTAGTGGAACCTCAGTTTGTCGATTAGGTGAGTTATCCCAACATGTATGCTCACTCTGGGGTAGTGGAACCTCAATCTATCCACTAGGTAAGTTATCCCAATGAAGTGGCAAATGAGAGAATCATATTAGCCTCCCATACCATACCAAAGTTATCCTCCCGACAACTTCGATAAGGAACCATAATGTAATGCTTTTTGTATGCTAAATTGAATGTCATGTTTATATGTTTTTGTTAAAGGGGATTTTTCCTTTGTTCACATAAGGTCTTCTTCTCAGGGAACATCGTGCCTAATGTCTCCAAGAGAGGACAAGTCAAAGATTATCAAATCGCCACTTATCAAATGCCTCTCGTTTCACATCATGCCATAAAAGGAGATTATATGCTTGGAAATATCGTACTCTTGGAGGACATAAAACCCAATGAAACCACTAAGAAAAGGACACATCACAAAAAAAAGAAAATCATGCCATGAAATATGCTGAAAGATGTCATCGATGTATGCCCCCTAAAGCAGTTGCTAACATAATTACTGTGAGCAATTGCTTTAAAGTAGCCAATTTTTTCTCTTAAGACATGAGAGCTTTCCTTAGAAAACCATATGCCAAGTAATATGTTTCCAAAATAAAGCTATGCCATGAAATAGGAAGGAAGGAACTGCCCCCAAAAATACATAAGGGATCTATGGATTCAGGGTCAGTATTTGCTACATTGTTGATTTAGAGCTTAGAACTATCATCATTCCCCAAATACTCATAGAAATAGAAGAATGACACAAAGAGAGCAAAAACAAAGAAAAATAATTTTCGGTCAACATGGAAGAGACCTACATGTCTCAACGCCTTGCGTCATCCCCAAAAAGAAAACACAAGATAAATGAAAAGAAAAGATAAAGGAAAAGCCTTTGGGTCAACATGGAAGAGACCTAAATGTCTCGATGCCTTGTGTCATCCCCAAAAGGAAAACACAAGACAAATGAAAAATGCATACAACATAGAGAAGAAAGTAGGTACATATAGAGGAATGTTACAAAGAGAGAGATACATCAAATGGAACATCACAGGGGATCAAATTACACACATGCAATCACATAAAGAAACATGAAAAAGCAAAAAAATAGTAAGGAACATGCGAGTCAACCTAAAGCAGGTCATCCGCATCTCAATCTCAGTTTGTATAAGTGAATGGCAGACAACTAGCCAAAGGGACAAGAGCAAGTGCCGAACTAGGGGAAGCACCAAGTTCAACACTCTTTCTAGGAGATTTGTCATCTAAGCTCATAGAAGAAGAAAACAATGTATTCAACTCATCATGCACTTCTTCATCAATATTTTTAATATTAATGTCATCATCTAGATTAATCACAACAGGAGGTCAAATGACAATGTCCATGGAAGGTTCTTGTTTATATTGCAATGAAGGTATAGAGTCATCATGCGTTGCTTCAGGTAAGTTTGGATTTTGATTCTCTATGTTATTCTTGTCTTCTTGAGTTTGTAACCTATGAGCAATAGCATATTGTCTATGCCTATGCTCTCTAGCACTTCGATTCTATTTTAATATGTTATCAATTTGTGTTTGTGTAAGAGTGGGTTTGTCAATCATAGGTTCCTTCTCTTCCTTGGGAGGAATAGAAGAAACAACAGTAGCTTGTTCAACTACTTTCTCTTTAACTTTGTAGACTTGTTTGACTCTAGGAGGGACAATGAGATTGTTTTGATTATCTTGTGGTCTCTTATAGTAAATAGTAGGAGGTTTTTCTATAGGTTGTTCTTGAATGTTCGGAAGGGCTTTCGGTTCAATCCTTGCTTCATCAAGGATGGGTGGTTCAATTATAGGTTGAGGCATGTTTTGAAGGGATAATTCTGCTATTTTATTTACCTTGAACTTTTGATATGATTTGAAAAAGAAGTCCTGACGAGGCTTAATAGGTTCCTTAGGTTTGGGCCAAAAGAAATATAATGAAAATTTTCCTCTGGTCGACGTAGGATTAAATCTATTATGATGCACAATAAATATATAATTTCCAAATGGAAACTTTAGGTCCATTTATGCACAACTAAAGGGATGAAATTCATGGAGCAAAGCTATGGATAGCCTAACTTCACATGAAATTGGTCTGATTGTGGGATGATGGTGAATGAAACATTTAATGTTTTTGGTCCAACTTTTAAAGGGATATCTATCGATCCCATCGTAGGACAAGAAAAACCATTGTGTGTCTTGATCCATGCTTTCGGTTTATCATATGTATCTTGATATAGTTCATGCATAGAGAGGAATTCTTTAGTGATCACATTCTCTCCATAGACGGGATCAATTAATATCCCATTATTGGGCTTATTATTGATTCGACCAGCTATGTAAAGAGGACCATCAGGTGCATAGCTAAGTATGTCATTTTGTGAGAAGGCAATGTCAGGAGGCTTTTTAGTTGAGCCCTTACGAGGTCTAGCTTCAATAAATCCTACCATTTTAATCAGTTGTTCTTCATTGATATCTTTTGTGTTTTCATCATCCGTGTCCACATTCATCACATCATTCTTTATTTCCTTAGCTTTAACAAGGTTGACCATGGCATGTATGTTATTATTATCTTGTTTGTTCAAATACTCATGACATAAGAAACTAAGGCTATAGGAAATTTGTATTTCATTTTGAGTTTTAAGCACTTTCCTTAGATTTTGTATAGTGGGAACCATGCTAATGTCTATGCTTTCACTAAGGATACAATATTGTAAGTTTTCTATTTGTTCATCTAGTTTTTCTATAACATCATGCACATTGGTTGTAGGAGGTGAAGTCATGGGAAATGAGGTATGCAAACTATGAGCCATAGAGGGTTGATTATCAACACTATCAGAGAGAGAGTTAGAAAACCCAAGATCCACAATGAGTGAGATATTGCGGGATGACATAAGCCTCAAACTACATCTTACAATAGTATTGCTAATAGGACTCCAAGTTGTAAAGCTCATAAAAGTTTTACAAACCTAGTGTGCAAACCCTAAATGGAAAGGGGCAATGCAATGACCTAGAATGAAATACAATTTCTAGATTCCACACAATGCAATAAACTGAAAATGAAATGTTGTAAATGCGATTTTGATTTTTGACAATGCACTGAAATAAAGAAAATTAAGCTAGATTCACTAAATTTGATGAAACATAAAATCATAAAATTGAAGCAGGAAAGTAATAACAACAAACATAAGCCTAAAATTGAGATTTCAATTTCTAGAAAATGCAAATAAGGATCTAACAGGGACCCATTCGCCATTAAGGGCGAATGGGTCCTGGTTAAGTATTTTTGGAATGTTTATGCTAATTTTTGATTGATTTTTAATGCTTTTTAGATGCCAGAAGGTTCAGGTCAAGCCTGATCAGGGACTCATTCACCAGTAAAGGTGAATGGGTCCTTGATTAGGGTTTTTTAACTATTTTTGAATGATTTTCAAGGTTTCTACAATGTCTTTCAATTCCAGGTATGAGACAGTGACTTTCGGTTTTAGATTTTTAAGAAATGCAATGTTGTTTTGATTTTCAAATGCAATTCTATGAGATTTATGATATGCAAAATAATGTAATTCTAAACCCTAAATGAGATGAAAATATGAATTTCAAGCAAGAAACCCTAAATGAGATCTAATTCAATGCAAGTTAAAAGAAAATGAATGCAAGATCTAACATAGGATGCAATGAAAGACTTCAAAATCAGAAAATTGCAATATTCAATATGTTAGGTTCACCATTTAATGATTAAGGGGAAAATAGGGTTTACCAAAATAAAAATGATAGACCACTAATTCTCACCCTAATGCATGTATTTTGTGTGTGATATGATGTAAAAAAAAATTAGAAACTAACCCTAATTGTTATAGCAACTATAAGAGGATCTTTTAGAGCTCAAAATGATGCGTACCTTACTGCAAGAAGCTTGTTTTTAGGTCACAAAGGACTCATTCGCCTTTAGTGGTGAATGGGTCCCTATTAGGGTTTTTGAAACTAAGATATGGGTTATGTTCCTTGATTCCTACACTCTCTGGTCCTCGGTTATCATCTCCTGAAAACCTTTAGCAAATTATGTAGCCTTCTTTCCATGTTCTTGCACTATGAATGACAACTTTATAACTTGACAACTTTGACAATTTTGCTTCCAATTTGTTCTCCACTTGATCTTCAACCTATAAATCTGCAAATACACATTCAAGAGAAGAAAAACTTGCTGATTGTTAGTGAATAGGGGCTTGCCTCGGTCAAACCTCTTTTAGGTAATTAAACCAAATGATGAAATGATGAAATTGAAGCATGAACATGAAATAATGAAATGTTTATACCTTGGAAGTTGTCTTGGAATGTAAATATGCAAACTAACATGAAGTGGCCATGAAGAATTTAGATCTTGATCTCAAATAAGATGTGAAACTATGCTTGAAATTAGATCCTCAATGCTACATGAACAATCTTATCTCAACAACATGCTTGAATGCACTATGCCTTTGACATGATGAAATGATCTTGAATTGCTGCAATAAGACTTTAATAATCTGCCCTTGAATTCCTTCAAAATGCTCTTGTGAACTCTATAATGCTCTTGTGAAAGCACTCTTTAATGATCATGAAGATCTAGCATGAAACTAGGTGAATTAACCCCATATTTATACTAAATCTAGAGATTAACCCCAAAATTCAAAATAATTCAAGCTGACACCAAATCTAGGATTGAAAATCATTAGAATCCCACCAAAATTAAATTCAAAAAGGGGTGTCCTATATGAGGAGGACCCATTCGCCACTAAAGGCGAATGGGTCCTAGCACAAGTTTCTAGGACCTTGCTTCGGGGGTGGAAAGAACATCAAAAGCCCACCTCAAAAATGCATAGAAAGGGGGGTCCTATGTGGAGAGGATCCATTTGCAACTAAAGGCGAATGGGTCCTAGCACCATTTTCTATGAACTTTATTTTACCAAATTTAATGTTATGGAATTTGATTATTGGGTGTCAGGATAGATCCTTTGGAAGGTGTCATTAATAAGGCTTAAATTTGAATTAAAGGGGATAATTAAGCTCAATTAACCACAATTAATTAATGAAACCCTAGATAAGTGTGAAAGTGTACTACAACACTTTACAAAACCATAAATAAGGTATAATTTAAGTACATTTTGTTAAAAAGGGGCCCTAGATTAATGTGAATGTGTAAAACACATTACAACACTAAACCAAGGCATTATTAAATTAATTATATATCATGTGTTCCCAAATTAAGTGAGGAAAAGGGATACTTTTTCCATTACTACAATTTACAAATCAATTCATGATTACTCCAATAAGCATCATCCTCCACAATAGACTCTGGTTGGATTACCAAAACAAGATGCTCAGGGCATTGCTCCAAACATCCATTCACTTTTTTGAGCCTAGAAAAACTATTCTCAGAAACAGGGCCATTACTAGCTAAAGACTTATTTGAAAACTCCATATACTTTTCATGCGTTGAAGAAGATGGATCTGCACGATGCATAGCACTAGGAAGCACCCAAAACGTTTTAAAAGAGCCCACAAAAGAGGTCAAACCTGTACCACCCGCACAACCAAAGAACAACAAAGAAAGCAAGGAATAAAAGACGAAAACCATAGCTCTAGGAAACAGGAGAAATCAACAAAGAAAATGATGAAAAATTTCCCCTGTGGATCACATCAATTGCCCCCAACACCACCAAAAACATGCAGATAGAGCCACTAAAGAAAATCGCGGCTAGGGTTTCCCCTAGCCCATGTGCCCAAGCCTGCACAACTTCACCATCTCCTCCCCACTCCTAGACTTCATTTATGTAGTACCAATATTTATCTCACATTACTCTTGTTCATTTTATCAAAAGTTAAAAGGATTCATACTATAACATTCTATTTCAAATTTTTCTTGTATAGAACATAAAATGTTACCTAAAAATACTTTTTCTCTCTTAGATTTCTATAGTTGCAAGTCTTCATTGTGTTCTTATATTTATTTGATATAGTTATTTTTATTTTTAGGTTTTTTCATTTCTAACATATAAATGGCTAACTTCAAGATAGGTATATTAATATGTTCACCTTTATGTCTATGAGACATATCATATTTTACCAAAAATAACAATCCAAGAAATATGTAACTATCCATGTCATTATATACTGTAAGTTTTGTAACAATTTTTTTTCCTAAATTATGGCATGTACATCTTATTCATACCTTCCTATTTTAGTGGTTCACTTGTGATTGAATGTTGTTTTGGAATTTTTGGTCTTTCTTTCCAAACATTTTCACGAATATATTTTATTTTGGAAAAAGACTTAACTAACCATGAATCCACAAAATCATCAAATTCTAAAAGCTTATAACTAGAAAAATCTAAACCAATTATAATACATATAACTATTATTTATAAGATAAATTATTGAAGTTGATTCTTTTGATTTCTTATTTGATTCTAATTCCAAGTTTGCTATCTTGGCATCTGCTATAAATATCTTTATTTATTTATTTAACTATATCATGGATTTAAATTATATTTTCTTTTTTTTCAAGTCTAGAAATATCAATAATGATAATATCAATCTTTTAGAAGGTAACTATGTTAGAGCCATACTCATGTGAGATATGTTCTTTTTTCTTTCTTTTTCTTGATGAAGGTGCCTTTTCCTTCTTGTATTTGTCCTTCTTCTAGGTTGGTTCTTTATAACTATATTTTTTCTTGGTATATTCTTTGAACTCCTTTTACATTTTTTCCTTTTCTTCTCTCAAATATTTGAGAGTTTGTATATGCTTCCTTCCTTTGGCATGTGCATTTATAGGGATTTTTGTTCTCTTCTACTTCCAAATTTTTCTCATAAACTTTAGATTTTTTCTTAGTAAAATGATAATAAAATCATCATCATCTTCTATAGTTTCCTCATTTGAAGATGATTGCCTTTTCTTTTGTCTTTATTGTACCATGTTATAAGTTTCTATATTTTTTTTTGGTGAAAAAGGGGTGTTTTATCTATCTAGTTAATCACCTAGATTCTATTCACAATAATTTCTTTACTTAGGATACACATAGGATAGTTATCACTTTATGTATCAAGCCATAAGTTTAAGAAACATGTCATAATCTTATGCAATCTTATGTTTACCTTGGCCTATATAAACAAGTGGTTCTCTTTGTAATCTCATTAATTCATTCAATCATTCCATTATCATTGTATCATTTACATCCTTTGATAGAATAAAATTATTCTCTCATAGCTAATCTCTCTTGAGCTTTCATAAAAGTTCCTAGATCTTGGGTGGCTAGAATCTTCAACCAAATATTGTATGGTATAGAGCATTCTATACCAACTCTTACATGATATCAAAGCTTATGCAATTTCTTCTTGTTAGTATTAATTGAGAGATATAGGTTGAAAATATTGGTAGATCTTGAAAATTTGAGTATTCTCTTCTCTTGCATCAAATGATGATCTGGAGATTTAAAAAAATTGATAATGTAGACACATAAAATTGACCTAGGCCTACAAACTTTATTTTCTCCATATTTCTTCTTAACATAATTAAAATATTTAATTATGTCAGATTGTCCAAATTCAACTATTAATTAAATAATTCTTAATTATTTAATTAGTTCATCCTTTTTATTCCTCCTGACTATTTAAATAAATAAATAATATAATTATTTATTTATTTAAATGTGTCACTAATTTCTTATGTCCCTCTATAATTAAATATAATTATTTGTCCACTATGTATTCCTGATTATTTAAATAAATAAACTTTATTTACTTATTTAAATATGCCATTAATTTCTAAGTCATCCATATCATTCAAGCAAGAGTCAAGATCCACATTCATGCTAGCCATTTCATACAAGTTTGCAGCCTTTGTTACAAGGGTTTGGTGAGTTGTAACAGAGCATATTTGTTCATTCATCATTCCTTCATTTCCACTACAAAACAAAACAACATTTTTTTCTCTCCTCCACATGTGTGATTGCAGATCTAGGTGTTTTGGACTTGAAGATCCTTTGAAGACTAAGTTGCAAGATTCAAGAAAGTTGTCAAAGTTGTCAATAAGTTATCATCTTCATGGAAAGTCACCTTAAGCCAAAATTCAAAGTTTCAGACTCAGAGATCAGAAGGGAGAGAAGCTACAAAAGATCACTAGAGGATATCAGAGTTTTAGATCAACCCTGATATTGAGACTAAATCACCACTTGTGGCATATGAGTCCCAATGTGCATCAAAAGTCATAATATCAAGATTGTAGACCTTATTTCGAGCATCTCCAGTTTTCTAGGTGCACCTCTATTCATTCTTAGTTCATTACTCTGATTTTAAGCTTCATTTTCTAGATTACATAGTTAGGTTTTGCATGTTACTTTCATTTCTTGTCTTTCTAAGATTTGCTTAGTGGTGAACCCCCCTTTGTTTAATCACATCCAAGGAGACTTTGTAACAACCACTTCTCTCATTTCAATCATTAGGTTGTTGCTCCTAGGGTTTCCTTGAATGAACAAGAGTGAAAGAGGAGATATGTGGGATCCATCCATTCCCTTCACTTATCCCCTCATTTCCTTTGTGTTCAGAAATGATACTATTTCAATGAAAAATTATGATCCTTATTCTACAACTCTTGTTGGGTCCAATGTGAGATATTGCATTGGGAAAAATATTTAAATTAAATGTTGCAGAGCTCAAAATAGGTCCCCATTAGGCATAACAAAGTGCCACAATCATCTTGAATGAAATACATCCTTAAATATATCATGGGAAGGTGTGTTGTCCTATACCAATTATATGATCCAAAATTGGAATTAAAGTCATTTTGTGGTAACTTGTAGTGGAAAATAATGATTGTTAGATTGAGTTATTAGCTCAACACGACCTTGTATTGAAGAAAATGCTCCTACAAAAAGACTTTAATATGCATCTAGAACTCCAAAAAGCCTTGAAAACAAAGAAATATAAAATGATTTTTTTTAGGTGATGCAATATTGTGCAACCTCTAAGTTGCTTCCACATCATCATCCAACCCTTCTAGTAGCTTAATCTCATAAGTATTCTTAGAAAAATGGGTATAATATAGTATGGACCAATTCTCTTGGGCTCGAGCTTTCTATAATTTCTTTTGAGGAAATTCTCTTTTCATAGATGCGCTATAAAATATCACCCTTAGTGTAATTATTTTCCATTTACGGGTATGTGCAGGATCATGATGGACCAAAAATTGGCGATATGATGGGTATGTGTAGGGTATGTGGCTGACGAATGTTTTTTACCCAAAATCGATGAAACGAAAAGGGTTTCTAAAGGAGATTCTTAGCTTTCCACCAATATAAATTATCCTTTACTTTTTTTTTTTTTTTTAGACTGCAAGAATCGGGTAGCACGACCCCCTATAAATTGCAGTGCACTTGGTAAAATTTTTAATGTGACTGGCGGCGTTGGCGTGACACGCCCTCTGGTACCACATGGGTGGGGGAGACTAGACCTTGTGACCAACCTCCTGCAACATGAAAGATTTAGCCAACCGAGCTAGGGCCCCAACCCAATTATCCTTTACTTTGAATTTAATAGATAATTATTATTCATTTTCTATTTGAATTTACTAAAGTCCTAATTGATAGGTGATTGAAAAACATCTATAGCTTTCAAAGGATCACATTTTTGAATCAAACATGCATCACATTCTATGTTTCACATACTATAGGATTAAAAAAAGAATTTCATGAAGTTTTGACCAAGTTAAGGTGGTTAGACATACAAGTTTTTATATTTTTTAAAAGTTATAATAAAAAATCATAATTAATTATTTACTTGGAAAAATTACAAAAAATATGCATCACATCGGGACATGAGTCCTCTACTTATATCTAAAATCTTATAATTTTTTTATCATTTTATTGTGGTTAGGGTGGAGCACACCTACTTCTTATTTTTCCTTGAAATTTAAGTACTACTGTATTGAAATTTAAAATTTTCACCAAATAGATTTAAAAAAAAAACCTAGTAGTTTAGAAACTACATTCAATTTGTTACAAATTCTATTCTTACATATTTTTGAAATAATATAGATAACTTATTTAAATTTTTACGTCAACTTGCCTAACTCTGCTTTTTTTGAATTTTTTGCCACTTAAGAGCCTTTTTTTTCTATGATGATCCTGCACATACCCTTACACACAAATTATATATAGCATCACTCTCATCTAGTTGTTTTCTAACTTGTGTATCAACATCCTTCATGTGCTACATGAAATTCTTAGCTTTTACATTTATGTGCCTACCATCTTCTACTCCCAATAGATTTGTGACACCTTATAGGGATGTCCCATGCACCACTTGAAATGACATTTCCCTAATGATCTACTCAGCAAATTGTTGTACAATACCAACAAAAAGTTCTACTATGTAGGATTTTTCCCTACTAAGAATCTAAGCATATCACCAAAACTCCAACTGACAATCTTTGTCTATTCATCCATCTTTGGACGATACACAAAGTTATAACTGATTTATGTGTTCAATGTCTTCCACAAGGAGCATTAGTAATGGATAGGAAACTGTGTCATGGTTTGAACCATTGTTGCACGAAAACCCATGAAACTGTGTTATCTCCTTGAAGAAAAAATATTCAACCTAAGAAGCATCATTCAACTTCTGATAAGGTAAGAAATATACCATTTAGAAAATCTATCTAGTATTTCAAGAGTCTTAGCCTTTTTTGTGCATGCTAATTTAAGGAAAAATATCCATGCATAGTTCGTCCTATGGTTTTTTTAGAGTACACAATGGATTGTATAGCCTAGTGTTTTGTGTGTCATCCATCTATAAAATCTAGGTTATAATATACAAACCCTTCACCAACTCCATACTCACTAATTTAACTATCATTTAAAACAATAATTCCCAATATACAACACCTTCTCAATAATTAAAACCTTAAAAAGCTCTCTCAAAAAGTTTTTTAAATATATATATTTTAAAAGATAGTCCCACCACGGATCAAGTCTTGTTGAGTACAAGGCCCGATGTCATAAGGGAGGAGGCTGAGATTGTGCCCTAGACAACTTAAACAGAATGAATAACCCTCAACCCTTGACTCTCAGCCGGAGAAATTTCGGCCTATTGAAATTGGAAATGATATAAACCCTTCCCCATCCCCAATAAAAAGAAAGGATAGTTACCTACTTTATAAAAAAGTAAATGACACCATAAATGGGGCATGTGTCCACCTTTTCATGCACTTTGAGGGAGGAATAAAAGAAAAAGATTCAAAAATATCTGAGAGAATAATGGAGGAGAATGTTTTTGCTAAATCCACCGGCCAGATAATTAGCAATTTTGTGGGCTGATAGGTTCCTTGGTAAATGTCTTACATCATTTCCAGATAAGCTTTCTGGCTTATTACAACATTCCTCTTTGAAGCTACACGTGCTCACCAATGGTTAGATTTGGATAGATAGAGTTAGAATCTCCGGTCCTTTTACCATCGTTCCCTTTTACTGAAATCTCTGATCCTTTTTCCATCTATTCCTTTTACTGATGCAAATAAAATGCTCTCGGGAAAAAGAAAAAAACAAACGAATAAAAAGCATCAAATGCCTATCTTTGGTCCCCACGAACGAATCAAAATCCCTTTCAATACCTTCCCCACACTTATTTAAGCTTAATTGCTGTGCAAAAAATAAACCATCTCCTCTGATTTTGTTTTCCTGCTCTCTGGTTTTCGGTTCCCAAGTAGCTCCTGCTTTCGCTTCTTTTTCACTCCAAGGTAGAACTCATCTCAGATTGATCTTATTACGCTTTTTCCCTCATTCTTTTTTTTGGGATAGTGTTGAAGTTCTTTCAATGGGTTTTCTTGAATAATGAGGCTTGTTCTATGCATTAAAATTTAGATCTTATAACATTGGATAGGATCTGCTGTTTGATACAGCTTCGAAGAATACAACAATATGGGCATAATCTGGAAGCACAAATCTAGTTACATTGTAGTTTTTTCAGTTCTGAAATTGATAGGATTTTTTTCGCATTAAAATAGATAGGATAGAAGATTCAGCAGTTGAACACTCTAATTTCACGCCTGTATTCAAATAGATAGATTTCTGACACTAAAATAGATAAGAATTTAGCGCCTTATAAACCCATAAATGGCAAAAAAAAACAAAAAAAACAAAAAAATTCAAAAATCTAATGCCCAAATAGATAGAGACTTTGAACTTCGGATGGTGGCTTTCCCCAGCTGGTTATGTTCAAAGCAAAAAGTAGATTTTGATGTGACCATAAATTGGTTTTCCACTACCAGTGTACAAAAGAGTGGACCTTCAGTGACACCCAATGTACTAGATGGTAGTTTCTTTATCATCAACTAAACTTTAGTGCAAGTGCAGTATGAGTCATTGCATGAGATCAAAGGTCAGTTGCAGTTTTGCAAATTAGCCAGTAAGTGAGTTTTTACTTATAAGTCAGTTTTTTTGTTCACAAAATAATTTAATTTGTTATTATTTTTATTTGTGTAGTTATTCTAATTATTTCTATTGATTTCTTTTCTTATTTTTCTTGTTTTTCTCTCCAGTCAAGTCATTGTCCTCCTGTATCTTGTTTGGCACGCAACTCTTTCTTCCTCCTTCCTATCTCATATCTTTTTATGCATTCTTGGTCTGCAACTAATCATTCTTATCCTTGAGCTCTCATTTTCATCGTAATGATGGATCACAGAGTCTGATCTGAAACATTGATGCAAAAAATATTCACACAATCAAATCCAAAAAACTTCAAACAATTATCATTATGAATTGTGGAAAACTGTTATCTTTAACTAATCTGTTTTTAGCCTGTGAACAAGATGATTAGCTGATGACCATTTTCCTGTGGGTTTTCAAGCCCAAAAAAGTTCAGTTCAGAAAATGTTGGTTCAAGCCAAACCCACTCTTAACAGTACAGGTGCTAGTTCATTTTACATGATAGAATATCAGAAATGGTTAGGTGGGTGTATCATTTTGTGACAGTGAGAACAGATGAGCCATATCCTATCATCATTTTATGGTACTAGGTGGATTTCAGTAGATGATTTTGAAACCTAACTTTCATTTGCCTGGTACTTATATCTCTATGATTTGTTGAACATTTTCTTTCATTGTGGCGGTCTCAGATTTGCTATGGAGATTAATGGATCTTTTGGAACAAGTAGTGTAACACAATCGGACGGTAAGGTGTGGCAAAACTTTCAAAAAAGTTTCAATGAGGTACAGAATATTCTAGATCAGAATCGACAGCTGATTAATGAAATTAGTCAGAATCAGGAGTCCATGATCCCTGATAATCTCTCGAGGAACACGGGCATGATAAGAGATCTCAACAACAATATTGGAAAAGTAGTTTCCCTCTATTCTAATCTGTCTACAACATTTGTAAAGGAAATAAAGACGACATCACAAGGGGATTCGGCTGGAATTTCTAGTTCTGATAGGAATTCTGCCCAAAAGAGAACACGTCATGCTTAGAATGATGCGATTCCATCTGTATGAATTACTTTTGTCTGATGGAGATGGTATGATTGTACTCTTTTCCTACGTTCAGTGATGGTAATGCAATCTTAAAAAGTATGTGACTGGTAGATGAAGCTTTCTCTTTCATGACAATCAGGTACTATTTTCTGATGAAGTATGTCTACTGCACAAGGTACTGTTTTCTGATGAAGTATGTCTACTGCACAAAGACCTATATGGTATAGGTTGTGGAAGGAAGTGTTTTGTACCTTTATATGGCTAGACACTAGTTTTGAAATTGCATGGAGGAATTGTTTTTTTCTTGTAAGACATCAACAAATCTTCAACATAAAATCCATTAAGTTATATGAATTGTAAGAATGCACATCATTAGCTTAAGAAATTCATACTATCTAAAATGCACATCTTTAGCTTATATGAATTCATATTATCAACAAATCTTCGTCATAAAATCCATTAAGTTATATGAATTATAAGAATGCACATCATTAGCTTAAGAAATTCATACTATCTGAAAATGCACATCTCATTCTTTATGTGGCGATTTGAAGTGTAAAACATTTTACTTGTATTTTTGGCATGGTATTTAAAAGCTAATGTCATTTCATTTGGGCATCTAGAATCTAGAATGTATTAAAGAATAACTTTTCCCAAATCAAGGAGCATCAAAATATTTTTATGTGACATCAATATCAACATCAACATTTTAAGACATAACACATGGTTGTTTATCTTTTTCAATTTTGGTATAAAGTTGATGAATTGATATTCTAAGAATTTGACAAAAAAGAGAAATATTCTTAGTCACTTTCAAACTCCTTTATCTAACCACACAATTTTTATGTAGGTTCTAGAAATTAAGGAGTACGTGATTTGGTCCTAAAACACATAAAAATATATATCCACAATCACAATTTAAATTTATGAAAAAGTGTCAAATATGTAATTACATGATCAATTCTATGGTTGCAAAAATGAACCTTTATCTAGCATTTTTTAAACCGATTTTGATGCATTCAATTGGCACACCATAATTTTATGGTACATGGGAAAATCAATTAAGAACTCTTGACATATAGAGTTAAATTCAACGCCACACTAAGAGCTAACTACATTATTTGTTATTTAGTTTTATAGCATTCATTTTAGATATTAACTTGTCCTGCCTCTTATTCTTAGGGTATTTATGTATTAATGATGACTATTTAATTTACCCTACGATACATATGTATTTAGAAGTTATTTATTTCATTACATTTTTGGTGAACCTAACATTCCTTTATTCATTCTACATTAGCTTCACGGTGAGTGCAAAATCATGATAAGCCAAATAATATTGCTAAGTGATAGTGAAAATGCTAAAAATAGACTAAAGTAATTTCATGTAAAAAATTGTATAAATTATCTACACAATTTGAAAATAAAGAAGTATTAAAAGTTGTAGAAATTGAATGTAGGTTGTGCACTATTTTCTTTTTTTGTTGAAATTTAGATATAATATTTCAATGAAACACTACTAAACTTTTTAGGAAAAACATAACAAGTAGGTGTCACTCCAACTAAACTAAGTATGAATAAAAGAAAATATTTTTCATCCAAGATTTGGCTTTAAGTAAAGCACACAACAAATGTGACACATATCTTTTTGATTTTTTGAAAAATAAATAATTATTTATAAAAAGTTATTGTGACTTTTTAAGAATATTAAAAATAATTTTTTAGCCAACCTAACTTGGTAAAAAAAATGAAATTTAAAACTTTAAAAAACATATACCTGAGTAAATTTTATAATGTGATGCATCTTTTGGACCTTAAAAGGAATGAATATTTTGAAAGTTAGGAATATTTTTCAATATGCATATCTATTAAGAAATCAAACATAATATATATAAAAATTAATAATAATAACCTATTAAAATTATAATAAGTCGTATATTATATTTTTAGAATTTTTATAGTTTTATTTACAAGCCCTTTTCATTTTATTAAAGATAGTTATGAAAAAGTTAGCTTCAAGAATGAATTCATTAATTTTTTTAGGATAATAATAAATCGATGGTTTTTCAAGTTTCTTTGTCAAGTTTTAGTACTCCCACTTACCTAAATATAAGGTAATCCTAAGACATTTTGGAGGGAATCCATATTTGAGCTAGAATTATCAACACTTTTTCCATCTAAATTAAAATATAAGTCTAAATGTTAGCCCTTTTTCAACCATCAGGTTTTTTTACTAGTGCCACTATTTGTCCCATCATAATCTCACACTCGCTCTTCATTTTTGTGAACCCCTTTTCTCTTATACCACTTAAGATTTAATTTAAAATATCATTATTTTATGATTTTTTAACTTGAGGTTAATTATATGAATGTGATTCAAATTCTTTTGTTTTCTTATTGATTATCATTATAGGGTTGTTTATGCCAAGATCTAATTGAAACCCTAATTTACCTTTGAGAAGGATTTATTGCCTAAACTCTCTTATGGCTTCTCATCTTGATGATCAAAATATTTCCATTGAGGCTAATCATAATAAAAAAAAATAGTTTTGATCATGATACATGTCGATAAGAAATATCTTTCTCTCACTAGACAATCAATTTTTCAAGAGTTTTCAAATGATACTTTCCCTTCACAATGTTAGACACCCAAAACAACTGAGAGGGGGGGGGGTTAATCAATTGTACATTAAAACATTAAAACCATCATTAATACTTAAACCTTTATTAGCCTTCAAAACCTTATTAAGCATCAACAAAATGTAAACTTATGATTTACATAAACACATTCACAACCATACACCATAGAACACCAGATTTATGTAGAAAACCCTAATAAGGGAAAATCCATGGTGAGGATTAACTCACATATATATGAATAACAACATCAAATACAAAAGGCTCACTATCAGAAGGGCTCACTGTCCAAAAGACAAGAAAGGCTTACTACCCAAAGGACTCATTGTTCAGAATAGAAGAGAATACAAGAAAATTGTTACAAGGAGGTTCACTACCTCAGAGCAATAGGAAGATCCACCACAACAAATCTACATGATCCACAACCTTTGACTCATTGCTTCCAACAAATTTAGGTACACTAAAAATGTAGACACTTTCTACTCATTGCATCTGGTAGCCTTAGGCGTTTAAGCTCACACTCAGATTACCACACTTGATCACATTTACACCATACTTCACATCTCACCACATCTCCAACAATTAACCTTACTTATATATCCTCTAACACCTAAAACAATCTTGTTTAGGTTAGCCTTGAAATGAAACGTATGCACCTCAAACATGCAACCAACAAATAGGTCAACACCAAACACTTATGTGATGGAAAGAAGTGAAGGCGAACCACACTAAATGTTAACCAAGACCAAAATCAACACCGAAATGCTTCACCACGCTTCCAAAAACCATGAAGCACATATGCAAGTAACACTAACATGCCAAGTTGGCCAAATGGGTATATTAATGCTACCAAACGGTCAATTCACTCTTCAGTAGGTCCAAAAACATCCTACAGACCACAAAAAAACATCACACAACATCTCAAAATATTCTAACATCATCAAAATATTTAGCAACACTATTGCTACCACCTGAAATTAAGAATACCATCATCATGTGCAACCGATCACACTGCCATAGACATACAACTCACTAACCAACCTTGCGAAACAACAAAAAAACAAAAAAAATCCAAGGGAAGGTAGATATAAACAATATTATCATGTTCCCAAATATTCAAGACAACAAATCTTAATGCAGAGAAATGCATAGCAATTCCATTTCTCCCAAACAACCTTCTCCACTAGCAACACACTACCAAACACATCTTCCACTGCTGCACGATCTAGAACCCAAAACTCTAGATATAACACCTTTCAACATCTTTGATCATCTCATCCAAACCACACAAGCACATCTTCAACCATGAAGAAATGCATAGCATAATGCAAAACACAACTCTGCCACCTTGTACACTCTCTATCCAAATTTTCTCAAAAGCACTTGGAAACCAAGTGACCCGGTTGCATCAACAATATCATAAACACCTTCTCATCAACACCACACTATATATTGCAACAATCTCCCATCTACAACACTAATGTAATATCCCATTCTACAACACTTTATCAACACCACACTAGAGGTTGACATAGGTTGACATCAATGACAACACTAAAGACAACATAGTGCCACAATCTTCCTGTTGACATCAATGACAACACTGCAACAATCTCCCCCTTTATCATTGATGGAAGCACAATCTCTGAAAAACCATCAACAACAAAAGAAACCTTGCATCAAGCAATACTCCCCCTTACTAGGAATTTTCTTATATTTTAGACTTCAGTCTTCTCTCCCCCCTTGACATCAATTATTTCCTTGTGTTTTCCAAACTTCACTCTCTCCCTATTTTTTCTCCCCTTATTTTTAGACTTATCTCCTCCTTTGACATCAATGGCAAAGGGCAACACCTACACACTTTACTTTAGGCAACACCTGCAAGCAACTCTCTCTCACTTTCTCCACTACTCTTTCTCTTGCTCTCTCTCCACTACTCTCTTTTCACTGGTCTCTCCCCCTTAGGGGAACAAGATATGCTCCCCCTGACTACACCAACCAAAGACACCACTACCTACTCCCCTTGAGAGGTATCCTTCATTAGTCCAAGAACAAGAATGTATCTTGAATAACTCACCTGGATAGATGCACCAACTCATGCGTCTAGTTGAAAGGAGGGGAAATAACCCATAACTTCTATCAAAGATACTCAAATGCATCTTTTGGAAGAGCATTTGTGAAAATGTCTTCTATTTGATCCTTTGTAGGAACATAATCCAAATTTACTTCATTATCTACAACTTTCTCTCTTAGAAAGTGATACCAAATAGAGATATGAATTGTTCTTGAATGCATTACCAATTTTTTTGAAATGTTGATAGCACTTGTATTATCACACAAGACAGGAATAGGTTCATCATAAGATACTTTGATATCCTTCAATATTTGCTTCATCCACAACACTTGTGTGCAGAAAAATGTTGTTACAATATATTTTGCCTCTATAGTAGATAATGAAACTGAATCCTACTTTTTACTCAACCAAGAAACCAATCTGATTCCAAGAAAGAAGGCATCTCCACTTGTACTTCTTTTTTCATCTGTACAACCTACCCAATCTGTATCTTTATAAGCACTCAAAGAGAAATCAATATCCCTAGGATACCATAGACCAAATTCTAGAGTGCCCTTCAAATATCTAAATATCCTTTTTACTGTTGCCACATGTAACTCTAGGATCTTCTTGAAATATTGCCATAAGTCACATTGCATGCATGTTATATGATCTAGTAGAAATTAGATATAACAATCCACCAATCATAGATCTGTACTGGCTATGATCTATCTTAGGAGATTCATCACTCTTGCTCAACTTACAACTAGTAACCATGGGAGTACATACTAGTTTAGAGTCCTCCATTCCAAACTTCTTTAACATTTCCTTGACATACTTTGATTGTGAGATGAATATACCTTTATCAAATTGACTAATTTTTAGCCCAAGGAAGAAATTCATCTCCCCAAAAATTGACATTTCAAACTCATTTTGCACCTCCTCTACAAACCTCTTACACATTGCTTCATTTACTCCAAAGATGATGTCATCAACATACACAACCACAATCAAGATTCGGTCTTTCTCAACCTTGAAGTAAAGATTTCTATCTACAACACCCTTTTTGAATCCATACTACAAAAGATACTTATAATCCAATCTTACACACCAAGCTCTAGGAGCCTTTTTGAGTCCATATAAAGATTTATTCAACCTACAGACCCTATCAAAATCTTTTGATAATTGAAAACCTTCTGGTTGTTCAATGTACACCTCTTCTTCTAACTCACCATTCAAGAATGTAGACTTGACATCCATTTGATACACCTTGAAGTCTTTATGTGCTACAAAAGCCAAGATAATCCTAATGGCTTCCATTCTTGCCATCGAAGAAAAAATCTCTTCAAAAATCTATTCCTTCCACTTGTGAGTAGCCCTTACACATAAGTCTAGCCTTATTCCTAATGAATTCTCCATTCTCATTCAAATTGTTCTTGAAAACCAATTTAGTTCCTATCACATTCTTGTTTGCCGGTTTTGGGACCAGTTCCCAGGTATCATTCTTCTCAATCTACCTAAAATCTTCTTCCATAGCTTTGATCCAACTCTCATCCTTGCAAGATTCTATCATTTTTTTAGGTTCTACCTTTGAAAGTAAACAAAAGTTTATTTTTTCTTCTATCATAGCAACTCTTCTTCTTGTCATCACACATTTTCTCTTATCTCCAATGGTTTGATCTTCAGAATGATTCTTTTGCACATACTTAAAAGTCTTAGGATTCTTTTCTGGAGCTTCTCCCTCTTCCATTTTCATCTTCTTCCTCTTCTGTACAAGGGGGTTCATTAGATTCATATCCTTCTATCAAGACTGAGATTGATATGATTCTTCATCCACTTTGATATTTTAACTTTCAACTATCTTCTTCAACCTTTTTTTGTAGCATTTGTATTCTTTTCTCTTTGTAGAGTATCTAAGGAAGATTCCTTCATCTGATCTTGCATCAAAATTTCCTAAGTTCTCTTCATCTCTCCTGATATAACATTTGCTTTCAAACACTCTAAAATATTTCATAGTTGGAGGTTTTCCATACTAGTTCATAAGGAGTCTTTGAACTGTTCACTCATGCTTGTCCTCTATTAAGAATGTACACTATAGTATGAATTGCTTCTTTCTAGTAGAATTTTGATAGATTTTATTCCTTCATCATGGTTATTTCTTCTTCTTAAACTATAACATTTTTCCTTTCCACAACTCCATTCTATTGAGGAGTCCTAGGAGATGATAAATCTCTTTATCCCATGATCTTCACAAAATTTATTAAACTTATTGGATGTGAACTCACCACCTTTGTTAGATCTCAAACATTTTATTTTCAAATCCATTTCATTCTCAACCATAGACTTGAACGCTTTAAACTTATCTAGAGATTATGATTTTTCTTTGAGAAAGGTTACCCAATTCATTCTCGAATAATCATATATCAACAACATGAAATACCTATCAACTCGAGAGCTTATTATTCTGGTAGGTCCACATAGGTCTATATGCACCAACACCAAAGGTCTCATAGTAGAATTATTCTTTAGTCTTTAACCTTTTCTTTATTTTCTTTCCAAACTAACACTCCTTGCAAATTGCATTTATAGAATTTGTAATCTTTGGTAGATCTCTCACAACATCAGTAGTGTTGATCTTCACTAGGTTATCAAAATTGATGTGACCCATTCTTCTACGCCATAGCCAAATTTCATTGATTTGAGACGTGATGTACTTAACACCACCACCTTTGAGCTGACAAACATTTCCTTTTTCCCTTGTTCCTATTGCAAACAATTTTCCAAAGCTTCCTTTTCTGATTTCACAACCATCAACCTAAAACACCAAGGTGTATCCTCTACTACACATCTATCCTACATTGAGAAGATTATGCTGGAGATCCTTCACATAAAAAAAATCATCTGTTTTATGCTTTCCATCAAAACTAATTGAACCTTTTCCACAAATATTAGTAGATGTATCATCACCAAACATAACAAGATCACCATCATAAATTTTAACCTTAATAAACTTACTCTTACCACCTATCATATGATTTAAGCACCGGCTATCAATTATCCAATAGTTTCTCTCCTCTCTTGTATGAAAAACAATCAACATAGTTCCTTCAATACTGTGACCTATTTTTGGAGTGATTTCCTTCACACATCTTTTAGGATTAGTATAATTATTTCCAAAAGTTAAATCCATGAACAAGAATCATCACTTCCATCATTCAAATAGTCTAACTCCTCATCATTAGATACACCACTATCTTCTTTAACATAATAACTCTTCTTGACAGATTTACCTTTATGATCTTTATGTTTGTCATTTGCAACTTTGATTAGACATTTAGAATCATAATGACCTATCTTTCCATAATTGAATCATTTAAAGGGTAACTTACCTTTTTATTTTCTAGTGCCCTTTTTCAATCTTCTTACAAAATTTGCTTCTACCTCATCAAGATCATCTAGATTAGATTCATCATTCTCTTTCTTGTTGACTCTAAAGGTAGTTTCTTTCCTTGAAGTATCTTGGTCAAACTCTCTTAATTCAAAAGTAGTTAAAGCACCAAACATTTGATCTCTAGAGTGTTGATCCAAATTCTAAGCTTCCTCAATAGCAAAAACTTTAGCACTATAAGATTTAGGAAGAGTTCTCAATACCTTTTTCACAACTTCACTTTCCTCTAGTTTTCCACCAAGGTCATTGATGGTATTGATAATTTCATCCATTTGGAGCATGTAGCTTGCAATATCTTCATATTCTAACATCCTTGGGGTTTCAATTTTAACTTTTAAATTTTGGATCTTTGCTTGCTTAACCTTATCATCTCCTTCATAAATGCTCTGCAACTTTGTCTAGATCTCTTTAGCAATTTTGAGGATATCACCTTCACAAGTTTTGAATCAAAAATTCCACTCAAGATAGCATTCCTTTCTTTTCAATTATTATCATGATCCCTAAGCTCATCATCACTTACTGGAGGAGAAGTATGCATAGTGTATCCAATTTCAATTGACTTCCAAACACCAAACCCTAAAGAGACAAGAAATGCTTCCATCCTGGATTTCCAAAAAGCATAGTTTGTTCCATCAAACAAGGGGACCTTGACACTATTCCTATGCACCATCCAAATCTACCTCAAGTGGTTAAGCTTATTCTAAGGAACCACATCTATGATACCAATTGTTAGACACATAGGACAATTGAGAGGGGGGATGGATCAATTTTACATTAAAACATTCAAACCCTTATTAATCCTTAAACCCTTATTAAGCATAAGACACAGATAAACTTATGAAACACAAACAAATTCACAACCATACACCATAGAACACCAGATTTATGTGGAAGACCTTAATCAAGGAAAAAAAATAGTGGGGATTAACTCATAGATATATGAATAACAAAACCAAATACAAAAGGCTCACTGCGAAAAAGAGAATAAAGACTCACTGCCAAGGGCTCATTTCCCAAAGGACTTACTGTCTAGAATAGAAGAGAATAAAAAAATATTATTACAAGGAGGTTCACTACCTCAGAGAAACAAGAATATCCACCATAACAACTCTACACCATCCACAACCTTTGACTCACTGCCTCCAACAACTTCAGGTAAACTAAAAATGTAGACACCTTCTGCTCACTACATCTAGTAGTCTTAGGCATTTAAGCTTGCACTTAGGTCACAAAACTTTATCACATTAACATCATACTTTACATCTCACCACATCTACAAAAAATAATCTTTCTTATATATCCTTCATGACCTTAAACAATATTGTTTAGGTTGGCCTCAATAAAACGTATACACCTCAAATGTGCAACCAAAAAATAGATTGGCACCAAACACTTCCCGGTGGAAAAAAAGTGAAGGAAGACAGGAATAAGGGTTAACCAAGACCCAAATATACATCAACATGCTTCACCACACTACCACAAACTATGAAGCACATCCGTAAGTAATGCTAACATGCCAGGTTGGCCAAACCTATATTAACACTACCAAATAGTCAATTCACTGTTCACCAGGTCTAAAAACATCCTGTGTACCACAAAGAAACATCACACATCTCAAAATATTCCAACATCATCAAAATATTTAGCAACACTACCACAACCACCTGAAACTAAGAATCCCATCATCTTATGCAATCAACCACACTACCAGAGACATACAACTCACTAACCAACCTTGCGAAATAATTGAACACATAAAACTCCAAGGGAAGGTAGATATATACAATATTAGTATGTTCCCAAATTTTTAAGACAAGAAACCTCAATGTGGAGAAATGCGAAGCAATTCCATTTCTCCTAGACAACCTTCTCCATAGGCAACACATTGTCAAACACATCTTATAATGTCACACGATCCATAACTTGAAACTCTAGATATAACACCTTTGAACACCTTTGATCATCTCATCCAAACCACACAAGCACAACTTCAACCATGAAGAAATATGAAGCATAATTCAGAACACAACTCTACCACCTTGTACACTCTCTATTCAAATTTTCTCAAAAGCACTTGGAAACCAAATGAACCAGCTGCATAAGCAACATCAAAAACACCTTCTCATCAACACCACACTAGAGATTGCAACAATCCCCCCATCTACAACACTTGATCAACACCACACTAGAGGTTGACAGAGGTTGACATCAATGACAACACTAAAGACAACATAGTGCCATAATCTCCCTATTGACATCAATGACAACACTACAATCTCCAATACACAATTAGCTACATATCTTCATAAATTTTTGATTCATGTACCCTTAGAAAGATAATTCATAGTTGTACTATGATGGCCTCTTCTAGTTCTTTTCATTGTGTACCTTTCACCAAACTCACCAAACCTTCTTAGATTCTATTGATCACTTCTCATCTCATCTTGAGGTGGATCCCCTTATTGTTCCTATTCCCATGTTATCACTTCTAGTGTGACTCTCACTTCTCATACATTCTTTCTAACAATATTCCATTTATCGCTCATCCCACAAGTTCCACTCCTTTTTATTTTCCTACTAGTGCCATACCTACATATTATACTTCAAAGAGGGGCGAAATCTATACATCTAAAAATGGTCATGGTCAATCAAGCTTGTTAATTAATTAAATATGAATTATTTAATTAATCTTCTAAAGTCATCTACATATAAATAAATTTAATTATTTATTTATATCGTTCACTTTTATAATTCTTCTACCTTAATTAAATAAATAAGTTTATTTAATTATTACCATTTTCCATCTTCCTCTTAATTAATATAAATAAATTTTATAATTTATTTATATTAATTATCATATTATTCTAAATTTGAATATTTAAATTCAAATAATGGAATATTCCTCCAAACACTTTCTTCATCTCACAGTTAAATTAAATATTACAAATATTTAATTTAACACCTTTTTCTCATTTCATGCATAATTAAATATTAAATATTTAATTACCTTCATCTCTCACACATAATTAAATATTAAATATTTAACTATGGAAACTTCTAAATTCATTGTCACATGTAATTAAATAAATTTATTTATTTGATTTGTAGGATTTATCTTCAACTACAAAACCAACTCATAACTAAAGATGACAAATGGCAAGTTGCCTCTATTTTTGAGTGAAAGGTTTTGTGGGAAGGAAACATCTTCCATTATTCTCTCAACCTTCCATCTTTTTCTCAACTTCTAGAATCTCTCACCGTTCATCTTGACAAGCTTGATTTCAACCGTTGATCACATCGACCAATCATAATATTTTGAGAACTCTATAAATACCCCTGTGAATCCAAGCATTGGTTACACACACATACATGCATTAGAGATAGGCGATTTGCATTTTAGCATTATTATTATCGGCTTTAGTATTCATAATTTCGTAGCTTTACATTTTAGCAATCATGTTTAGTTTAAGCATGTTAATCATCTCTTAGCATAGTATGCATTCATCTTTAATCTCGTTCTCTAGGAAGACTGTTTGTTGAGCCTAGCACACGATTTGAGAGCAAGCTGGAATCAACAAAAACACTGGAGATAAAGGACGATAGGACGACATCAAGGACAAAAGACTGATTTTGCACTCCTTTTATTTGATCTTTTGTTTTGATGTAATGTCTTATTGGTGTGTTTGATTTGTTTTTTTAATTTACACTTGATACACTTAAAATCAACCACACATTTTCTGGCGCCCACCATGGGGCATTTTCCCCGTTTTTGACATCTACTTACAGGTTTTGACAGGATTTCACATTCTGGAGTTCAGTTTTCTAGAAAATTTCACGTTTTAGTGCATTAGTGGGTTTCCTTAGCGCATCCAGGGCTTCTTTCAGTGCTTCTGTCTTTTGGCACATCCGGGAACTTTTTCAGCGCATTCAACAATTTCTTTAGCGCATCCATTTAGCTCACTTCATTTAAAACTATCTAATTTTTTTTTTTGCATTCTTAGATTTATTTTAGTTGCGCATTTAATGTTTTGTGTAGTGCTTTTGAGGTTTGTTTTAGCACATTGACTATTTGTTTTGGTGCATATGTATGATCTTTTAGTGCATACAGGTTATAACTAAACAAAGTTTTGAGTCTGACGCCTTCTGCAAACAAAGCTTTTTTCTGGTTAAAAAGAAGGAACCCTAGGGTAGACACATCAATTTAAAATGAACCAATCCTAAGATATACATGGAATTTAAAAAGAAGCAATCCTAGGGTAGTCACCACACATTGATTTTGCAGTTAAAATGAATCCCATGCTTGTTGTGAAGCAATATCTTCACATAAATTAAACCATTGTCATTTGGACTCTAAAAAGAACACTGTCTGCATAATCTGTGGCAATAGGTCTATGCTCTCCCCTTAATTGGGTGATTAGAATACCATACTTGCCTTTTCAATTTCTGCAATTTTAATGCTTTATTACATCCTTTAGAGGGCCTTCTCTTGTGGGAAAAATTACTCACCCAAGAGGAACGACCTAAGTGGGAACAACTAAAACCAAGTTTTCCAACACACAATAATCAAAAGTGAATTTGGGGAAAGTCCGCAATTTGATGATAGTGTGCAAGATAACAATCCCCAAAGCCTTTTTTCTAAAGGTTGGGAGGTCTCCTGAGGGAGTTTATTATTGCCGCACTAAATAGAAACCCTTACTAAGAACCTAGTGTAGTAGCCAACCGTCTCAATTTCCGAACATCCTAATAATCACAGTGCAAGGGGAGGGAAGAATCTTCCCCCAAGACACTCACCATATAACTGCCAAGGACTATTTGCTCAGGGGATCTGATATCCACTTCTATCACTCTAAGTACATGCCTAGAAAAGACAAAAACACGAGCGCCCCTTTGGGGGTGACACGGCTGTGTGAGTTGACACAGTTCTAAGATGTGGGATGTGGTTAAATTATGATGACCTACTCGAGTACTAAGAGTGAGTCTGTCTGAATTGTCTGTTATGTGCAAAACCTATGAAAACACTTTTTGAATTTTTTTTTTAACATACACTTGATGTTTAGTATAGGGATTAAAAACAACTATTTTTCAGAGTGTTTGTTGTGTTTTCAATCACATTAATTCAGATAAAAGATCATCCAAAATGAGCATGCAAAAATTTAGCTAAAACTGTTCAAAACTGTTCGGAAAACTGCATCAGAAAACTATTTTACTGCATATAGGACATAGAGTAGCGCATCTGAGGTCTGTTGTAGTGCATTTGACTATTTCTTTAGCGCATATGCCTATTTCTGTAGTGCATATAGGGCACAGAGTAGCGCATCTGTCACTTTCTAGATTTTTTTACTTTTGACAGATCTAAGTTTGTAACATCCTTGGCCCAATAGCATTTTGACATTTCTCTCATGCTTAGAGAGTGGAAATCAACCAAGTTTGTTAAGAAATCGATTGCCAATAGGATCAAGAAACCTAAGAAACATTTAGGTTACAAGAAAACCTTGTAACATAGAGAGTTTTTGTATAAAAGTCAAAACATCTTGCTCCATTACCATGAGTTTCTCCATAGGTACCAATATTTTTCTAGGGGATTTACTGAAAAATACACTATAGAACCTTTATATTCACGAGCCTATTTCCAGAGGAGAGCTCTATCACAATGACACAATCACAATCAACCTCTCAACTTCGATTATCTACCACAACTTTCTATTGAATATCCAACACATGCTTGTCAAATCTTTCAGTGGGTTTAATTAGGCTATTTGATATACTTATATCATTATTCAAAAACAAGGATCAAATCTTAAAAGTGCACCTTTCAAAAGAATTTCTGATTATTGATTCAACTTCCCGAACATGATTCTGACATCCTTCATCATTGGAAGCCACAATCAAGAATTAGGAACATCTTTGATCATATCATAAGATTTTCATCTTATCGGATCAAAACACCATCATTCTCACATTTATCAAACTGTGATCTAAGTTTAGAAGAACATTTCAAAATCATATGCCTATTTTTACAAGATCTCAATATAATAAGCTGAAAGAGGATATTCAACAAGAAGATCGTACCTGAAAAAATCAAGAAGAAGGTGAGAGTAGTAATCCCCTTTATAGTGAGTCATAATCCCCTTTTCAACAACAACATGGATAAGAGAGAAAAAAATCTGTTCCCCTTTGACAGAGACATGAGTAGAACTCCTATAGATAGTGATGATGAACGAGATGAAGAACATCACCTTAGAGAGGTTGAGTAAGATCCCAAATTTCACAAAGCCTTAGAAAATTTTTTAGAGAGCAACAAAGAGAAATATTTCCCGTATTTGGCTGACAAAGGAGCTAAATTTCCTCATGATTTTGATACTGAGAACTTAAAGAGAAGTCTTGATGAAACACCCTTGTCTAATCTTAGTGCCTTGTCTCAACAGATTAAAGCACTTGAAGGACAAATTAAAGACATGCAAGGGGGAACCACAACGAAGAAATATGCTCTGGATGACATCTGTCCTTATCCTTTTGACTGATGTCTCAACATGATCCCATTTCCCAAACATTGTGAAATCCCAAAGTTTGATCGTTATAATGGGAAACCGGATCCAATCGATCATATTAGAGACTTCTGAAATATGGCTTTAGAGTTTTCCCATGAGGATACATACTTGATGCATTTGTTTCCTAGGAGTCTTGGAGGCCAATCTATGGAATGGCTATCGAAAATCACACCACCTGTCAAGAAATTTGAGGAATTGATTAACGAGTTCATATCACAATATTCCTACAACATACAACATCAAATAACCATGATTGATCTCTGCAAGGCTAAATAGAAACCTGGTGAACCATTCATTACATTTCTTCAGAGATGGAGAAGATTGTTTGCTAGATACCCACATCACGTTCCTGAAAAGGAAAAGATCACCACTTTCATAAACAACTTAGATCAAGAGATGAGCTATCATCTTAATCTTCATTGTCCTCCCACTTTTCAGAAATTGATTGAAAATGCCATCACCATTGAAGGTGCCTTAATCCAGAGAGGGATAATAAAACTTGACAAGGACAATCCTAGCTCTTCAAATCACCACAACGACAAGTCTAAGTTTTGGAATCACAACAAAAACATGATAAATGATGGTGTTGTAGATGCAAATCATGTCTCGACTAAGCCATTTTTTATTAGTACTCCAAGTGCTCCTCGCAACAATAACTATAACAATGTCAACTCGGTCACAAATCAAGGAAACAATCCTCCTCCTCTGAGGAATAATGTGAATCAAAGTTTTACTTCCAATCAAGGGAATTCCAACAACCAAGGTTACCATGGAAAAAATAACAACAACAATGCCTTAGGAAATACCCTGAACACAAATCCACAACGATCTTCATTCTTCTCTAGCAAAAGAAATTTTACTCCACTGGGTCAAACTTTAGAATCTGCATTCAAAGAGTTGATGGCTAAAAACATTCTTACTTTTCCACCTCAATGTAACTTTGAACCCAGTGTGAAGCCTCCATCATGGAATGATGCATACTATTGTGATTATCATCGGTGCAAGGGCCATTGTACAAACAATTGTCAAGCCTTGAAAAATGTTGTCCAAGGCTTAATAAAAAATGGCACCATCACAATAGAGGGACACCAACAATCAAATGAAGACCACCAAGAATTTTGCAACCCTTTTCCCAACTATCAAAGAGGTGAGTCTTCTGGAAAAAGTGTGAATCATATCAACGATCATATAATCAATCATATTTACACTGACGACGAATGGGTCAATGTTATAAAAGTTAAGGAGAAGATGGAATATAGACAAGTCAACGCAACAACAAGGGCACAAGCTAAAGTTGTCTTAAAGGGCGCTTCTTCAAAATCCATTGTGCCCCCACCTCAACATTAATATGAATTAGTCAATCAACTTCGAAAAACTCCTGCTCAGTTTTCTATCTTAGAAATCCTGAAGATTTCCCCAGCACACAAGGAAATTCTGGAAAAGGCCCTCGTTGAAACAACTATATCCACTAATCATGATGTGGACCAATTTCAAGCCATGGTGGGACACCTTTCCTCACCCACATGCCTCCCATTCTCCTAAAAAGATGACGTTTCCATGACTCATCCCCACAATTCATCATTATACTTAGAAGTCATGATCCACAAATTTCATGTCAGATGTGTCTTAATAGATGGAGGTGCTGGTTTGAACATATGTACCATGAAGTTAGTTCAGGCTTTAGGATTTTCTAAGGATTCCATTGATCCCAGAAGAAAGATTACTATTAAAGCCTACGATGATGAGGAAAGAGCATCCAAGGGTTTAATCATGTTGCCGATCAAAGTGGGACCTGTTATCAAGAATAATTTCTATCAAGTATTAGACTGTGATCTTGCATACAATATCTTGTTGGGTTGTCCATGGATCCACAAAATGCAAGTTGTCCCGTCCACATATCATCAATGTCTTAAGTTTCCTTATGATGGATAGGAGATCACAATACCAGCTGATAATTCAAACAGTCAGACTTGTGCCAACATCAAAGCTAGTCAAGATACTTTGGTTCCCAACAATTGAGAAGCTCTTACTAGTGCTTCTCCCAAGGTTGATACACAAATCAGTCAGTTAACCAAAAGCTTTGACAAGCAATTACAGTTCAAGGAAAATGGAGTAGGGGAGTACTCTCTCTGTCTTGCTAATCTACCTACATCACCTCGGTCACATGGAAAACCTTCTATCACACAACAACAGATATCAGTAGTGTCAACATCAACGCAACCACCAACAGAGCCAAGTACAAAGTTTAATGAACAATTTATCAAAGAAAAATTCCCCATGGAAGATCCTGAGGATAGTGAAGTTTTAAATTGGCTCTATAAAGATGAAGATGAAATAGTCCTCAATGTAAAAATACCAATTGACCAATATGGTAAAGTGTATTCAATCATGCAGAAGATGGGCTATGATGGTAATGGTCCTATCAGAAAGAGAAAAGGAGTAGTTGAGCCTATTCACCTTCCATGACTTGTTGCAAAAGATAAAACAAGACTAGGCTATGATACTAACTCAAAAGAAAGAACATCCAAGCAGTTGCATGATGCTGTCCTCACATTGCAAGAAGGTTCTAATACAAGAGAAGCATGTTTGACAACAATTCATAATTTCATGGATAATAACTCTGACACAGACTCTGGTGAATATGAATGGGACATCATCTATAATGATGAGTTCTGGAGGGACAAAAAAGTTGATGTGGTACACAAGTACACCCCAACTCTAATTGAAGGTGAAGGGTCAGGGTCCCAACCGCAAGAATCTGAACTACAAGGTGACTATGATTCCAGTGATACTAAGTCAAATTTAAATGAACAAGACTATCATGAGAACAGTATCATCATTGATCTACCTCATACCTCAGATCCTACAGACAACTCCGTTATGACCATAACCATATCCAATTTCACGCAACCTAATGACCCGCTACCTTTGATCCATCCCGATCTCATTGACTAGGATCTATCTGAACCTATTGATATACCTATGTTTCCAAGCGACAAATCTATCGTGAACTTCGTTTCTGCAGATGACACAAATGATTGTTCCACTAGTGATTTTCGGAATAGAGTTTTTAATCAGGAGAGTTTCAAGTCTCCTAGCTGCAAAAAAAAAAAAAAAGAAAGAAAGATCTAATGGTGAAAACCAGAATCTGGTAGTGTTAGATCAAACAAAAGATTAAAAAAAGAGCATATTAGATGGTGAAAACCTTTTTAAGGCACCAGATGATGGGATACTTAACACTCTCCTAGAGCACTATCATGAGCGATCGCCTATCTTGATTGAGCCTACAAAAGAGGTTAATCTTGAAACTAAAAAAAAACCAAGGATTCTATAGTTAGTTGTGTTAATGACAGATAAAGTAGTGCCAGAGTTCATGAAGTTCCTAAGAGAAAATCAAGTCAACTTTTCCTGGTCTTATTCAGACATGCCAGGTCTTGATCCCAATCTCATAATGCATCACTTGTCCATCAAACCAGGAGTTAAACCTGTGAAACAAAAACTCAGAAAGATGCATCATCATGTTGCACTACTGGTTAAAGAAGAGCTCAAAAAACTCCTTGATGTGGGATTTATAAGATCAATCGACTATGTAGAATGGATCTCCAACATTGTTCCGTTATCCAAGCTAGACGGAAGTATCAAAGTGTGCACAAATTTTAGAGATTTTAATAAAGCATGTCCTAGGGATGACTTCCCACTTCCAAACATCGACACCATAGTTGATCTGTCAGCTAGCCATGCTATGTATTCACTAATGGATGGTTTTTCTGGTTACAACCAAATCAAGATTGCACCTGAAGACCAAGACAAAACAACTTTCACATGTCCATGGGGAAATTATTGTTGGAACATCATGTCTTTCGGTCTAAAGAACGTTGGGGCTACATATCAAAGGGCTATGACTAAGATTTTTCATGACATGATGCACACATTCATGGAAGATTATGTAGACGATATATTGGAAAATTCATACACAAGAGAAGGACAACTTGAAGTGTTATCCAAAATCTTTGCAAGATTTGAAAAGTTCAAAGTTCGCCTTAACCCCAAGAAATGTGTTTTTAGGGTCACATCTGGAAAGATTTTAGGATACATAGTGTATACCTTGGAATTCCTACTGCTCTAAATGTGCAAAACAACTAAGAAACATGAATAACAAAATACCAAGGACACCTCAAGATTAGCCAAAAGAGTGGTTCAACGAAAAGGAATGCAAATAAAATGAAACACAAACACTTTTACCTCCCTTGTTGTTGATAACTCTTTGATTGGCCCTTGCTTGGATTGGTTGTGTGCTCCTTAGATGATAGTTTGAGTGGTTAAAATGCAAGCTTCAATATGCAAAATGATGAACGAAAATGGTTGAATGATTGAAGAAGGCTTGAGAATTCAAATGGACAGCATGTAGTTATGAGAGTGCAAAGTGTTGGAAATGAAAATGGGCAGCATAAGGTTGCTCAAATGAAGAAGTGTTGGAAATGCCCTTGAGGAGGGGGGATTTATAGGAGAATTTGAATTCTCTAGAGAATTCAAGGGTCAAGATTGCTCCAACAAGGTCAAGATGAAGGGCTATGGTGGGTTGAGAACCCACAAGCCCTCACATCTTGACATGTGGAGGGTGAAGTGGACAAGGGAATGTGAGGTGGAGATGAGTTGTCAAGAAGGTACATGAGGTGGAAAAGGACATGCACCTTGGGGAGTGAGGAGATTTCCACAAAAAGGGATTTCTTGTCCCCAAGTGGGAGTGAAAGGGACATTTGAGGAATTTTGGAATTCCTCAAAAATCTACATGGGAAAAGGAAAGGTGGTTGGGGATATAAATGTGAATTAAAAATTCACATTCATAGGATAATCTAGAGGATAAAAGGTATTTAATTAACTAGGATAAGAGGATGTTTAGATGAAAAGTGATAAATTTGGATAAATTAAGTGTCCAAATTTGGATGTCTACATTTTGCCCCTCTTTGAGATGGTGTTACGAAGTAGCATCATTTCAAAGAATATTAAAATATAGAACCTAGAAGAAGATGGTTAGATTGAAAAGATGCCCCAGTCATCCAAAGGAGTGACTAGGAAGGGAAAAAGAAAGTGATGAAAATTAGGGATGAAGGATGCCCCCTCGAGAGGACATGCGGGTTGAAGAGAACACGTGTGTGCTCTCGAAATAGATGATGTGATGCAAGGGGAGATGAGGAAGATGATGCAAGGTGATGGGGAAGAGAGTAAGTGATATGGAGATGGATGAAGCACAAATGGATTTTAAAAGGTGATGTTGCCCCAGTCAAGGTACAAGTCAAAATGGGTTGATGATGGATGGAGGGTTGTCAATGAGGGAATTAAAGATCCCAAGACAACATGAGGATAGGGAAGGATACATCCCATTGAGTGGTATTGATGAGGGAAGGATACATCCCAAAACACCACTAAAGGATAGGGAGGAATACCTCTTGATGATGATGATGAAAGTGTTGTTGATGAGGGAAGGATACATCCCAAAACAACACCAAAAGGATAGTGAATGACACTAATGGATGATGATGATGATGGGTCAAGGCTGATAACAAGACTGAGAAGTAGACCAAAGATATGATTAGATGATTCGGGCTAAGTGGAATGGATGGAGATTGGATAGAGATAAGGATGAAGGATGAATGATGAATGGATGGGGGGATACATGCAAGACGATAGAATGGAGAATGAGATGCAATTCTAAATGCAATTTATCATCTTTGGAGCACTGGTTTTTGCTATAGCATCAAACACAAGACACCAGGGTATGAAGAACCAAGGCGTAATTGTGTCTAATGCATCAAATAAACATAACAGACAAGAAGGCTATCCCAACACCCCAAGGTCAGAAAGACCTTGGTCGGGCCAGGTATTGAGATAACCACAAGCACAAAAGGATGCCCCAGCATAACACAAGACCTCAGGGATCTTGGTGGGTACTACGTGGGACAACCAAGAAGACACAAATAGACATAAAAAGATCAAGATATGTCCCTATGTTGACCAATCAAAACACACCATAATATGATGGATTATGGCGGTCTTGACAAGTGATGATAGGGAGCTCAAATGATAAACAAAAGCCAAAAGCATCAAAAGATCACAATCAATTTCAAACGTCCATTGCCATAGGATCAAAGGGATGGATGGGATTGATGAGGTCTGTTAGGAAGGATGCATCCTGTTGAGACCAAAGATGATGGATACGAAACTAAAAGATCGTTATGACGCAGGATGTTCAAAAATTGATTGGATTTCATGATACAAGTGGATCTTGGTTGTTAAGAACCAGCTAGATAAAGGCATAGCTTGACGACACGACACAAGGGAGATAAGACATAAGACTGACAAAACCTAAAGACCTAGGGGCTCGGGGGTCGATCAAAGATTAGCCTTTCCTACGTGAAAGCGCAGAGCCCTCGTAGTTCAGTGAAAGGTGGATGATTGACCAAGATGGAGACCTTGATGGATGGTAAAGATGGGACATACAATAGGAACAAGAGTTGAAGACTGATGATGGAACCCCGGGGGCGGATCAAAGGATCGACCTTGCCTACGTGAAAGCGCAGGGGCAACGTAGTTCGACTAAAGTCCGACAACAAATGATGGATGAAAGAGGATGAGATGACCCTAGATAAGGGGATAAAAAGATTGGACCGACAGGATGGGACAAGATATAAGAATGATGAAGTGATAAGATAGATGATGTTGGACGATAGTGACTATATAAAGCTCAGGGATGGGATAGTTATCCAAATTATCAAAGATAAAGTGGGCAAATGACATGCCATATAGATGAATGGTGAAATGATGAACGATGAGATAGAAAAGATGTGCAAAAGAAGCAGAAGTGATGACGATAAGATGGATGACATTGGATTACATGGGGTAAAGCCTATAGCTAGATACCAATGACAATGGATTAGGAGATGGGATGATGGGAGAGGATGGGGGGAGGAAAAAGGATTGTGTGGGTGGATTGGATAGAGGGATAAGGATTTGGATGAGGAAAAGGTGACCAAATGGATAGATGACTGATGCTTGGAATAGGTGGAAGATTACTCAGAATGAGTAAATGATTGATCAAGATTATGGAATGAGAGTTTGGAATGATAGAAGGAGGTTTGATGAATGTTTGAGATGATAGGAGGTTCGATGAAGTGTTGAGATAATAGATGAAAGTTCGACGCAGATGAATGGTTACATGGAATGAGTGAATAGATTTATTAGAACGGATGAATGGGACAAAATTGAAGAAGATGGAGGGAGGGATCTTAAGACGTTGTTGCAGATGGATGAAAGCCTAGATTAGGGGTTTGGCTAAGCTCAGATTGGGAGAAGATTAAAGCTCAGATGAGGATTGGATCGAAGACTAGAATGATTGAAGGATATGATTGAATTGATTCTACACCGAGTTCCGGGGCTTTAAGGGATGTAAGGTGTTGACAAGCAGATTTTTCCAAATTTGGCAATTTTCAAAAATTGTCAAATTTTGCCATTTTAGGAAACTTCATGGTCGTATGTTTGAGAGTCCGAATTTTTTCCAAGAAATACCCATTGGTGAGATAGGATGAATTGCCAAATAACATCCTAAATTCGAGATATGCATGTTGAGTTATGAGCAAAAATAATTTTTGAAAAAACACTAAATTGGGATTTTGGGGGTCAAGATGAAACTTTGAGGCCCTAAAAATGGGTCAAAACGGAGTCCAACCAATTTTTATCAAACTAGTTGAGAATCCAATCGTTAGCTCATAACACAACCACCTGTCAAATTTCAGCTCAAACGGACACCCGAGTCAAAAGTTATGGCCTCCGGAAGTGTTGGGGTAAAAATCAAAAATTGATTTGGAAAAATCGAAGACATGGGTTTTGTTCGCGGAGGAAAATGAGGAACTGGGTCGAAATTAGGTTGGAAAAGAAAGTCCAATTTTAGCGGGAAATTGTGGGGGAAAAGCGGGGGCGGGGCGGAGCC